>CM064912.1:69840843-70250980 GCA_032727855.1 Quercus ilex subsp. ballota
TTTTTCCCTTGTGTGAGTTTTTATTTCTCAAAAAAATAAAAAATAAAAAATAAAAATAAAAACCTGATTTTCTTCAATCTTTTCATTATCTAGCTTTGTCTTGTCAATCCCAAATCTATTTCTTTTCTTGATGCTTGAACTTTGACTTTATTTAAACTAGTTGCAGACCTACATGCATGAAGCGTGGGAATATATAATTATTTTGTAGTTATGATATAATATATAATTTGTTCTCTAAATTTTGTGGAAAATTATTTGTTTTCCCAAAAAATTAAAAAAAATTCTAAAACTATTTTTCATATATTTATCTCAAAATTTATACCATCATTTTATTATTTGGATTTGTTTGATTGATATTATACATTTTTTAGGCGGTCTATATTTTGCTAAATTATGTTATTGAGTGAAATATTTTCCTAATTTTATTCCTGTACAATTAAACTATTTAAGTTTCAAATATATTATTCAAAATTTTCATTTTCTTAAAAGAGATTATCATATTTATAATTTTTCTTATTGTAGAAGTAGTTTCGAACTATTGATTGTGTTTGTTTACTAATATAGATACATGAAATTGGAACTGCATATTTCTCAAACATTTCTAAGAGACTATGTCATATTATAAATTTGATATTTAAAATAATATGTAGAAAAAAGTAGACTTTATGTCTAAAATTGAATACTTTACCTATTGAAATGAAAGAAAATAATTTGTATAACAACGTAAAGAGAACGTGATCTGACCCAAAAAAAATGACTACATAAACTATAATTTATTAAGATTTAATTGCCTTTAATTGTCTAAAATTGCCTTTATTAAGATTTCTTTTCTATCTCTTATATGCCCATGCATGGTTTGCTTAAAAGAAAAATATGCAAAGAATAATAAAAAGCAAAAAGAATCAAAATGCTTTATATATGATTGCAAGCGTGTATTCTAGGAGACGTGGGAGTTATAGGATGTACCTCAAAGGTAATAGTCCCCATCAAATAGTTATGATTGTGTGTGAGTTAAGTGATTTTCTCATATCTCATATCATCATAACATGTAAACACTTATGCAATCTTGTGATGCTTTTCACACACAACACACAATATTTTTTGCTACTTTTGATACATGTGCAAGTACAATGTGATTTGGTCATCACAAGGAATACATGTGTTAATGTATGCTCACTAAACTGTCTTAACTTGTTTTTGAAATATAAAATTGGTTAGATTGGTTTAGTGTTAGTGTGTGTATGTGTGTGTGTGTGTGTTTTGGATCTATGTGTTTGACATTTTTTTTTGTTGAGAGATGATTTTGAGAGTTTAAAATGTTGTTTGGATCTTTGGTTTTATAGCATGCTTGATTGCATTCATGTCTATATTTTTATCTTCTTTGAAAAACTGTTTTTGAGCAATCCCAATAGCTGTTGGACACCTTTCTACAGCTAGGCTATCTATCTAGCCCTTTCAGCTTCTTTTCATCGCATTCTCGATAGCTTCTCAATCCATCGAGATCCTTTTGCTGTGGGCACCTCTCGATAGATCCTGGACAGCTCTTCGACAGCTAATTCACGCGTTTTAAACCTCAAAACCTGTTGACACC
Source organism: Quercus ilex subsp. ballota (assembly GCA_032727855.1). NCBI lineage: Eukaryota > Viridiplantae > Streptophyta > Magnoliopsida > Fagales > Fagaceae > Quercus > Quercus ilex. The sequence goes on from CM064912.1 coordinate 69,842,435, forward strand.
TCTTGATCCGTCGAGTTTTATGACTTTCTATATATACGGTCAGTGCGATCTTTTCTCTCATTTTCCTCGATCTCTCTCGACAGATCTCGTCTCTTCACCTCCCAAAACCTCTCTCTCTCTCTCACTCTAAGCTTCATTCCCAAGTGTTCTTCAACCTAGATCTTGTTCTTCTTCTCTAGTAAGGGTCCTTAATCCTTCACTCTTCATGCATTTCACGCATTAGACCTAGGTTTTTGGGTTTTTTGAAATTTTTTTGGGGTTTTTCAAAATCGATGAAGTTTTTGTGAAATTTTTGGGATGGGTTTTGTGTAAATGATCCTAAATGTTCATGCATTGCATCACATTTGCATTTTAACTATATGTTCATGCATTTTAGATGTGTGATTACTATGTTAAACTGTTGTGTGCTAGTAGGTTTGGATTGGGCTAAGCTCATGATGCTTTTAAGTTTGCATGTCACATGTTCATGCATACGTACCTTCAATTCTTTATATTCTTTTATATTGTTTTGTTGGTGCTTTTCTGATTCTCTCTCTCTCTCTCTCTCTCTCTCTCTCTCTCTCTCTCTCGTTAGTTTGCTCTATGGCACCTAAATGCAAATCCACTCTGTCCCAGAACCTTCTTCGTTCTGGGGCATCCACTTCTTCTTCTGACCCTACTCCTTCTCACTTACGTTTGATAAAGTCTGAAAGGACTTTTCGAAGAACTTTTCTCGACGAGGCATTCATTCGGAACGCCAAGTCATCCTATCGAATTTTTTCGATACTGACCTTCCCACTATCATCTACAGTAGGGGTTGGGGGTCATTGTGTGACATCTAGTCACTTGTCCTTTCGTGATCATACAGGAGTTTTAATCCAACATGCACGGATTCGATACTTCTATACCTCATTTTTTTTCTCTCGCGTTCGAGGTACACGCATTGTCGTTACTCCGGATATTATATCCGAGGTACTACACATTCCTAAGGTAGCACATCCTAAATACCCTGGCTGCTGCAATCATCTAAGGACTATGTCCAAATATGAACTCTCGTCTCTGTTTTGTGAGACACCCTCTTCCTGGGGTAACCGTCAAAACACCCCTTGCTCGGGCTTTGCAAAAGGTCTGAGATTCCTTAACATGGTGATGACATTCATTCTTCATTCTTTTTCTCACTATAACTCTATTACAGAGCCTCGTGCTCAATTTTTGTTATCCCTCTTAGAGGATATTTCTATTGACTTCCCTTCTCATTTTATTCTATCCCTTATAGATGTCTATAGGGATACAACAACTAGTGATAATCTCATTTTTCCTTCCACTATCACAAGGCTTCTTCACCATTTTTCTGTCTCATTTCCTGAGTCTCCTTATTTCACGGTTTTAAGTGTCACAGACGCTGCTACCGTTCGATGGAGCGAGACACAGCTTAGACCGAGGCGGCCCCGGACGAAGACAGCAACTCCTCCATCTTCAACCACTCCATCCACCTCCGCTTCTTCGTCTGCTGCGAGGGGAATGACTCTCGAGGCCATCATGGCACAGCTTGTGTGCATGGATGCTTGTCTTGACACACTCAGTGATGAGTTGTGTCAGGTGAACACTCGTATTGGTCGTATCGCACAACGACAAGCTGTCATGGGTGGTTTCACTGCTTATACCTCTCCATCTCCACCAACTTCAAAGGATGAGAGTGATGATGGCTTCGGTAGTGATGATGCTGATGAGGATAAGGATGCTAGCTCGCCTAGCGATGATGAGATGTCTACTTGATGTACTTACCCTTGTCACTTGTGATAGAAAAGGGGAGTAATTTTTATATGAAAGTAGTCATATACATAGGGGAAGAGTTAGCATAAGAGATTTTTTGTGATAGGGGGAGTGTCTATGAGGGATGTAGTGAGGTTTTTATGTATCTTCTTTTCTTTCTTTTACATTTACCTCATGTATATTGGTCTTTGACCACTTGACATACATTGTACTTGTATTTGGTTTATATCTACTTGTTGATGCCCATTTTTGCAAATCTATACCCAAAGGCTTATGAGGAAGAAAGCCCAATGAAGAGCAAGGCCCAAAGGCCCACCAAGAAGACCAAAGAACAAGAAAGGTCCAAAGAAAGAAGTGCAAGTGAAAGCAATCTACGGCAAAACGCAAATCTGTAGCAAAATACAAGTCTGCCGTAGAATACAAGTCTACCGCAGAATACAGTTCTTTGGCAGGATGGCTTCGGCAGATGAAGATAAATTGGGTCTAACGCCTTTTTGATCCAGTAAACATTATTTGGCCCACAAAAGCCCAAATCCTTTTGTATAAAAAAAGATAGGCATGAGAACTGATATGAAAAAGAACGATGAAAGGAAACAAGGAGCAGCAGGAAGTGTTAGCAGCAGGAATTGCGTGAAGGAAGAGTCAAACTAAAGGAAATGACAAATGCAGCAGGAAACGCGTGAAGAAATAAGACAAAAACACGCAGCAAACGAAGCAGAACTAATCTGCTGCGGCAGGAATGGCGTGGGAGACAAAAACAAAAGACAGTGAAGCAAGAACAGAAGAACCGAGGCACCACCAACCTGTACCCAGCCAATACAAGGGAGGTAGACCCACAGTCAAAGAGATTCAGAGGGCGTGGTTTGGTGGTGGGGGGAAAATGGGGTCTATATTTGGTTTCCTACCATGACTTCTTTTGGGAACATATCCTGCTGGGATGATATCTTACCCAAAAGAAGTAATAAATGGTTAAGACCACTGATGCATGCCATAGAGCTAGGTAGTGAGGTAGAGGTATACAGCAGGAACAAAAAAAAGAGAATTTTGTCGTGTAGCAAACATGTTCTGAGCAAATGGCAGTGGTCGGGGCAACCAATGGGTGAGTGGGTAATCTTGAAAGGATGCCCACAACAAACCAAAAACAGTTGGTGAAGCCCTAGGGGTAAAAGGGAGAAATCCCATTGAATTAGCTCACTATAAAAGGGAGGTAACCACGGCAGAAAAGAGGGGGACCGAGGTAGAGGAAAAAACAGGGGAAAGAGTGAAAAACAGGGGAAGAAGAAAAACACACAGAGGGGAGAAAAAGAAAGAAAGAAAGAAAGAAAAATAAGAGAGAAAACGCGGCACGAATAGGGGTATGCATCAATAGACCATCTTTTCCCTCCCTCTTAGCAAACCCACTCTTTGAAATCTCCAAAAGTAATAGCCAGTAGCCATTTAGGCCTATTCTCCAAAATGAACAACTTTTATGGCAGGAGCCCATGATAAGATTGTTGAAGTTGGAGTTTGGGTTCCTTCTTAGTTTACTTATTCTATGGGCAGATTCAATACTTGATTTTGATTGCAAATATATTTGATTTCTCTCATTATAACTTATATCTTCCGTATTTAGTCATCCTGTCATAGCACGTTTTTATCACGTTTGCCGCATCAGTTGTCCTGTTGTGGTGTCTTTACTTGCTGTACTTGTTATTCTGCTGTAGCACATTTTTATTATATTTACCATGTTAACTATTTTACCAACTAAACCTTTCCTGCTGAAACTTTCTCCTTTATTTGTTATTACGTGTTTTGCTTTTGATACAAACTAATCATTATCTTGCCATAAGTATATATATACATATACATTGTTTCTCATGTTCTGAAAAAATATATTTTATATATGTATATGTGAATACGTGTAAGTATATATACTCATATATGTATATATATATATATTTGAGAATATGTTAACCCATTTAAACTAACATTTGTTTGATGGGTATTTTCTTTGGGTTTTAGATTTGTTTATGCACAGGAAATAGAAAAGTGTTTCTGCAGTAAAAACGAAGAGTGGTCATTCACATTGTAGAAGGCTTTAAAGCACGGTAAACAGCTCTATTGCACAAGGCTTTACGGCAGAAAGCTTTAAAGCACGGCAGGAAGCTTTAAAGCACAGCGGGAAGCTTTACTACACAGCAGAAAAGTTTTATTGCACAGCAGACAGTCTTATTACACAGCAGATAGTTTTACTACGAGGCAGACAGTCTTACTAAGCGGCAGACAGACTTGCTGCATAGCAGAAAAGTTAGACCTGTGGCAGAAATCGGAGAAAAGTTCCTCCTGCGGCAGAAACATCAATCCTGCGGTAGAAACTAGTAGCAGCAGAAACAGAAAAGTCAATCCTGCGGCAGAAACTGGAAAAAAGTTCCTGCGGCAGAAACAAAGGATAAGCCCACTTTGCTACATCTTCCCTTGGACTTGGACTCAACGTTTGCGCACAAGCTGAACCAAATTAAGTTGCAGTTGGACCGGTCTCAACTCCCTTACTCAGAACACTCGGGCATACTACCGCAGAAGGCAGCCCAGCCCAACGCACACAAAAAAGGCCGCTACACTACTGATGTATGTTATTCACCTATCTTTACATGTGTTGTTCCTTTTCTCTTTTTATGCACATAATTCTTATATATTGTATGCAATCTATTATTTCTGTTTCACACTAAGATGCCGTTATGAGTTTTGTTTAAAGTGTTTCAAAAATACAGGTTGTTAAAGTCTTCTTGCCATAAACTCTCTTCTTGCAAAGTTTTTCAAGAGTTTGTGTTAAGATAGATTTTATTGTATTCAACAAGTGAATATGAGCTGAGTGATTTATGACTTCTCTCATATGTTCATTTGTTTGCTGTGGTTTTGTCACGGATTTCCAAATGGGGAGATTGTTAGGACATATATGATTTAATGTTAGGAACATATGTCAAAATAGAATTGACTAATCTTTTGACAAAACACACTTTACTTGTAATTGGGTAGATCTAGGATGTGTTTAATACTTCAAGAAACAAGGTTTCAAGATTAAGTGTTAAAGCCATGCAAGTCTATCCAAGAAACAAGTGAAGAAGTGTTAGATTTTAAAACTCGATAACTAGTATCTATCGAGGTTTTAAAAGCTGCTGAAGCCCAATGCTCAACAGCTAGCTTGATAGATAGATAAGCTATCTATCGAGGTTTATGAAATTCAGTTTTTTAGAGCTGATTTCAATTCAATCCATGAATACATGTTTGGGCTTTCTTTTCTCACAACCCTAAACATATATAAGGATTGTTTTAAGGGCTGTCAAAGGTTGCGCAAGTGTGAAGCAAAGTTGTGTTCAAGCAAAGTTGTGTTCATGCAAATTGTGACTGGAGATAGAATTTGTCCTAGTTCATCTTTCTCTTGAAGAAGCTGCTGTATTTGTACACCGTAAGGTTTTGTAATCAATGAGATTTGTGATCTTCATCATGTTGATGAATTGAAAAACTTTGCAGCCAACATCTTTCTCAAGTTGGTGAGTAAGCTGCATACTGTGATCTGCGCATCAAATTGGTTAGTCACATACTGGGAGCCATGCAATACAAGGAGAGATTGTCACTACAAAACAAGTCCAATTGATTATAAGGTACTGGAATTCCTTTACTTGTAACCGTTTGTTGTGATAATAGTGAATTCTCGAGAGCGGTGATCTTAAAATCACTCGGTGGGGTTTTTGCCGCATAGGTTTTCCTCATTCGTAAACAAATCACCATGTCAATTTCATTTCTGCTGCATTTAGTTATTTGGTGATTTGCTTATGCTACCACGTGTATTGTATGCTAATTGAATTAATTAATTAATTTGGCTAATTAATTTGTCAATTCATCACAAGGGGTCAATACATTCTTGGCCTATCACTAAAAAAGGGAAAAAAAAAAAAAAAAAAAAAAAAAAAAAAAAAACCTACCAAATTTGTTAACCCAAAATAGTATTTTAAAAAATACAATAATTCATCAACTTAAAGTAAAGTTACAAAAAAGAATAAATTATATATCTATATATATATATATAGAGAGAGAGAGAGAGTAATCACCTTTTTCGGGAGATAAATAGAAAATAAAATGAGAAGAAAGAGCGTCAAAATAAAAAATATAGTCATGAGTCAAACACCAAATTATCCAAGCCATGCTATATAATTGAATAGCATTATATTATTGTAAAATGTAAACTAGCTTTATATGGAATATGATAACATTAAACAATCATATTAAAGAAAAAAGATAATAACTTAAAAATACAAAACCAAATTGCATCAACTCAAAGTAGAATTCTAATTAACACATAAATTCATCAATTTAAAGTAGGGATACAAAAAATAAAAAATTCACACAAAAATAAAACATGAAAGAGAAAGAGAATAATAACCTTTTTCATGTGAGAAAATATGTATAAAATGGGAGAGAGAATGACATATTTATAGTAATAGAATGGGGACAAGAAGAGCCAAAATAAAAGGAAATGGAAGGGATAGATGAAAAGTGACATTAAGGTTGAGAATAGTGGAGAGATGGAAAGATAAAAAACACATTATGGTTGGAAATAGTTGAGAGAATTAGTTGGAAATAGGTAGATGATGTGGCCACTGATGTGGTTTAATAGGAGTGTAGCAATAATAAATATTAAGCTTCAATTTTATTTTATTTTTAAATTTTTTGTGAAAGAAGAACTTGAAGTTTTTTTATTCAGTAATAGGCAAATCTGCCTGATAAGCTGCAAAAATTTGGACAGGAACATCCTCCATCAAAACTGAAAAATTAGTGACATGACGTGCATGTCTAGCTAGGTTGTGAGCAACATTATTCCCCACTCTTCCAACATGTTGGAAAGAAATACAAGTAATTAAACGTGCCATCAATTGGGCATCCTAAAGTAACAGACCATATGAAGCTAATGAAGGAGAAGGGTCTCTCAGTGCAGCCATGATGATCATCGAGTCTCCCTCAAGAATTGCTTTGCCAAAGCCTAGCTCTAGGGAGAATTCAAGTGCTCTACATGCTGCTGAAGTTTCGAAGTTGACAACTGAGTGTGGGAGTGGGATATTTTGTGATAAAGAAGCCACGATCATGCCTTGACTATCTCTAACAACCACGCCAATACCTGCTCTGTCTTCATTCTTAAACTCCACTCCATCAAAATTAATTTTCAGTTTTTAGATTATATATATATATATATATATATATATTGTAATACCCTGATTTTATCATCATTATTAATATTATTATTTTAGCTTTGACAGGTGATGTGGATAAACATGTAGTGTTATGATAGGATTATTTACATAGTTAGTTTTTGGATATGCTACATGTGAGGTGTAATTTTGTGGCCAAACAAAGATTACTACCCAATGTAAGAGATGAAACAATAGATTGCACAATTAGGTAACGTGTAGTCCTCATTTATTTTGTTTCAGTTATAGAAAGATTAAGGAATTAAAGCATTTAGTCTCCTTATCAGTTAAGGAAAAGGATGAGAGAATAAAAACCTATTTGAATAACAAGTCTAAGAGTTATTGGAATCCCTTGGAGTTCTAGCTTACCTAAATAGGTCAGTAGTTAATAATACCTTGAATTGAGGTTAATTAGAAGCTATCAAATCTTGGAAGGCTCTAGGGTTTCTTCATTTTACGCGTTAACCAAAAGTCGAAAAAGAAAAGAAAAGAAAAGAGCATGGACGGCTGGAGGCATCATCTATAGACTATAGTTAGCGCTCAAAGATTTATCTCTCATCAGGTAATCATTCCCTAGTCTTGGCAAGGGTAGATCTATAGTTTTTATTAGAAGTATTGTCATATAGTATTTGGCCTGTGATTAAAGATGAATAGAATTTTTGTTTAAGGGTATCGCTGCCATATTTAATTTGGTTATTAGACTTTAGAGCGAGAAAGACTTTGGTATGAAGCACTAGACTAGACTTTGAATACTTTGATTATATTACTAGTTTAGGATTGACCCTAAAGAGAAGGTGGCGTTCAAAAAAATAACATGAAGTCTTGTACTTGGTTTAATATGATATTTGATATATTGGTCGATTGTTATAGAATAACTAATAGGTATATTCGGATTAGATGTTTCTACGTATGGGAAATAGTTATGCCTATATTATGACTCTAGGAAAAAGAGAAGGTTATGGAGGATTATAGTGTTTTTTTTTTAGGAAGTAGTTTATGATAATGAATTTTGATGCTTATTGATTAAAGTAATTTTCTATTTAGAGCTTACGGAAGACTAAAAGTGCTCGGCTATGTTTGGATATATTAGCAAGAGAAGTAAGTAATTATGCATAATATGCACAAGTTTTGTCCATTAGGTTCTTAGGAGTTAAAAATTTTCAAAAGTTTTGTATTTCAAACTTATATTTTCTAAAGTTTGTCAAAAATATTTTTACATCATTGAAAGAGAAATTTCGACTATTAAATAATGTTTTAAAGAGATACTTCGAATTTTAAATAAAGTTTTGAATGTCCAAATCTCATTTAAAAGATGATTTCTAAACTAAACTATTTTCAGAAAATAATTGAGTTTCAAAGTAAGTTTTCTAAAAAGGTTCTTGTCCTTTAAGTTTGTTTAAAACTAAGCGATTTCAAAGTCATATTCTTATTTTCCAAATGGTATTTAAGACGTTCTTTTAGCAAATTTAATTTTCAGATTTACTCAAGAATTGTGATATATTTTACATAAACTTCTTAGTCTCTATTCGTTCCCCAAGAGAGTCAAGCATCCTTGATTTATGTTCTATTCGATATCGTGATCTTTAATATGCCTCTGTATTTGAAAAGAAATTGTTAACATCAAGTAAATTATTATATTTTGAATAAACTTTGTTTTGTGATATGTGAATCAAAATAAGTGTTTTTAGAATTGATCAGATATATCAGATATATGTGTAAATCCGCTCACAGGATTGTATGTGAGAATATGTGCTGATCCCTCACCAGCAGGGGTTAGATGTTGGTATCCGCTCACAGGATTGTATGTGAGAATATGTGATGTGTATATGTGACACTGTGCTCTAATCAATTATATGTATGTGTTTTCTAATGATTTTAAGATGTGATTACATATGTATTAAGTGATTCATTATATGTTTTGGAATAATTATTTTTGATATCATGGAATGAGTTTGTGAAAAATCAAAATACTCATGCTTTGCTTGACTTTATTCCGTTGTGTATTCTGTATAATTACTTACTAGATGTGTGGATCAGCCCATCAATTACTATTTTCAGATTGAAGTGTAATTGGGAATATAGGACCTTCGGATCGCTTTGTAAGGTGCAAGGTAGAGCATGGAAGTTGTAGGCGATTTCTATATTACTTGAAGACTTATAGAATTTTAGTTATCCTTATTTTGTAATTCATGTTTTATTTTTTTGGAGATTATTTCCAATTTGTGGAGTTTAGATTTTTGTAAGAGGTTATTTATTAAGAGCATTGTTTCTTTGGAGTATTAATTTATTTTGGATTAATTATGTTTATGGAGTTGTTTAAGTTTAGCAAGTGGGTCATGCATCTAAATTCATGATCCATGGATTTGGGTCATGACATATATATAATTATTTGGGTGATAATCTTGATGTATGTGGTTGGCCTATAAAATTTTGAATATATATAGTCCTCATCATATGAAATTAATGATCTATAACCACCAATTGTATAGTGTGTAACATATCATTATATTTACAAGGAAACCAAAAATCAACCACATGCTTTTTCATTATGTGGAGGAATTTTGCCCTGGTGAGGATTGTTCCATTAACTTCATCATCATTGGAGTGACTATTGTCGCATAAATAAGCTATTAGACCATGGTAAGGACAAGACTATGATACCAACTGACGTAACCAGAAAGTCATAAGAAATAAAATACACTTCTTTTGAAAGATAACCTTGAATCCATAGGGAGAGTTACAAGAAAATAGAAATATAAAAGTCTGAAATTTTATTAATCTGAAAATTGAATTGCCTTAAAGGCTACAATGAGTTCAAATAAAAAATTAGTCCTAGGGTTGCTAGGAGATGCTTAGAAAACCCTAAAGCACTCCTAAAATTCTGAAAATACTAACCCTACACCTAAAACTCTAATTTGACTCTAATTGACTAGAAAAACATTATATGCACCTAAAATTATGAAAATACTAACCCTACACCTAAAATTTCAAAAATTACATAAAAAATACAAATTTAACACCAAAAAATTTTAAAAATTGTAGATTCTATTCGACATCACCATCCCCTCAACTCCGACAATCATTTTTATTGTCTAATGAAAGTTCATGGTTTACCAAAAAAAAAAAAAACTCCGACAATCATACCGGTCAATACTCTGGGCTGGTTAAAAAATCACTATAGTCCAAAATTAATTGAAAATAATTGTCAATCACATTATTCTCTTCCACTTTAATCAATAGCAACTTCCACGTCCAATAAAAGTTGAGGATCAATCTTGGAGTCCCAATCAATTTTATCAATATATATATCTGGATCAGGCAAGGGAATATCACATGGGAAGCAATTGAACTTTGCCCAAAACCTTCTCTTTGCATTTTGGAAGGCCTTCTTTCCTGCTGAATCGTCCCACTTCATCACATTGTCAAATTTGGATATGTTCTTTTTGGCCTCCAACAACCTAATCCATGGCATCGAACCCACCTCAAAGCAAAACATTTTTTCCCAAGATGGCACACTATATTTTCCGTCCTGGGCTTGGTTACGATTAGTACCTCTGCAAATCCAATTTTTGAGACTTTGTCCTTGATATTTTGTCCAACTTGACATGATTTGAGTATTGGGAAATTAAGCACGACCAGAAAAGAAATACACTAAAACTAATCCGAAGGCTAAGAGAAGAAATTTCGGAGTTAAACGACACTTTTTGTGATCTTCACTCACTACTAGATTTTCTGAAAATTTTGTTTTGTGTCACAACTCACAAGCCATATTTATAATCACTATTTAGGTCCTGATATCTTCTACCCTGACTCGGTTTCCTAGTCCAGTTTAATAGGTCGGTTGTTTTTGTCCATTCATTCAGTTTCTCTCTCACTCGGATTCCTAAGTCCTCTATATTTAATATCATATCTATCAAAAAAAGATATTCAAGTTTTTTTCATATCATATCTATCAAAAAAAGATATTCAAGTTTTTAGGAGGGATGTTCACACATATATATACTTAGATTTAGTTATAGTAGAATTTTTATATTGTAAAAAAATAAAAATAAAATAAAAAGAGTAAAATCAACGAACTTGATCTTGGGATTTGTTGGGTCAGCTTGAGCACTGGGCTTGGAAGGAGTTCAGATATGATTTTCCATGGGCTTTGGCTAGTAATGAACTTCGGCCTAATTTAAGGCATATCTCTTATGTTGAGTCTGTGTCCCTATCAAAAACAAAATCTGTGTCCCTATCAAACACAAACTGTGTGTCCCTATTAAACACAAAGTCTTGTGTCCCTATCAAACACAAACTCTGTGTCGGTTTTATAAATCGATGTTAACATTAATTCTATCTCTACCAAGATCACAATATTTTCTTCTGAAAAAAACAAGATCACAATATTGCAATTGAGAGTTTGGGACTCACTGATGGCAAAATCAAGATCAAAACGCCAGAAACTTGTGGTGGACAGGATCAGTGATCTACCAGAATCTCTTCTCATCCACATACTTTCGTTCCTTCCAACCCAAAAGGCAATCACCACAAGTATTTTGTCGAGCAGGTGGAAAGACCTTTGGACTCTGGTCCCAAAACTCGACATCAACACTGAAGAGCTCCACCCCATCGTCAAGCATGCGCATACTGTGTCCAGAATTTTTCACCTACACAAAACACCATACCTCCGAACTTTTCGCCTCACATACAGTTGTGGTAACCGTTCTGATGTAGATGCATGGATTAGCAACGTTGCAGCTCGGAAAGTGGAAGAACTTGATCTCGAGATATACGATGATGAGTATTGGGATTTTGAGCGTTTGAGGTTGTACCACAGTCATGAAATTTTCTCTTGCAAGACATTAGTGGTTCTGAATTTGCGGAGCAGAATTGTGATTGATCCTCCTTCATCGTTTCAATTCCCAAGCTTAAAGATACTTGGTCTGTTCTATGTTGATTATAAATCAGACTCTCTTTCTGGGCTCCTCTCTGGCTGTCCTGTTCTTGAAGATTTGTCATTTGAAAGTGCATGCTTGGGGGGTGTTCGTGTTTTGAATCATAAAATATGTGTTCCTACGCTGAAACGCTTAAGTATGGCTATCGAAGTATATGAATATGATTTTCTTAAATTATTAGACTACGATGATTCTGATTGCAGTTACAGAATTGAGATAAACACCCCAGCGCTTGAATACTTTAAGTTTAATGGTCATTTGAGTGAAGTCGTTTTCCTTCAAAAGCTGGACAACTTAGTTCAGGCAGATATTCATATTTGTACACTTAAAGCTGCCAATAGGATATTCAAGCTTCTTGCTGCATTCTGTAATGTCAAATTTCTGTCATTATTTTCAGGTCACTCGGAGGTTAATGTCTCACTCCATTCTTTATTGAATTTATATTTTATAGATATTTTCTAGTACAAGCTTTGATGTTGTTGACTTCTTGTGATTATAATTTTTTTATGCAGTGTCTCTGCAACGGTTCTATTTACCCTTTCAGATTCCAAAATTTGCTCAGATTGGACTTCATGGCGAATGCATTGAACTGGCATGTGCTACAAGCCTTGCTCCGAAATGCTCCTAATCTAGAAGTTCTAGCTGTTATTAATACGGTTAGTTTACTCATGTGATGTATTTTTAGCTGATCTTCCGTAAAACTTACACTTATGAATAATGTTATGCTTTGTATGTTGTCATCAGAGGCATGGTTCCGGTAATCACAAGTTATGCAGATGCAGGAAGAAGTCACCAAATGATCCTAATTTTCTGTCATCACACCTTACAACTTTTTATTATAGCGAATTTGGAGGATTGAAGGGTGAAGTGGAATTTATAAAATATATTCTAAAAGAGGCAAGAGTCTTGAAGACAGCATCAATCAGAGTTAGAAATATTAAGCTAAAAAAAGGTGTTCTTCAGAAACTATCAATGATCCGAAGGCGCTCAATGACATCTCTTCTTACGTTTAAAAAATGAGGTAAGCTTCTTTGACTTCTACTTAGCAACTAATTTCGAATGCATGCTGCAAATAATTTAAGTTGATAATAGAATCTTCTTTTTGGCTTATTAATGATTTTTTTTTTTTTAATGTTTTTCCCTTTCTAAATTAATTGATGGAGAGAGAGAGAGAGATAGAATCAATTATCCAAAGTCACTTCTTTTGATCAGGCTAAAGCTTTGCTAAAGAAATGTTCATGAATAAACCTTTGATACCTCTTTCTATGGCTGAAAGTTCAAATATAATTCTCTCAAGTTTTTTGTTTGATTGTGACAATTGAAATGGTAAAATAATTGAATGTCTTAGTTCAATTTGTGACCTCACATGTTATATCTTGGAAGAAAGACTTATAACCTTTGAAATACTTAAAATAAATTATTAATCAATCTTCACAAATATATATGTTCTCTCACATATAACTCTTTGGTGGAACAGGTGCAAACTTCAGTCTAGTGATATGGGACCTCCATTACTTAAAATGACTGTGCCAACCTCGCTCCCTTCCCCCTCCCTTTTTGCCTTCCTTTTTCGAACTTGTTTTTCTCTTTCTTTCTCATTTTGTATGATAAGTTGCAGAAACTGTAAGAAACCCTATGTACCCAATAGGGGCTAGATATGATAAAATGCACTTGATGTAGACGAAATGATGACAAATATCCCCAAGGTAAATGTTCTTGGTAGGTTCTGCCTTATTTCTAGTTGTTTTTATCAAGTGTTGCAAGTCCTTTGTTTATTATTGAAAACCTTTTAATCTTGGAGGAAAAATTTCTTGGTGATTTATTTTTAATTTAGAATTCATGTTAGGGATGGTTTATAGTAGTCATAGTGACCCATTTTTTGCGTATTTAAACACATGGATCTCAAATGATGAGTTTGAATTTTGATAAGGAAGCTTCTAGATCCGAAAATTTTAAAGTGGTTTGGATGCCTACTATTGTGATACAGTTAGATGGTTGATGCAGAACCTGTTAGGTCATCGATTGCAACTAAAACAATTAATTTTAATCATGTCAACATGTATATTCCTAAATCCTAATGGATCATAATGGACAGGTTTTCATCTCACTCTTATACTTCTTCACATTTTTAATAACTTCAATTCTTTCACTATTATTTTCTGTCTTTTGTTCTCCATTATCTAATTTCTGACACTAACAGACCTCCCCCCCCCCCCCCCCCCCCCCCTCCCCTCTTAGTGTGAGAGTATAAAATTCTGACTAGATATGCAATAGGCATTTCAGATTTTTTAGTGTGGATGGAGGATAATTCACCACAGATACATTTTGTATTACAAGCCGATTTGATAGGCTTACATTAATAAAATTTCCAACTTTCCCCTCAAAAAAAAAAAGAAAGAAAATAAAAGAGAGCCCCCTCCCCTTAGTTACTTCACCTTTGTCTAATTTAGCTAAAAGCCCTCCCCCTTAGAGCATTTGCACAACATCACCATATGCTAAAAGTAGCAAAAATTTTGGTAAACCAACCCAAAAAATGCTTCGCATCAAGCTCGACAGAGTAACAAGAAAATTCAGTAATGAACAGTACCTCGCTCGAATTATTGAGGACTACTCATTGCCAAACCAAAATAAAACTATTTTGTATTTGTTCTCTCTCCAAAAATCCAAGTTGGCATTTAATTGTATTCTAATTTAGCCACAAATATCCTGATGGCAAGTGTCTCTGAAGTGCTTGTAGTCTATGTCAAACGTCAATTTTATATCTAATTTTGTTATCAAACGTCGTTACATGTAAATAATGAATTTTATTGTTGGAAGAAACGATAAAAGGAACGTCATTTTTGCGTGGACCGTAATGATTATAGAGCAATGCTCAATGGAAGCCGAAGCATATGCAACTCAACTAGCATTGATAAAGCCAATCGAAATGGAACATAAATTGTAATAATCGAATGAGATGTTTTAAACGTGATTCTTTTCTTCCTGTTCGGAACTCCTCTATCACACTGCATTAGTCCATTAAGTTAACCATTGAAGATATCAAAAGCTCCTTTTTAAGGTGTATTTGTTTGGAGGTGAAATATGGTGGATTGAAAACTTTGAAGTAAAAATGAGAAAGAAAACTTTTTTAAAGTATGTTTGGTTGGATGGAAAGAAAGGAAAATAAATGTTGGAGCTCAGGTATTTTCTCCTGGATCCATCAAAAAGTTTTTTCTTCAAAATAGAGAGAAAAATGAAATACATCAAAAAGTTTTTTCTCCAAAATAGAGAGAAAAATGAAGGAAAAAATTGAGCATTATTTTTAGACAAAAATGTCTATGCAATTGCACATGGGCTTCATTCTCGTTGCTTTTCTTCACCATTTTTTTTTCTTTTTTTTTTTGTTCCCTCTGGATGTCATGGTTTTTAAACCTGGACCGGACCGTACGGTCCGACCGGGAAACCCGTGAACCCCTCATATTCACGGTCCATTTAAGGCTACGAACCGTTCCATGCGAAAAAAACATGAAACCGTCCGAACCGCGGTCCGACCGGCCGGTTCTGTGAACCGTGGCCGGTTCTCACGGTTCAAACGGGTCAGCTGTTTTAGCCTAAACGGCGTCGTTTAGTCCCTTTTTTTTTTTTTTTTTTTTTTTTTTTTTTTTTTTTCTCCTGCTACGGCGTCGTTTTGGGCAATCTGACTTACTGCCCTCAAGTCTGGAACGATTCAAATGAAATGAAACCTAATCTCTAAAATCTCTCTGCCTCTCACTCTCTCGTCTCTGCCTCTCCCTCACTCTCTCGTCTCCGCCTCTCCCTCGTCGCCGCTGCGATCCTCGTCGCCGTTGCAGCTCACGCATCGCCGCTCTCGCCGTCGCAGCTCACGCATCCCAAATCGCAGCTCAGCCGTCGCAGCCCAGATCGCAGCTCACGCAGCGCCGCTCAGCCCTTCGCAGCTCCCTCATTTCTCTCACGCTCATCGCAGCAGCCGTCGCAGCTCACGCTCATCGTTCAGCCGTCGCAGCTCTCCCTCGTCGCCGTCGTTTGGTACAATTTTTTTTTTTTTAGCTTTCTTTTTTGAATTATGTGTTGGATATTTCTCTTAGGTTGATTTGTATTTATCAGGAAAAAGATGTTAATGTTTTATGTATTTGTATGCAAAATGTTTTAGAGCTTATAGAAAGCTTTGGATTTAGGTAATGAAATTTCCTATATTTTGTTTTATGTTGTGTTCTGGAGGTACAAGCTGTAGATTTTGATTGGATTGTGTGTGTACTTTGATTGTTTTTTAAGGTTGTTTTTTGTACACTCAATTTTGTTACTTTAAATTGTGCTTGGTTTTTTAATGTGATTAGATTTAAGAATTTATGGTTAGAGCAGAAAAAGAAAGGAAAAGGAAATTATAGGAAATTATGAGAACTTTAGTGTGAAATAGGTTGATTATATTCTTTAAGTGTACTCGTTTATTTGATTATATTCTTAGCTCGGTTTAGGTGTTTGTTGATGAATGAATTTGGGTTTAATGCTAAGTTCCCTTGTATGCTATATTATTGATTGTGGCTACATTGTACACTGTAATTGTTTCTTTAAATTGTTATATTCTGTGTTAAGCAGCCTACCTTTTTCTTTGGAGAACTCATTTTAGTTTTGATGAGTCTGCAAATATTTTGGAAGTTCTAAACTTCCTGTAATGATGATGAATAATGTATCTTTATTAATACTGCTTCCTTTCAATGTATATTTTTTATACACATATATATACATAGTTTTATCTTCACCGTAGTAACATGCCATGAAATTCAAAAGATCTTTGGGGCAGCTAGTAATTTACTAAGCCTTGCCTTTTTCTCAGCTTGTGAATGCATTTGTGTATGTGTGTTGGCTATCTTGAAAGTAAATTAGACTATTTTAGTTAATTTTTCTATTTTTTATTAATTTAATGTTTTTATATATATTTAAATTAATTATGACGTCATCACGGTTCGACCCCGGTTCGACCTCGGTTCGACCTTAAAAACCTTGAACCTCTCCCTTTTACGGTTCAATGAACGGTTCGGGTCTGGAAACCATGCTGGATGTTGCCTGCCCCATTTCTTTTTTCTTTTTAAATTTTTTTTTTCCTCCTCGAGACGTTCCCTTCCTCTTCTTCATTATTGTTTTTTTTTTTTTTTTTTTTTGATTTACTGGGTAGGCTTGTCCAATATTCGTTTTTTTTTTCTTTCTTTTGCTTTTTTTTTTTTTTAGCTGCGATTTTTTTATGGACATGATTTTTATTTTTTAATAAATTTAGCTGATTGATTTTTTTTTTTTTTGGTTGTTTATCACTTTTTTGTTTTAATTGGGCATCATTTTTTAACAAGGATATATGCGTAAATTTAAACGAACTTACTTTTTCCATCCCTTCATTTTTCCATTCCTAACCAAACAAAAATGAGGAAAATTAAAATCTTTTCTATCATCCTATTCTTCCATCCTATCACCATTTTCTATAATTTCACTTTTCCACACCTCCATCCAAATGGACTCTTAGGGTTTGCTTGTTTGGAGAAATTTTATGGCCTGTTTGGAAGTTTAGAGAGAGGGGAGAGTAGAGAGGAGTAGAGTGGATGAGAATAGTGGCGAGGAGAGTAAAGGGGAATGGTTCTCTCCACCTTATTTGGATGTTTTTAAAATTAGTAAGGGGGAAGGGATTAATTAGCTCTTCCCCTTATTTGAATGTTTTAAAAATTAGGATGGAAAGGAGAAGAAATGATTAAAATAGACAAATTTACCCCTATTTGAAAATAGACTTGCAACATTGGTTTATAATTAATTTAGAAATGATAAATTAGGGAATTTACTTGGACAATAATTTATCTACTCTACTCTCCCTCCAAATCTCTCCAATTTTGGGGAATTAAAAATGATGGGTTAGAGGGAGTTGAAACCCCTCCAAACCCCTCCAAACCCCTCCCCCTCCTTCCTTAAAAAACTTCCAAATAAGGTAATTTGATTACTCTCCCTCCCTCTACTCTACTCCCCCTCCTTTTTTAAATATCCAAATAGACCATTAGGGAGGATGAAAAATTTAGGAGAGAAAAGTGGAGAGAGAAATTTTAATGGGTGTTTGGTTGGGAGGGAGAGTGGAAAAAAATGTGGTGGAGCATAAGTGTTTTTTTCCGGACCCCACTAAAACTTTTTTTTCCCAAAATATAAAGAAAACTAGTGAGAGAAGCTCACTAACATGAGCTACCCAAAATGCCATTGCACATTCTTTTTTGCTAACATTTTTTGTTTCTTCTCTGTTACTATTCTACGCACATTGACATTGTTTTGGA
Source organism: Quercus ilex subsp. ballota (assembly GCA_032727855.1). Lineage (NCBI taxonomy): Eukaryota > Viridiplantae > Streptophyta > Magnoliopsida > Fagales > Fagaceae > Quercus > Quercus ilex. The sequence goes on from CM064912.1 coordinate 69,860,639, forward strand.
TTTTTTGTTTTATCTCACTTTTCTTTTCTTTTTCTTTCTTTTGTTTTTATTACTTTTGTCCATAGTTCCTTTTTCCTTTTTTTTTCTTTCTCTGTTACTAATCTGCACACATTCATATTATTTTGGGGTTTTTTTTTTTCATCTCATATTTCCTTTCTTGTTGTTTTTTTCCCACTAGTTTTTGAATCTGGCCTGTGCCTTTGAAAATTTCAAAAAAAAAAAAAAAAAAAAAAAAAGGAAGAAGAAGAAGAAGAAGAAGAATAAAGTGAAATGTCCATATATAATTTTTTAAATAAATAAATGTGTATAAAATTGTATTGCCATTTATTTTATTTAATAGGGACATAATTGTAAATTTATACCAATTTCATTTTTTATAGTTTTCCATCTCTCCACTTTTTTATTCTCCCAACCAAACAAATATGAGAGAAAACTAAATATTTATTATACATTTATTTAATACCAACCAAACCAATGTTAATTTAATAAATTAAATACATACTTTGATGAATTAATACTAACCAAACTAAGATTAGTATTATTGAGCTCACTCAAATGCGTGCTCATTTAGTGAATTCATCAATCAATGGTCACGATTATTCGATGTGATACTATCTTGCTGATGGTATATTTGTATGGGTCATACTAACGAGTGCTCTTAGGACATTGGTTAACAATCCATTTTGAGAAAATTTTGACATCACTTTTATGGAAAATGAAAAAAACTGTCAAAACATTAGTTGTTTTTTTTTTTTTTTTTTTTTTCATAAAAACTTTCTTTAAATGGATTGTTAACTTAGCATTTTCTTATTTGTATTAGTCAACTTTTGTAAAAACAATCCCAAATCCACAAGGCAATAAAAGACGACTCTTTGCTACAGCTCAAGAGTTAACAAAGAATGATGTGGACCATGCATTCAGAGTGCTTCAAGCACGATTTGCAATCATGTGTGGGCTTGCACATCTTTGGAGTCCTTCAACTCCTAATTACATTATGAAGACATACATGATACTACATAACATGATTATTGAAGATGAACAAGATGTTGATGAAGCAAAATGCATTGATTATGAACGAGTACCTAAAAGCATCCCTGTAAGGCTATAACAATGTCACACGAGCATACCACCGAAGTGAACTCATGAATTTCATTCAAACAAATCATAACATTAGAAATAGATAAACTCATTCTCAACTTCAATTGGATCTAGTGGAGCACTTGTGATAATGACAGCCAATCATAATTTTTTTTTAATGCTTGTATTATTTATTTATTTATGTTAGTCTTTATTGTAATTTGAAATTTATCAATTCTATGTTAGTCTTGTCCAAGTCCTTAAAAAATTCCATTATCAAATAAAATTTATATTAACACATATGGCTTGCTAGAATTGCCAACCTCTGAATTTTTCTTTGGAGGTCAAATCCTCATATTAGTATTGAACCTGGATACTTTCAGGCTAAAATTTTTAAATCAAATGTTGCAAATTCATCATTACTCGATTTGATCCTTGCTATTTTGCATATTCATCTCGATAATATACAGATAACAACTAAAAATAACATTAGAAGCACAAAACAGATTAAAACAGAGAAATTGTTAGCATTATAACAACATATATCCCTTAGGCATGCCATAGACCCAAAATACCCAAGGCAGTGAAAGAAATTAGAGGAAGATTCCAGCAAGCTGTAACTCTTCTAATATACCTTCCTCACCAATCACATAAACATGCAAAAGGATCAAATTATTGTAATAATTTCTATTTTCTAGGCTTTCGATTAGCAAGGATTTCCAATTGGCGTTGAAAAATATATTCTTGCTGCACTAGAGTCAACTTACTTATATCCATCATCATAATTTCCTTTTCCTCCCTTTCCTCTTTCATCCGTTCCCTTTCCTCTTTTATCCATTCCCTCCCTACTTCCAATTTTTCCACTTCTAGTTCCATTTTCATTTTTTCCAACGCAATTTTTTCTTCCTCAGCATGAATTCACCTCATCTCCAGCTTGTGGTTTGCAATGCGTCCTTTCTCAAGACATTCGAATTCCATTTCACACAATTTCCTTCTTTCTTTCATCATGACATACAACATGGCTTCCACATTTGAACTTGTACCTTCTTTGTTCTTTTGTTTGTTCAATCGTGTTTTGTCGGCCATCTTACCTGGTGGTCTCTCCAAGTCTTTAAAGGGAGCATGTGACACATCATCATTCCCTATATCTATCAACTCTAGATTAGAAGAGGAAGATGTCTCAATTTTCCTTCTTTTTGGCCTATCTTTGTGATTAAGATCCAATCCTTTTGGTGTGTGCCTCATTCCAAAAATGCTCAAATATGGAAATTATGGAGTTGTTGATGGAGAAGTCTTGCCTTTATCAATCTGAACAATTAACAGTTGGAAGTTGAACAATTGACACATTAACACAATTTGCAAAGATATACCTTGTTTTCCTTTTTTTTTTTTTTTTTTGATAATCTTCAATCTTCATTGAATTAAACTGGACAGTAGTCAGCTTTACAAACAGACACTAAGTCGGCAGGCTGACTGTGATTATTGAAACAAAAACATTCGAGAGAGAAGCAAGAGAATCTTGCTGCCTTATGGGCTGCTCGATTACACTCTCTTTTAACCCAAGCATACCTTGTTTTCCTCAGTCACACCACTTTGATGCATTGATCCAATATGTGACAAACACCCACAGATTTGTAACAAAATGTTCTATTCACCATAGAATTGAATCTTATACATATGCTATATTTCAGTGCCTAACAGTTTACCAAGAGGTTGTACATGCATGTCTATAAGGACACTATGTTATCTAACCTGAGGTTTTGCTTTTTACTCTACTAGTTTTGAAACTTACAATAAGCACGGTATAGAAGCTTCAATAAACAAATAAAAAAAAGTCCTTTTGTAACCTAAGGGGGAAAAAATCTAACATTGAGCTAAATTAATATACTTGAAGCCTTTGTCCAACTCCAAATGTAAAATGACAAAGCCATTAATCTGATGATATAACAGGACTAAGGCAGCAATCTCAACAGAGATTGGGATGAGCATGAGCTTTCATATATAAAGGAAGACTTGATAGAAATGTTCATTGGAACAAGAATATCAAAAACAAAAAAAACAGAATGCTAGGAAAGCTCTGAAAAATCTACACAGCAAAGTCATGATTATTTGCACCTATTAAAAAGAGCAGCGAATAACCTAATCTGCTCCTAAACAATAATATGATAAAGAGAGACTGAGATATTTCAGACCACCAAATGCGATCTCAAAACAACAACCCAGGATATAAAACAACATCAGAAGACAAAAATTAGTTTCAGACCACCAAGATATGAGACAAACCCAGGATAAATCTAAACAAAACATGATCTAGTAGAACCCATGTAGTAAAACCCAGATCAACCAAGTTCTAATCCATCTAACCCCAGAGAGAGAGAGAGAGAGCAACCTGGAGGTGTGGAGTTTGATGTATTCTCAGATGTAGACAGCATGAATGCGAGAGAAGTAGGAGTGGAGTCTGAAGGAGGCTGAGTGAGTAGAGAGTGTATAGCACTATAGCAGTGCTTCAGGTAGGAGTTGGATTTTGGAATACAAAAACTTTTGAGAAAGAAGGATGAGAGAGAAGGAGAAGAGCCAATGATTTTATTGTTATTATTATTTCTTGGATAATCACTGTATAGCTTTTCAGAAAGAAATTCAGTTAAATAGAGAGACTGTTGGAGAATGGTTTTGTGGCTTTTTACTCTCCACAATGGAGATGGAAAATGGCTCTGAATTCGAGATGCTCCAACCACTGTCCTGAAAAAGCTTTGAATGATACTAATTAGATAAAGTGCATAGTGAAAAGCATTTCCACATTGATACAACTCTCTCTCTCTCTCTCTCTCTCTCTCTCTTTGAAGCCTACTCTAAGCCCAGAAACAAAGTGGACAAAAAATCTTGGAAAGAGGCTTCACTGTCCAGGTTTTCATGTACCAAGTCTTTTTAAGTTCCAACTAATATTTTTCATGGTTTTGAGGGAAACAAGATCAGTTGGATCATAAAAAAAGTTGATAATGGAAATGGAAAGTGGAAATTGCAATGATGCTAAGAGTGAATTTGTCTAAGCATATTAACCATGTCAGCACCAGATGGCACTTTGTTGGTAATATTGCCAGAAAATGGAAACAGTTCAATTGTTAATGATGCTGTGATGCGGGGAAGTGAGGAAGACAGAATATTGTCTGTTGCACATGACACTAGTGGGATTATTAGAGGGGAGCTGTGAACTTTGGATGCAAAGTATGAAATAAGATTGCCCGATATTGTTCGAATTGAAAATGTAGGTCATGCTCAAATTATTGCCAAGGCTTGGTGGAATCAAGTATAGGTGCCTTTTGGTGAACTATGGCAGCAAGTAGCCAGATTCAAAGATAGCAGAAGAATGTCAATAAAGGAGACAGACTGAGTGTTTTTGAGAATGTATTCCCCTTTAGGATTCTGTATTTGACTCCTTTGAGTTATAAAGTGTATTTTGTTTGCACAATTGGATGTAGTTTATTGAGATCATTCTGGCTTCACTGTCTGAAACAGGATTTATTTATAGATCATGTATGACCTGATTTACTTGGCCAAGTTATAGTCAAGGATTTGATTTGCTTTCATACTTTGATTTTATTTTTTCCAGCCAATCAGAGAAGATGAAAATGCAAGAATTGAGGCAAGGTCATACAATGAAATGGCCAGTGTGGTTTTGGAGCTCTTGCAATGTCAAGGTCCATTGGTAGTTCTACCTTTTACCATGACATTGTAACCATTGTATGTACCATGAGTTTTTGTAAATATGTGCAGAGAAATTTCCGTGAGCATAATTGTTTATTTATTTGATGGATCAAGCTATACGTTAATTTTCTCTTTTTAAAATCATAATTGGTCTCATTTTAAATGTTTCACTTTATACTCTACCAATCATAGCTTGTCCTACAAATTTTGCTTTCTTTATAAAATAATCAAAGTTTAAAATAATAAATAAATCAATCAATCAATCAAATACATGTCATATCATGATTGGAGCGGAGAAAATAGAACACTCAAAATAATATAGATGATTTCTATTTAGGAGGGTTGTTATGAAAGCAATGTACTAGGGTAATGTTTTAATATCTATTCTGACAGTTTGACACAAATATATGTCCTCAAATTTAAACATAATTTTAATGAGTTCTTCAAAACTTTTTTGTAATTTATTTTTTTGGCTGAATGAAAAAAGGGGTGTTTGGTGTTGACTCATCAATCTCATACCACGTAACGGTAATTGGTAATATTAAACGTTACGTGTACTACTAGTATTTTGATAAAACTATCACTCAAACTGTTCACCTAATAAAGCGATACAAAAACTTCTATTATCAAGTCACACCTAAATAAAGAGAGAAGGGGGGGGACTTGAAACCAATTGAATCCTAAACAACGGATAATATTAGGAACTAAACGAGATCAATAGAGGTTTGACTTTGAGGGAAAAGCCTCTCATAGTACACACCGAATATATCATAATAATACAAACTTTATAAATTGGCTTTGATAATTTCATTGCACAAACTTAACCAATTGAATCCTAAAGTTTCAAAGGTGACCGATTGAATCTTGAAATTTCATAAACCTAACAGACACGTACAACGTCAAACATTTCAAGTTCTTTTATGTAATGTCAGAGCTAATGACTAATGGTGTGACTCTGAGTGTCTGTGGGACTCAAGCCTCAAGGTTTAATTTGTTGTATCTTTTAAATTTGAAGGTTTTAGTTTATTATTTTCAAAAATTTAGGGTTTTATTTGTAGAACCCTCTAAATTATAGGTTCTAAAATATAATTTTGTAAAAGAAAAAAAAAACGACACTTGGAAAAAGAAAAGATAAGGAATTAAAAAAAAAAAATTGGAGAAAAATGACTCTGCTTTTAGATTAAATTACAAAAGGAAAGGAAATAGAAATGGTATTTTTACACCATCACCTCTTGAATACATTGAACTTGGTTTGCTTTTCCTAATCTTATACTTTGTTTTCGATAATTATTGTATTGAAATATGAGACTTTGTTAATTAGTTGGCATCGCAAATAATATTCTTTTGCTTTTTTTTTTTTTTTTTTTTTTTCTTTTTTGCCAGCTTCTAGATTGGAGTGGTTTGTATCTTGGAAACTTCTTTTTTTTTTTTTTTTTTTTTTTTTTTGAGAGAGTTTCAATCTTGGAAACTTTATTAAGAAGTTTAATATGTTTCAAAATTGAGAGAGACAGAGGGAGATGATAAGAGTAGATGAAAAGGTTTAATATTTTACACAACTTGTCATATGGCAAATTATGAATGGTAGAAATATGGACCTTTTATTTTTTTTTCTACTACTCATAACTCCCTACGTGTCAAGTTGTGGCAAAAGTGGTATAAATGTTATGGTATCAACATTTTTTTTTTTTTTTGGAATATATTAAAAATTAATACATTATGATCACTTTCTCCTCTCCTCTCCTCTCTTGAGACTTCTCTCCTATCTTACCAAAATATATAAGAAAGCAATTAAATAAGTGCTCCTTTTATGTTATAAATAATACTACCTAAAAATTTCGGTAATAAAAATCCTTTTCTCACCCTAATTTGATGTTTTGATCTAGCAGTAAAAGAATGAATTGAAATAAAGTTTGTCACGGAAGAAAGAAAAAAAGAAATTTGATAAATATTGAAAAATGGTGGGTTTCAACCTTCAACTAGCTAAAATATCTTATTTTAAACTGAACAAATTATATGATTTCAGTTAAATTATGAAAATTTTCTCATTTTAAATTACATAGAGTTTTGAAGTTTGAATGCACAATTTTTAAGTGTTGTATGTACCATACGTGCACTTCATTATTTCCCTAAAAAGGAAAAAAAAAAAAAAAAAAAAAAAAAAAAAAGAAAGAAAGAATAGAACCATAAAAGGAAATTCCTTCCTTCACCTTAACTACCAAAAAAAAAAAAGAAAAAAAAAAAAGAGGAAAGAGGGGCACAAGCTAATCCACAACTTTTGCCACAATATTATCCATGTGATAATCTATAAGTTGTAAAAAAAAATGTGATATTACAAATAAAAACGATAAACAACCGTTCATAATCTAGACAAAAATTTTGGCTTAATTTATGGGGACTTAAAAGTTACTTTTACCTTTTATCTAAAAAAAAAAAAAAAAAAAAATTACTTTAACCGTCCCTCCTAGAAAGGAAAAAAGAAAAAAGAAAAAGTAACTCCTTAACTGCCACGTTCAAGGCCAGTGGGAAAGGCGTGACTTTTTTTTTTGGTTCAGTTCTGATTGGTCTCTCTAACCTTTCCCTCTCACTCCACTTCAGTGCCCCCTTCTCTCTTAAGTCTTAAGTCTTAACTCTCTTTAAAAACTCTTGCTTTCCCAAAACCCCCCAAGTAAGAACCATAAGAAGTAAACCCAAAAGCCCAAACCCCCACAGAACACAAACACAAACACCACACTCAACTCAAACCCCAAAAAGCTGAACAATTTCCCATTGCCCATGTTTAGGTATGGCTTTAATCCTTTTTTTTTTTTCTGTGTTTTTAACTTGTTGGACGAAAACCCATTGAGTTTTTTCTTGCTCAATTTTCAGTCTAATGTTGTTCCAATTGCTTACTGCATTGCTTGGTTTCAGACCCATTTGCTAAAATTACCTAAATTTATGTCCTTTGTTTTCAAAATCAAATCTTTTTGTGTCTTTCTTATATAAGATCATCATGCAAGTTATTTGAAGACTTTTGAAACTTATTGCCTACTGCTAACTTTCCTGAGAAAATTGAGGGACATAAAAAGAGTAAATAAATTATGGGGTTTTGTTGAAATTTTCTCACATTTTCATGTTTATCAAAATTCTGACTTTATTGCTTCGTTCCTTAGTTTTTGACTTGCAAGAAGAAAGTCCATATTGTTTCAGTAAGAAATAATAATAAAAATAGAAAAAAACCTTTCATACTATGTTAATTACTATAAATAAATTTGGTTAATTGTGAGAAACCGCATCCAAAATGCAGTGTCTACATTAATACTTTATACTACTTACCAAATAGATGCTAATCTTATACTACATATCACTCTTTTCCTTAATGAAATTTAACCAACTATCTTTGAGATATTATTTTATTTATGTGATAAATTTGTAATTTGGTAATTTATATATTCAAATGCTCAAATGATAGTGATGGAAAATGAAAAATCCCCGGCTGATGCGGTCAAGAAGACAAACCTTGCACCTAAAGCTATTATATCCCAAAAGTTTGGTAGCAAGGCTTGCTATAAGGTAGAGGAAGTACAGGAATCTTCTGAAAAGGGATGCCCAGGATTGGCCATCCCACAGAAAGGGCCCTGTCGTTACCGCTGCATCTTGCAGCTGCCAGAAATTACAATTGAGTCAGGAATATTTAAGAGAAAGAAGGATGCTGAGAAATCTGCTGCAGAGATGGCTATAGAGAAGGTTTTGTTCATCTCCCTTTCCATTAATTACCACTGCTATTTTTCTTATTCATTGTCTGGCCAGTACTTCATATATTGTCTCACTTGTGATATCTACTTTTGTGGGAACAACACTTGGTAATAACCATTTTTGTCCTTTTTTTGGGGGTTAAATTTCTTCTTCCGCAGCTAGGCATCCAAATTTCAACTGATAGTCCCACACCGCAGGAAGCATCAGATTTATTAGTTGAACGTCTCACATATCTATTTTCAAATGAGGTTAGTGGTTTGAATTGGCAATAAATTGTGAATAGTTTTTTTTTTAATATATATATATATATATATATATTTTTCAATCTTTCTTTTCCTACTACACAGGGATTTGTTTCTATTTTTGGAATTCAAATAACTAAGAGTAGCTAACTTTGTTTCTATTTTAATTAATATATAGTTTGTTGGAACAGTGCATGTTTGGTAATATTGTAATGATAATTACTTAGGAATAAAAGTATTACACATAATCCAAGAAGCTGTAATAGAATAATTATTCCTATGCATGTGTTGGTGAGAATAAATGAATAAAATCCTGAATATGTAATTCATAGTTTGGTATAGCTTGATTTGATGATAGAATGGGGTCATATCCCAATCAAATTTCCTAAAATACTCTTATATAATCATATTGTTCTCTTTGTTGATCTCACTTAACATCTGCTTATGTATGATAAAATAATTGTAAAATCAATAAACTAACAGATGTGCTAATAGTTTGGCGAGGTTGGGACTCAATCAAACCTCCGTTTTTGTGTTGTATGATAGTCCACCAGTGGACTTGTTAGATTTTTACCTTTTGGATTGAATGGTGTGTTTGTAACAGGCTTTGTCCTGAAACTCGTTTGGTTCTTTATTTTTATTGAATTTCCTTTCTACCAAAAAAAAAAGGATTGTCCTTTGTTCAAAGTTGTTATCTCCATAAATGTCTAAAACGATTAAAATTTCCCCTAAATATATTTTTTTTGATAAGTAAAACTTCCCCTAAATATTTAATTCTAATAAGCTCACATGTGAAAAAAATCTAAAAAATGACAAATTCACTTACTTGAAAAAGTTGATATACAAAACAAGTTTGATTTTTTTGGGGTGAAAAAATAATACATTTTCAATAATAATAAAAAAGTTAATACATATTTGAAATTTAAATTAATACATATGGAAAAATGAGTTTGTAATTTTGTTTGTTTGTTTTTTCTTAATTAAAATTCGTATCATAATACAATTGATTAGACTTATACTTGTCAACAGTTTTTTCTTAATAATTAAATATAACAATCAATAATTATAAATGTTACCTTTTCATTGAAGAAAATAATCTTACTCTTACCGACTATAGTGAGAGAGAACAATCTTTTTTTGGGGAATTTCAATTTTTTGAGCTACGTGACTTAAGGAATAATTATTAAGGACCTTTTGCTAAGGAATAGCTATTCCCTGTAATGAAACTGTAACCAAGCAACTAAATGGTGATTACAAAGGAATAGTTATTCCATTCTTGAATCTATTCTTGTGTACCAAACATGCCCTTAGTCATGTAACAAGTGTGTCATGATATTTCTTTTTTTGGCCTTTTTGGGGCAATCTGAATCCCTGACTACTGTGCTTTGCTTTTCTTCTTTTTCCCTGAGTTTTACATGCTGATGGATTGCTTATTAAATTACTTAGACAATTAAGCATTTATATGATTTTTTATGGAGCCTTAACTTGATTTGATTTTTATGTAGCTTTGTGCTTTTCTATGTTTGCATTGATATAATTAATTTATCTGTCTTGTGAGGTGTCACTTTAGAGCAACTATACAGATAGAGGATGACTTCTATAGGCTCATTTTGTTTTCTAAACCTTCGTTGATGTTATAATATAAACACATCCTGCTGCAAACTTTTTTGGAAATAAAATTCTATGTTACCTTGGGTATATTTTTTGTCTCTGACCTTCTCTGTGTTTCTTTTGTGTCATGTTAAAGTTCCTCTCATCTGATCCACCCCACCCCCTTAGTGGTCACTTAAGAGCAGCTTTGGAGAGAGAAGGTGATCTTTGTGGGTTGGTTCCGCTTTCTGTCATGGCTGTCTGTGATTCAAAGCTTAACAATCTTTGCAAATGCATTAATCCAAAGGTGGAATCAAATCCATTCTTGGTTATTCCATTGATTATGAGGGCCGCTTCAAGATTGTCTGAGCTTGTTGCTATTTCTGAGGGGCAGCTTTCGATTCGGAGGAAAAATTTATACCCTCCTGAAGTTATAGAGTCATCAGTTGACCAACAATCTGGCGCCCCACAAAGCACTTTAGTTGAAGCCATACATATTCCATGTTCACAGGAAAAGTCCATTGAACTTGTGATTCTTGATATTTCCTCAACAGGGTATTACCTGGATGTTATTGCCAAAAAACTTGATTTAGCAGATGCTGCTAAGGTTCTGATCTCCAGGTAGGGCGAAGCCATTTAATAGCAGAGCCTAGGAGGAAGGAAATTTTCAATGTTTAAAGTGGCTTTCTTATATCTGAGTCCTACTTTTGGTATTAATCCAGTACTTGGTTTTTTAACAGGGCTATTGGTAAAGCTTCTTCTGAGACAAGATTGTACTTCGCTGCTCATCAGTCATATCTGATAGAGCCATCATCAGATCATCCTAATGCAAAAGAAGCTCTTCATTCTGAAGTATCATTAAATGCAAGGGCAAGTTATTTGTCCAGTCAAGATATATATGGTGATGCAATTTTGGCATCCATTGGATTCACTCGGAGGTCCAAAGACCTTTTCTATGAAGATGTATCCGTGCAATCATATTATAGGTCTCTTCTGACTTCATGTATTTTATTGATTTTTTTTTTCCATATTGATCCTTTTCAAGTGATTTCAAAAATGATAATTTTATACTTAAATGAAGGACTGCTAGATTACACAGGATGTGTAACCCACTAATCCTAACCAATTACAATATGAAATTGAACAAATCTTAGAAATCTTAAAAAGATTCAACGTGAATGTTGCCTAGACTGTCATTTAATTATACATTGACCGTAACATGCCTTCCAAACTCTACACCCGTGTTTATAGAACCTGCCTTGCCAACTCCAAATGATACTTGATCGTGATGTTTTATCCAAATTAATGCAGAAGCATAAAGAATCTGCATTTATTTAGTACTTTTGTGCAGTTTGCTCTATGATCGGTTTAAATTCCACAAATCATGTTTCATGGATACTTTGTTGGTGAATTGTCTGAACAAAATTTATGAATCTTTTTTCATTTCCTCATGCCATTTCAGTATATTATAATACATGTTCTGTTTTATTTGTGTCTCCATTTCTAACTTGTTTCATATTTTAACTCTTTATAATTAATTAGCTCTTTTTTTTTGGGAGTACTATTTCGTTAATATTGTCTCTCAGTTGGGTAGAGTCTAATATTTAGCATTATGATAATTCTATTAACCATTTAATTACTTTTATTTTTGTGCAAATGATAAAAAATTACAAATTACAAAATCATAGGGGAGATCACCATTTTTGTGAAGCCTTCCAAGAGGTTGGAGTTGTTTTGGAAACCTCTGAAGGTTTCCCAAAATTTTTTTTTTTTTTTTTTTTTTTCTTTTTTCATATATTTTTAGCCTTCTTGTCAAAGAGGAAGGTGGAGAGTAAGTTTCACATGTGCAGCTATTGTGCCTTTTACTGAATTATTGTGTAACCATGCACCCTTGCCTAAATTAGTCATAATTAGATGGATCTCAGGATGCTCATAAGTAAGATACCAAGTGGAATTTACAAGCTGTCCAGAGAAGCAGTACTAATAGCAGAGTTTCCTTTGGCATTCACTACAAGAACAAATTGGAGGGGTTCTTTGCCAAGAGATGTCCTGTTTACATTCTGTCGTCAGCATAAGCTATCTGAACCAGTCTTTTCTACTATAAGTACTCCTTTAAAAGCAGTGTCTGAGTCACCTGGATCAAGCAAGAAGTTGAAGGTTACAGACTCATCTGAAGAAGAGACAGAACGTGCAAGTGGAGGTGCTATTTCTACTGATGCCAGGGAATCAGTTGAATCAGCAGTCAGCTATCAATGTGAAATAAAAATATTTTCGAAGAGTCAGGATTTGATTATAGAATGTTCCCCCAAAGATTCGTTTAAGAAGCAGAATGATTCCATCCAGAACACTTCTTTTAAAATTATCTTCTGGTTAAACATGTATTTTAAGGACCTAAAGTTGCCTTCAGAGAAGCTAAATAGTACTGCCAATGTCCTCGATGTTCAATTTTCTCATGAAAATTTTCTTAAGGAGTTTGTGTTGTCTCGATCAATTCATACTGTTCACCATGCTGAGACTGAAGGGGTCAAATGTCTAGAACCAAACACTATGAGTATGCTAAATACTATGCCAGAACAAGGAGTTCAATCTTTAAACATTGAGGGACCAGATTCTGGTGTCTGCCCTTCCAATGGGTCCTTGTTATGTATTAGTTATTCTGTTTTTTTGGTAACAGAAGGTGAACACATGAAAGAAAATCTTGAAAGTAATCCCAAGTTTGAGTTTGAGATAGGGGTTGGAGCAGTGATTCCCCATCTTGAAGCAGTTGTGACTCTGATGTCCATTGGTCAGTCTGCTTGTTTTAAAACGGAGTTGCCCCCTAAAGAGTTTATTTTAGCTGCAGCTGTTAATTCTGCAAGGACTCTTTCATTGTTATCTTCAAGTGAGTTTCCCTATCCTTTCATTGTAGCTACATGAATCTTACTCGTAATTATGAAATCGATGAATTCTTAACAATATGAATTTTTATATTGATGTTCTCAGTCTCAGTTTCAAAGTTGATTGCAAGGTGGTTTCATTATGTTGAAGGCATGCAATTGCTTGGTCATGCCCTGTTGATTGGCTGACATTGTTAAACATTTGCATCTGTTAAAAAAAGAAATCATTTGACTGAGTGGTCAAAAAGGTCAAATCTTAAAAAGCTGCACACTGAGAATTCTCTCATTGCTCCTTGTTGTTGGTAGGAGATTATGAAAAGTACTTCCTATTTTATTGCAAGGAGGCAATACAGAAATCTTGGTTTATTATTAGTGTCAACAAGAGATGCATGATTAAAAATGAGGGAAACAACTTCTTTCAGTTTCTCTTTTCCTTCAAAACTGTTTTCTCTAAGATAATGGAACATGTTTTGAGAAATATAACAAATTCTATGTTATGTGGCAACTTATGAGTGAACTTTTTGACATATTTCATTTGTAACTGATTACCAACCTGTAGTAAGGGCCTATCTATTTTTTTTCATTTCTTTTACTTCGAGTATTGATTCTGAGATCTAACTGTGCACTGTCTTATTTGTTCTCTTACATGCAGAATCCTGCTGCTTGGAGTATTCTATAACATTGTTGCAGGTAACAGAACCTCTGGAAGACAGAATGGAGCAGGCTCTTTTCAGCCCTCCACTTTCAAAGCAACGTGTGGAATATGCAGTGCAACACATCAAAGAATCTGGTGCCACTACTTTGGTATGCAAGCATTTCTCATCTGTGAATTTTCTGTGCTGATATGTTAAATTTAGTTGATCTCTGTTTTATCTTCAGGTTGACTTTGGATGTGGCTCTGGTAGTTTATTGGATTCATTATTAAATTATCCAACTGCTCTGGAAAAAATTGTTGGTGTTGATATTTCACAGAAGAGTCTGGGCCGTGCTGCAAAGGTAGGAACCATTTACAGCTGCTCAGTTTTGCATAATTTCCTTGTTAAATCCCAAAATTTTCTTTTGAGTAATGGTCACTCCATCTTAGGTTTATTACCTAGTGGAGTGCATAATGTCAGATTTTCTGCTAAACACCTTGATTATGTTCAAGGGTGCTGGTTTCATTGTTTAATTTGCCAGTCTAATCATTGAGAGCCTTACGAAGAAAATGTTGGTCCTTTGCCTAAAAAATAACTTTTTTATTTTTATTTTTTTTTATGGAAAAAATAACCAATTTAAAGGTTGCAGTTCTTTAGAGGATACTTTTGACTTTGTTTCCTTGGTTTGAGTGCATTTTATTTCATCCATCTGTTTTGCATGGTGTATACATTAAGAATAAAACCTTTTCATCCTTGTTAAAAAAAATTTAAAAAAAAAAAGTTCTCCCTTATGTAAAAGTTTGTGGATTTTATCTCTGTATTTTCTTTCTACTATGATGTTTCATTCCTTTATAGTTAACCACATGCTTTATCTGAGGATCTTGATTCTTGTTAGTACTGCAGATTCTTCACTCAAAACTGAGCAACAATACAGGCATCAATTCTGCCATTCTTTATGATGGTTCCATCACAGATTTTGATTCCCGATTATGTGGGTTTGATATTGGCACTTGCTTAGAGGTATTCTATTACCCTTCTCAATTCACTTAATTTTTTCCTAAAATGCATAGTTTCTGTTACCTTATTTTTAGCTGTTGAAATGTTTCCATTCCTGCCTTTAAAATGGCAAATACAATGGAAAATTATATGCTATATATTTTCATCCAAATCAATAAACTGGCTCCTTACTGGTCCTGATTGACAGCTGAATTTTTGGAATTACAGGTTATTGAGCATATGGAAGAAGATCAGGCATGTCTGTTTGGAGATGTTGTGCTGAGTTATTTTTGTCCAAAGGTTCTTATTGTTTCAACTCCAAACTATGAATACAATGTGATACTCCAGAAATCTAGTCCACCAAGCCAAGAAGAGGATCCAGATGAGAAAACCCAGTCACAATCCTGTAAATTTCGCAACCATGACCACAAATTTGAGTGGACTAGAGAGCAGTTCAATCACTGGGCGACTGAATTAGCTGCAAAGCACAATTACAGCGTTGAGTTCAGTGGGGTAGGTGGATCTGCTGACATGGAACCAGGGTTTGCTTCCCAGATTGCTGTCTTCAGAAGAATTTGCCCGCCTCAGGGAGAAGATCTTTTTAAGAATGCAGATACAGAACATCATTACCAAGTTATATGGGAGTGGAGTAGTTCAACATCTTCTAGCTGACAACTTCATCTTCCTTATACAGTCCATTTGGAACGTGTCAACCGGGGTTTTGTGTTTAATTTTATTAGAGCTTTAGGCCTCCTAGATTAAGTAACCAATTTTTAGGTAGGGAAATATTTATTGGATCAAAAGAAAATGCATGTGTATGCATACAGATGTGCCCCCAAAACTAATGCAATTTCTTGTCCCTTGCAGATTTATCGTCGGCTCTCTTCTTTCAATTGCTTAATATAGACTTATTTTGACCCATATTTTTGGATATCATACCTGCAAATCAGCTGATGCTTTCTCAGGTCCCTTCACTCCCTGCAGATCAAAGTTTATTTATTAAATTATTTATTTTTAAATCTTCTTCCTATGTTGATTCCAAAATCTACACCTTTGGTAAGTCTCGTCCTGGCAATAAATGTAATGAGTTTGTGTGACTTAGTGCTGTTGCATGCAAATAGCAAGGGTGAGAAAAATAAGGGTCCTGAATTAGTTTAATTTTTGTTGTAAAACTAAACTATTTGTAGAATTAGGGGTTTATCCATATAGATGGTGGAATTCTATGTTATGGGATTAAATTAGGTCTTTTTTTTCTTTTTGAAGCAAGGATTGAATTATGTCCTCTTAGATAGAAAAGAGAACGAGTCATAATAGATCGTGAGGAAATGGGATAATGCTTCCCTGTAATTGTGTTGAGTCATTGTCAATGTGTTATAGGAGTTTGTTATTAGAGTCGTTTGTAATTCTTGGTAGTAGGAGTTAATTTGGTTTAGTTGTGTCCTAGTTTTTAGTAGAAGATTATGTGAAAGTGAGTCCCATGACTAGAAGTTGTTGATTGTATATTTGTATTTTGTTTGGGAGTTGTTGGTTCCTTCTTCCTTGTTTTTAGAATGTATACATTGTGGAGTCTTTTTTTTTATTTTTTATGTTGGTCAAGTATTATTATTTTTTATAAGATTGGTCAAGTATTATTGAATAAAGATTTCGGCATTTTTTCTTCAAAAATTAGAACCCATATGAGGTTGGACTCCCTCACAAAGCAGTCTATCTATTTTATTTAAATTCCTTTTAAAGAAACCAAATTCTATATTCTTTTCTCTAATATAGCTTCTTTCTTCCCAAAAATTGTGTGCCTATCAAATTAGCCATATTATAACATGAGTACGGTCTTTATATAAGCCCTTGTGTGTGTGTGTGTGTGTGTGTGGAGAATCTGTTTTTATACGAGCTAGAAACTTTGGAAGAACTATATTTTTTTTTTGATGAACCAGAAATTTTATTAAAGGGAAAAACAGAGCTACAAGGCCCTCCTGGACTCTTCCAAAATAATGGAAGAGAAACAAGTAGGGCAATTCCCAAAATCAAAAAGACCAAAGAAATTACAAGAAAGAGACCATTTTGCTAAAGTGTGGGCTGTTGTATTACACTGCCTAGGCACCCACTTCACAAAAACCTTATCTGAGACAAACAAAGACAACCTCAATTCAGAGCACAAGGACTAGAACCTCCAAAGGGGGGGGGGGGGGGGGGGGGGGGCATTGAGAAGATGCACACAGTATTGGCAATCTAATTCCACAATAATGCACTCATTACCCAAGGCAGGAGCACAAGAGAGAGCCCATTTAATAGCCTCCGCTTCCGCCAAGAGAGAGAGAGTGGTATTCACTTTCGTAGAACCAGCAAATACCAACTCCCCTCTTCGGTCTCTCGCCACTGCAGCTATAGAAGAGAAGCGAGGCCCCACAGCAACATCGTCATTAATTTTAAAAGACGCACCTGGGGGAGGGATCCAAGTCTGAATAGAGGAAGGTACCTGCTGATAAGAGGTAGAGCCCTTAGGAATATTATGCTCAAAGAAGAGACATGAGATCTTCGTAGACACCCTATCAACATTTAGAGATCCGTCTCCAAATAGGACCTAATTTCTCCGATTGCAACCCAAGGCCCTGAAAAAGAAGACACCATATTCTCCAACAAACCCCATAATTTTTCTTTTTTGGATCTTTGGATTGGACCATAAATGGCAAAAAGAAGCCAAGGAGCTTCAAGGGGGTCTGAATAAACCAACGCCACTATCATGTTTTTATTTGAAAAGACCACTTCTAATTCAACACCCAATCTCCAAAACAGCGCAAGACCCCCCGACAAACCATCAGCGTCAACACACCAAGAATCTACAAACTTTAGTCTATCACAAATCTTATTTATTCTCATAGATTTTATTTTGGTTTCGGAGAGGAAAACAAGGATTTTTAAAAAAAATAACTATAAAACTCAAACAATATTATTAGTTAACCAAGGTTTGAAACTATTTTGGTTTCTAACAATTCGACTTCAGAGGGGTCGATTTTGATGTATAAATCGAGTATATTGCACTCGATTTCCCATCGCACCAGAAGCTGAGCTGGACAAAGTGTCCACGTAGGCCGGAAATTGAGTCCAAAGAACTCGTTTTTTCTTCATTGAAGTCGACTCCAGAGGACTCGGTTTAGCTTAATGGAAACCAAGTCCTCTGAACTCGATTTCAGTATACCCAGCCAAAAAATTTACACAGATTTTTTTCGTGTTCTTCCCTTTCCTTTTTTTTCCCCAAATGCCGCCTGGGTTTCTCCACTTCCAAGCCCCAAAAACCCATGAAAAAATCAAATCCAAAACAAATCAAACCCATACTCTCCAATGTGTTCTTCTATCCTCCACTGGATTTGCATCGGCGCCTGGGTTCGTCGGCATCGTTGGTCAGAATCGGCACCTGGGTATTGTTGTTCTTCGTTGAAATCATCGTTTGTTCTTCGTTTGCTGGGTTCTGTGTTTGTTCGTCGGTATTGCTGGGTTCATTTGGTCAGAATCAGTGCCTGGGTTCTTCGTTTGCTCGTCGGTGTTGCTGGGTTCGTCGAGGTTTGGTCAGAATTGGCGCCTGGGTTCGTCGGCAAGAAACCACGTTCGTTTGCTGGGTTTGTTCTTCGTTCGTAGCTGGGCGTGGACGGTATGTTTTTTTTACACAAAAAAACCGAGTTCACTGGACTCGGTTTTTATACATGGAAAACGAGTTCACTGGACTCGATTTCCATGTATGAAAATTGAGTCCAGTGAACTCGATTTTTGTGTATAGGAAACAAGTCCAGTGAACTCGATTTCTTGGCCTACGTGGATAACTTTTCCACCTCAGCCGCGGGTAAAGTAGGCGAATATGAACAGTGAAATCGATTTCTCTGGACTCGAATTGTTATAAACAAATATAGTTTCAAACGTTGCCTAACTTATGCTATTATTTGGGTTTTATTGTTATTTTCTAAAAAATCCCGGAAAACAATATCCAGATTTGACTCACAAATAAGCTCCTTTAGTGCTCTAACTGTCGAGGCTCTACCAGCACCTCGACACTTCCAAGCTATGGTCCTCATGGCAAGGTGAAAAATCAAGGTTGGAATTAAAGGACTTTGGTGAGCCAAGATAGAATTTTCATACCCAAAACAAGAGCAGTAGTAGATATAAAACCCACCCTCACAGTTAAAGGACAACAGTATCCAATCTAAAGAGCTTCTCCAAATCAAAATTAGAGATAATACCAAAAACCCAAAGAAACCCAGCATTAAAAGCAGCAGAGAAACCACCACCAGAAGGATGAGTACTCACCAACGACGCAATCGCTGTCAAGGATGGAGCGGAAATGGCGCTGATTGAGAGTGAATAGCTGAATGGAACCCACTAGTCTGAGAAGGAAGAAGACGCTTGCAACTGATGGAGCAAAACTCACTGATGACCGGCAACAGCGCTAGCAGAGAAATGAACCCACTGAGAGTAAAAGGAAACCCCCGATCCGGGTCGATGAGACCCACAAAGCGACCAAGCTCAGCTCGAAGCGCATCATAGCAGAAGGACCCACAATAAGTGGGTAGAGATGAAGCCACACGGAGGTGGTAGTGAAGGCCACACGGAGGTGGAGGAACACCCACACGGAGGTGGTAGAGAAAGCCACTACAGAGGTGGAGATAGATTTTTTTATATAGTTTTTGTCCCTATGGTCTTACTACGTACTATTGAAAGAACTATATATCCTGTCTGACAATTAACAAATGATAAAGTCAGTAACATAGCTTGGTCCCAAAGTTGAAATTAAAATTATCTTTCTTAGCCCCAAACACAAAATATCACTTACCATTCATAAAGTGCAAACATCACTTAGAGTTCACATGATGGGATATCATTTAAACCGTATAAATAAAATTTCCTCCTTTTTAAAGTTAATAATAGACTTACCTAAAGTTCAAATAAATTATATGAGTTCACATTTATTTCTTTTAAATAACAATTTGGATAAAGGATTTGCAATGGGTTTACAATCACGATGGATATTAATAAGATGTTACATAACTTCGGTGTGAGAGTTTAGTGGTCAAGCGCCTCATCCATCTCACCTTTGGTGCTTGAGTTTGAGCTACGAACCCTTATTAACACCAAACATATAGACCAATGAGGAGTTACCGTAGTATATCTTACCTTTTTTTTTCATGGGGATATTAAGAAGATAAGATATTGAAAAAGGATTTGGGTAGCACAAAAAATAAATATAGCCGTTATTAACATTCTGTGGACGTTGGTATGACGGTGGCTTTTTCTTTAGCCCCAAGGAAAACAAGAAACAGCAAGTGATGCTGTCATTAGCCTTATAAATAGAACTGTCTCCCAATTCAATGTTAGTATAGCAAATTACATAACAAAAATCCTTCTTTCTCACTCTCTCTCTCAAGATTCTTGAAAGAACCCATATCATATCAATGGCCGCTTGCACTTTGGATTACAATCTCAACATGGAAGGGTACAGATCTAAAAACCCATTAGGAGAATCAATGGGAGCCATTAAAATCCGAATGAGATAGAGGTACCAATTTCAAATTATTCAGACCAGTGCTAATGTTAATGACCCATCAACATTGGCTTTGGTCGAAGACATTTTCTCTCCTGATTTTGTTGAAGTTTTCAATTTTCCTCCATGTGTCTTGGCCTCGCCGGAGTTTCGAAAACTCAACATCTTGGATATGCTCGAAAGTTTCTACCTTGACCCTTATCTTTGCGAATGTTTGGGGCCAGCCATTGAGTCCTTTGCCATTGATGCTTCTCAAGCTTTTGGGGTCAATGAATTTGTAGTTGTAGCCGACGTGAAAATCACAGACTCAAGTGGTTGATCAAGACAAGGCTGTTCATTTGGTTTTGGGCCATACGGCTTGAAAAAGAAAAGGTTCTGCGGAAGCAAAAGGTGGTGATCATTAAATGTAATTATCTAATCGTCCATTAGATAATTACCGTTGTTGTCGATGGTCTCTCTCACAGTTGCCTCACTGTCGAGTTTCTCAGCTTCTTGCACTTGCCTTCAACTCTCTAGTAGTCTATTCTCTTCTCTTCTCTTATGTTTTTTGTGATTTTGTTTATTAGGTTAAGTTGTTAAGGTGATGACTAATTACTAACGTGAGCCTTAGGGATTAATTTTTCCTTATATATATATATATATAAAAGAAAAAGAAACTATGGTCATATCATGCTTTAGTCTTGCCTAACCATGCTTCTTCCAACAAAGTCTGATTATTATGGGATGAAGAAAAAGACAAAAAATTCAGAGATTCTTCTAGTCTTATGCCCATGCCAAAGCCTCAGTTACTGGAGATTTCAAGTCATAAAACTCCTACACTATTCCACTACATGCGTAACACATTACTATTCCACTACATGTTCAAAGTGTTCCTTTTAGCCTTTTGTCCTTTCAAAGTCAGAGATTCTTCTGATCTTATGCCTATGCCAAAGCCTCAATGGCTGGAGATTTCAAGTCAAAAAGTGAAAAAAATACTGTTCACCGTCACTGTTCACTTTTTACTGTTCATGACACTGTTCACTCCAAATTTTGCCTATTAAAGGGGGCTGTCCCTTAAGCTAAAAGCAGAATTTTCTAATAGAATTTTCTCTAGAGAGAGTTTTCTTTCCTTAGAAACCTTCTTTGAGAGAGAATTTCTTGTTTATATAAATATATATATATATATATATATATGTAAATGAAGTCATTTCAAAGTCTTCTACATGATAGTATTTTGAATATTCTTTTGACTTTTTTGTCATTTCAATCTTTCTTTGATTTGGAGAATCAGACAAGGCCCTAATTATTCAAGATTTTAAGTCAAAAATTGAAAAAAGCACTGTTCACAAATTACTGTTTACGAATTATTGTTCACAAATTACTGTTCACAGTCACTGTTCACTCCAAAATTTTGCCTATTTAAGGGGGGTTGTCCCTTAAGTTTAGGACAGAATTCTCTTCTTCAAAAAACCTTCTTTCTTTTAGAAGTCTTTCTTTGAGTAAGAGAGTTCCCTACTACCACTATTTCCCTACAAACCTTGTAACTAGGACTAGTTCAAGCTTTGTAATTGTTAACCTGTAATCTGTTCTGTTGAGATCTTGTAACTACTACTGTAAGTGTTTGTTCTACTTTCAATAACAAGTATTTTCAATTTTCTGTTTAATATACTACTTATTGCTACCGCCATCTTGAACGGTTCTAAATTGCTTTGATATATACTGCTTGGCTGGTTCACCGCCTTTCTATTGTTTTAAATTACTTTGATTATATATATATATATATATGGCTAAGGCCACTAAACTAATCTATTTATTAATTTTTTTAAATCAATTTTGGGGCATTTGGACTCCATTTGGATGCCCAAATTTTTTTTTTTTAATTTTTAATTTTCCTTTATATCACAAGGATCAAGATTTTATAAAATCTTAAGATATGGATCAGGATCCTACACAGATTTGACCTTAATAAAGATACTAATAAGATCCAAGACGGTTTAGGGATGTAGGATTTTAGGATTGTAAGATCTTAAGATTCAGATTGAGATACTGATAACCATGATTTTGACATAATGCAAGTTTTATACTATACATCTCGACTAGTTAGAAAAAACGATATATATTTGTTAATATATAGTTATTTAAAAGTTAATAAGAAAAATTACTAAATTTCAAATTAACACTATTTATCTATTGTCAGGAGTTGATACAACGGTGTTATTATCTTTTATTTATTGTAATGTTGGAGTTTGTCTTCAGAGTCCTAATAAGTTGGTTAGTTGAGTCATTGTAGCTCACGTTATGGGCAGTTCCTTATTTTTAGATTGTAAACGTAGTAGGGTCTTTATTTTTCGATTGTTAAGTTGTAACAACTTGTATAAAACTGGCCAGATGAAGACTTGGGCAGATGAAGACCGTTTGAAAAGGTTATGTAGAGAGCTTTCGTTTGATTGTTTTTGGATCGTCCCCCAGATAAATAAAACAGGATGTTTAGCTCTGTTTTGGAAAAAATCTGTTCACATTGAGGTAATCTCTTCTTCCCCCAATCACATTTATTCCATTGTTGGTCGTTCTCTAGCAACCCAATGGCGCTTCACGGGCATTTATGGTTTTGCTGAAGTAGCTAGAAAACCTAAAACCTGGTCCTTGATCAGGTCTCTCCACCGTAGTATTGCCCTCCCTTGGCTGTGCGCAGGGGACTTCAATGAGATTCTGTGGTCTCATGAAAAACTGGGTCTTGGCCCGAGACGGGAAGGATGTATGAAAGCTTTCCGCGATGTCCTTGACGAGTGTGGACTCAGGGACTTGGGGTTTTTAGGAGATAAATTTACGTGGAAAGGGAAAAGGCAGGGAGGTATGGTTTTTGAGAGGCTTGACCGAGCTGTAGCTAACAATCAATGGTCCTTCCTCAACCCAGGATCCTCTGTTCACCATCTTCAAACCCATTCTTCGGACCATAAACCTCTTATCATCAACTCGGAAGGAATTACCCCAAAGCTGAATAGGCCGTTCAAGTTCGAAAAAATGTGGCTCAATGATGGGGGTTGTAGTCAGACAGTGAAAGAGGCTTGGGGCCAGCCCACTCCGGGTGCTGCAATGACTCAGATAGCAGGTAAACTTAAACACTGCGGTGACAAACTTCTTTCTTGGAGTCGTCAATCCTTTGGTAGCATCACAAGGGCAATTGATACTTTGTCAAAAAGGTTAAATAAAGCTGAGCTAGAAGTAGCAAAAGGAAAGGGAGATGAAAATTTAGTTCGGGCTTTGCATGATGAACTCAATGGGTTGCTGGACAAAGAAAGCCAAATGTGGCACCAACGATCTAGAGCTCTGTTTTTAAAAGAGGGAGACCGAAACACAAGATACTTCCACAGTAAAGCATCCCAGAGATTTCGTCGGAATAGGATTCTGGGCCTAAGAAATGATTCTAATGTGTGGTGCTCCGAAGACTCCCAGATCAAAGAGATTGCATTCCAGTATTACCAAGCTCTGTTCTCTTCAACACATCCCACAGAATTTGATGCTATTTTGGAGACAGTTCAACCCTCAGTTACTCAGGAAATGAATGACCATCTTCTTCGACCGTTCTTGAGAGATGAAGTGGAAGAGGCCATCAATCAAATGGAACCCATCACGGCGCCTGGCCCTGACGGTATGCCCCCAATTTTCTATCAATCTTTTTGGTCTTTTATTGGTGATGATGTATGCTCTGCTGTTCTGGATTGTTTAAATAATTGTAAAATACCTGCAGAAATTAATCATACCAATATTACCTTGATCCCTAAAGTAAAATCTCCAGAAAATATAACTGAGTTCCATCCAATCAGCCTTTGCAACGTAATCTATAAACTTGTCTCCAAAGTCCTCGCCAATAGACTCAAGACTGTCCTCCCCGATGTAGTATCTGAAAACCAAAGTGCCTTCCAAGCTGGAAGAGTTATCACAGACAACGTGCTCATGGCTTTTGAAACCCTTCACTACATGAAAAACCATCAAACTGGTAAGACGGGTTTCATGGCTTTGAAGTTGGACATGAGTAAGGCCTACGATCGGGTTGAGTGGCCCTATCTGGAAAAGATTATGCTGAAAATGGGTTTTGATGTTAAGTGGGTGGCTTTATTGATGGAATGCATTTCGTCGGTGTGCTACTCCATTCTTATAAATGGAGAGCCTACAAATGTGATTCGACCATCTCGTGGATTAAGACAAGGGGACCCCCTCTCCCCATATATGTTTCTCTTATGCACTGAGGGTCTTCACAGCCTACTGAACCATGCGGCTGCATCGGACCAGATTCGTGGGGTCTCCATTTGCAAGAAAGGGCCAAGACTCACTCATTTATTTTTCGCCGACGATAGCCTTATTTTTTGCCGTGCCTCCATGCAAGAGTGTCAGAAAATTCAGGCCCTTCTTGCCTGCTATGAGAAATCATCTGGGCAGCTCCTGAATATGCACAAAACAAGCCTCTTCTTTAGTAAGTCCACTCACCCGGACACCCTTATCCAGATTAAAGCTTCTCTCGGTGTCCAAGTAGCAGTGCATTGTGAGAAATATCTGGGTTTACCTACTCTAATAGGGAAAAATAAGAAAGCAAGCTTCAGGTACATCAAGGAAAAAGTTTGGGCTAAACTTCAAGGGTGGAAAGAGCAGCTCCTTTCTCAAGCAGGGAGGGAGGTGCTTCTCAAAGCGATCATCCAAGCGATACCGACATACGCCATGAGCTGCTTCAAGCTCCCTATCACCCTATGCGATGAGATTGAATCCTTGGTCAAGAAATTCTGGTGGGGTCAACGGGGTGAGCAAAGGAAAATCCATTGGTCCAAATGGAGCAACCTCTGTAAGCCGAAGAATCTTGGGGGCATGGGCTTTAGAGAGCTTCAGAAATTTAATGATGCGATGCTTGCAAAACAAGTTTGGCGCTTGTTAACAAAGGGGGACTCCTTGTTCTTCAGATTCTTCAAAGCAAAATTTTTCCCAACAGGAAACATTCTTGAGGCGAAGGAGGGGATTGGGTCCTTTGCTTGGAAGAGCATCCTTAAGGGCAGAGATTTGATCAAAAAAGGTTTATTATGGCGAGTGGGCAATGGATCATCAATCCGGATCTTCCATGACAACTGGCTCCCTGACCCTAGTGTCAAGAAACTCCTCTCCACTCCTAACTATTTTGACAACAGTGCAATGGTTGCTGCCCTTATTGATAATGAACGGCATTGTTGGTCCCATGAGATTATTGATGCGAATTTCCTCCCCCATGAAGCCTCATTAATCAAGGCCATTCCACTCAGTTTTGACGACTGCGTGGATGTGATAACTTGGCCGTCAAATATTGATGGTGTTTACTCGGTAAGATCTGGTTATCGCCTCTTGTTGGACCTGGAGCTAAATGAGCAGCCTAGGTCCTCGGACCTCACGAATACGAAAAGATTGTGGAAGAGCATTTGGAATCTAAAAGTCCCTAACAGAGTTAAGAACCTAATGTGGAGAGCAGGGTCTGATGCTTTGCCGTCAAAATCAAACCTCAGGAAAAGGAAGATCCCTATCGATGCTACCTGCTCAAATTGTGGTTTGGAACCTGAAACCACAGTGCATGCCATTTGGTCTTGTCCCTCCCTTGCACAGGTCTGGAAGGTCCACTTCGATTGGCTGGTCACTGAAGCGGGCAAGGTCTCGTGTTTCCTTGATGTGCTGCATCGGTGTTCAGAGAGTGGCAATCTACTGGATTTGCTCGCCATGACAGCTTACCAGGTTTGGTCTAGACGCAACAAACTTCGTGTGGGTGATGCTGTTGCTCCCTTGAGTATGATCAATCAATTGGCGTCGGTTAGTCTCCTGGAATTCCGCCAATCCTCCCTTAATCATCCAAAAGCTCCTTCTCTCCCAAAAGTCTCAAAACGGGTGCCTCCTCCATCGAATTGGGTGAAAATCAATTTCGATGGAGCTACGTTCAGTAACCCCAACGCTGCAGGCTTGGGAGCGATAATCCGAAATGACATGGGTCTAGTTATGGCTGCTTTTACACAACCCATTCCGCTACCTACTTCTGTAGAGATAGTGGAAGTGTTGGCAGCTCGGGGTGCCCTCTGCTTTGCAAAGGATCTCGGTTTTAACAAGGTAATATTGGAAGGTGACTCAGAGGTTATCATAAAAGCCCTCAACAGAGGTGGGCTGTCTTCTTCCAGCTTCGGTCACATTATTAAGGACATCAAGTTATTGTCTTCATCGTTTGGGAGTGTTCTATTTAGTCATACCAGTAGGCAGGGCAATGGAGTTGCCCATGGTATGGCGAGAATGGCATGTAATTTTGTTCATTTCCAATCCTGGATGGAGGATGTTCCTTCAGGAGTGAAAGCTGTATATTTATCTGAAGTAATCAAATGAATTCCTCCCCCCTCTTCTGAAAGGGTGGTTTCTCAAAAAAAAAAAAAAAAAACTGGCCAGGTATTATTGGATAAAAATATCTTAGAAGTTTAATCAAACTTGATCCTAATTGGTTTTCAGAAGGTCGGATTTTCCTCGATCAAATCCAAATGTTCACAGAGGTCAGGATTTCCTTCATCAAATCTTTGTTATCTTTTGTTCCGATTATGTATCAAGTGTTTTCATTATAAACAATCAAAATTCTCCTCTCAAAAATTGTGTACGTATCAAAACGCTTGCCACTGTTTCTATAAAATCTCTTTCTTCTCGCCCATTTCCACACGGTACTCACTCACTTCCTCAAAGCGAAACACACACACACACACGCATGCTGAATCAGATTCAGAGCTGGGAATCAGAAGCAGATTGAAAGTAGAAAGGAAGAGACAGAGAATTGAGAGAGCAGAAAGGAGAGATACGAGTCAAAGAAATGCGAGAACCAAGTCTTGCAAGAGTTGCCTATCATCTGCTCGACAAAATGCCTCTATTACTGACCCTGACATTATCAGCACTTTGCCGAACTCTCTCCTCACCCACATCCTCTCCCATCTCTCAATCCGAGAATCTGTCGCCACAAGCATTTTGTCGAGCAGGTGGAGGACTCTATGGACTCTCGTTCCACAACTTCACCAAATAGAAACAGACTTAAACCGGCCGAATCTTAACTTGAGCTTCGTGGATATAGTGTCCAGAATATGGACTCTTCGCAACGCCATTTCCAATCCCATGCCCCTCCACACATTGAGCATCGTTTGGCTCACACATTGTCATCCCTTCTATGTCGACACATGGGTCCGCACCGCCATTCCACATGGTTTGAAAGAGCTTTGTCTAAATATTTTGCAATGACACTCTGCTAGAGTTTCCCCGCAGTGTCTTCTTTTCTACAACATTAGTAGCTCTCAAATTGGCAGGCAACTTTTCTCTCAATCCACCTTCTGATGCTAGTTTCCCAAGTCTAAGGATTCTACATCTTGCACTTTTAAATTATGCAAACTCTGAATCTCTGTCTGCCATCCTTAATGCCTGCCCTGTCCTCCAAGATTTGTGCCTCTATGTGTTTTTGCGTGAAGATCAAGGCAACTTCAACATCGTTATAAAAGTACCCACACTCAAAAGAATGTATTTATGTTGCTTTAATTATAATTTTCAGTCTTCATCATTCAAAGTCCACATAAACACCCCGGCTCTCGAGTACTTAATTTTCAAGGGTCATTTGATCGAGGACGTTGTATTGGAAAACCTCTCTCACTTGGTTGCATTAGTCCTTCAAGTTGAGATAGTTAATGGTGTTAGTATTGAAGATGATGCAAAGAGGGTATGGGACTTGATTCGACCACTCGCTCATGTCAAATCCTTGAGTTTGTCCACAAAAACCATAGAGGTAATTAAGGCCACATTACCTTTTTCGTAGGGAACATACTTAATAATAATAATAATGTTGTTGTGATTGAGTTGTGACTTTGTGATTGTTTTGAGGTGCTTGCAGATCCTCTGCCATGCTTTTGGTGACAATGTTCCCATGTTTCCTAATTTGTTCTCTTTGAAGTTCAATGGATGTCTTTATTTTGAGTGGCATGCAATACGATTCTTGCTTGGACGGGCTCCAAAGCTACAGATACTTGCCTTTGAATCGTGCCCTGAACATTCCTATGGCCATTCCACACCTGATGGTTCTTGGGAGGAGCCACTGGATGTTCCTGAATGTCTGTCATCGCACCTAATAACCTGTCATTATAAAGGATTTTTAGGGGATAAAGACGAGATGCAACTTGTTAGACAAATCTTAAAGGTGGCAAGAGTATTAAAGACATTGAAAATAACTGTTGATGGTTATCTAGAATCAGAGGAGAAGCTCTGCATTCGCAAGGCATTAAGCACGATAGTACAAAGTTCCCAAAGAGCTCGCAAACTTGTGAAATTGCATTTGATGAACGTTCTCTGTAGTGATAATGCTATGGATACTCATCTTGTGTATAAATTTTTACCGTGGGATGGGTGGACCCTAACCATTGATCTGGGCATTACTCACCTTGAAATTGAGCTGGACTATCTAGCAGTGGAGGTTCAACTTTTGAAATTAATCATTGTTTCTATGCCTTTTTTAGTTTGATTTGGGTTGAGTGCTAATGGCTAATGCAGAAACTTGAACATTTCTGTATCCAACATGTTTAAACAGAAGTTAATGGCTTTCCAGATATCCTCGCCTAAGCTGGATGTACCCAACAAAACTAAATTCTTTATTTTTGTTACCCCACAAACTAGCTACAGAGTTTGACTGTTTAGATTTTCTTTGTTCTTTGTAGTTTGTACCCGTACTATTTCTAGTTAATGAGGGGTATTACATGCATTTGGTGCATGGCAAAATTTTCCCTAGTTAATATGTAGACTAAAGAACGGTTTGACCTTAAAGTCCTTAAGGAACAACATCCAAGGAAAAAAAGAAACAGCAACTCACGCTGTCACTGGCCTTATAAATTGAACCGCCTCATAATATAGAGCTTTGAAAAGCACATTACATAGCAAAAAGCCTTCTTTCACTCTCAAGAACTCACACACACACACTCTCTCTCTCAAGATTCTTGAAAGAAATTCTCTCTTAATTTAGGCTGAATTAAGATTGAAGAAAACCCCAGATCATATCAATGGCCGCGTGCACTTTGGATTATAATCTCAATATGGAGGGTTCAGGTCTGAAAACCCATTAGGGAAGTCAGTGGGAGCCATTGAAATTCAAATGAGACAGGTACCAATTTCAAATTCTTCAGACCAGTGTTACTGTTAATGACCCAACAACATTGGCTTTGGTAGAAGACACTGTCTCTCCTGATTTTGTCAAAGTTTTCGATTTTCCTCCACATGTCTTGGCCGAGTTTTGGAAACTCTAACATCTTAGATATGCTCGAAAGTTTCTACCATGACCCTTCTCTTTGTGAATGTTAGGGGCTAGCCATTGAGTCCTTTGCCGTTGATGCTTCTCAAGCTTTTGGGGTCAACAAATTTGTGGTTGTAGCCGATGTGGAAATCACAAAGACTCGGATGGTTGATCAAGACAAGGTTGTTCGTTTGGTCTTGGGCCTTACGGCTTGAAAGAGAAAAGTTCTGCAGAAACAGAAGGTTGTGTTCATCAATGTGATTATTCAACAAGGAAACCAAGTTTCTGGATTTTTCTATTTTTGGGTTCATTTGATTTTTCATTTGTTTCTTGGGGTTGTATTTACGTTTGTTTTTGTAATTTGTTCAGATAGATGGAGGTGATTGCTGTCCAATTGTGAATTAGGATAGAGTTGTATATTGAGTCTAGCATAGGTTTGGTTTAAGAGGCGGTGCAACTTTGGTGTTGACAACTTTCTCTGTTTTCTCTGTTTTTTGGTGACATTTTATCAATTTATTTCTCTTTCAATTCATTCAAATATGGCCTCTGAGAGTTTCCTTCATGTCAAATTACAAATCATGTCAAATTAGACGCACAAAAGAGAAACCTAATTAAACATTGTTAAATGCTAACAACTTAACATGAAGAAAATTGCCATAGGAAGTTTAAAGCCATTGCAAAGCCAAATTTAAAAATTATATTACGCAATTATTCCACACACACACACACACACACAAAAAAATTTTTTTTTTTTTTTGGGAGAGATAATTACAACATGCTACTACCTCCGCAGTTCGAATTCTTTCTTCTCTAAATCCCCAAGCACTTTGTACATGGAGAGATATCAATTCAGCTACAAGGCATTTGGCAAGCTTCTTAAAATTGAAAATAATGGGTAGGGGATTTTGCAATGGGTTCACTATCAGTATCAAATGGGACAATCATATAATTTATTTATTTTGAATTTGGTCTTGGGCCTTGCTGTAAAAGGTTTGTTTGGAAACAGAATATGTTGATGATGAAAATGAATAAAACAAAAAGTAAGAGTATGTTTGGTAACTGTTTTTCCTTCTTATTTTCTGTTTCTAAAAACAATTTTCTATTTTTGAGACTAAAAAACTTGTTTGGCAACCCAAAATGAATAGAAAACAAAAAATTATTTTCAAAACTCAATTTTTGAAAAAAAAAATTGAAAACATGTAATAGATTGTTTTCAGTTTTTAGTTTTCAAAAGTCAATGAAAACACGTGATTGATTTAATTAATATGTCTCATTTAATGAGTTAACACTAAAGTTCAAATTCCAGTAACAACATATTTTAATATTTTCTATTTTTTTCTTCAAAAAACTATTTTTTTAATTTCAACTAACCAAAAATGTTTTTGATTTCAAAAATACCAAAAAAAAAATTTTGTTTTTTCTTTATACTCCCAAAAACAAGTTTTTGAAAATAAAAAATAAAAACTGTTACCAAACATAACCTAAGAGTTTTTGAAGAGTTCTTTTTGACATATTCCTTTTCATATAATTGAATTCCTAATTTTATGACTAATATTAGCTTAAAGTCTGCAAGAAAAAATAGTCAAAAAGTCTGCAAGAAAAAAAAAAAAAAAAAATTAGCATGTAGCAGTAGCAACGAGTTCAATAGTAAACTCTTTCCTTTTTAGTGAAAACCAAAAATTGTGCAGTTTTCGGCCTAGTGTCTTGTTTAGCTTCTAAAGGCCATCATGCTCTAATAAAGCTTAAATATATGTCACGGACTATGAACAATTCTTAATTTATTGGCCCATTGTGTGTGAATAATAATTTTTGGTTGTGGAGTCAGATCCGTATAGACAAGGAGCATGGGCTATATAGCCTAATCCATGTTGAAGCCCATTTCGTAAGTAGAAGTAATCCACCAGACCAAAGTATGTTAGTGAAGGGCTCATGGCTACTTGATCAAAGTGGAATAATTGGGCTTTCTGATAATCCATTTCAATTGATAGAAATGTAGGTATTTGCCCAACTTGTATAATTAAGTTTTTTGCTATGAGCCCAGCATATGCTTGGCCCAACATTTTGTACTATACTACTGTGACTATTTTAATGAACAAAGGAAACAATGTATCTGGGTTTTTTAATTTTATTTTATTTATTTTTGGGTTCATTTGATTTTTTATTTTTTCTTGGGTTGTTTTCAGGTTTGTTTTTGTAATTTGCTCACTTAGATGGATGGAGGTGACTGTGGTCCAATTCTGAAGTAGGATAGAGTTGTAATTTGCATATCAAGTCCAGCATAGGTTTCTCAAAAAAAAAAAAAAAAAAAGTCCAGCATAGGTTTGGTTTAGGAGGCGGTGCAACTTTGGTGTTGACACTGACAGCTTTGTTTTTATTTTCTCTTGGTGAAATTTTATCATTTTCTCTATTAATTCATTCAAATATTTTGGCCTTTAGAGTTTCCTTCATTAATTAGTGGTATAACTTATTAAATTGAGAATTTACTTTTGAGTTCAAAAATTGTTGCACAATACCAATTGTAGGAACTTAATTTTGGAAAGGCCCTAAACAATACATTTTTAGAGAGTGGGTTGAAGAAATTGGCCATTGCAGACGAACGAGGCCCAAATGATGGATACACCACCGTTGAAGGCCGGAGCATCCAAGTTCCACTTTAATGCTGCTCCTCGGCACTGATCCGAGGAGATTGATACTTGTCCCTCTTCTTTTCTTTTCTCCTTTTTCCTCTTTTTCTTTCACCCTCCTCACCCTTTAAATTGTTCTGTTGGTTCTTCTTATATAGTCCTCCTCCTCCCATCTCTTTCTTCCATCTGTTGATCATCCATGCGCTTTCCCTCTGACCGTCCGTCCCATCAGCTGCATTATTAGTACTCAAGTGATTTACAATAACCAAGGTTGTCTTGTCCAAGAGTCACATCTCCATTAGTGCGGTCAGAGGGTTAGGTGAGCGCATTTAGTGTGAATGTGACAACCTGTCCTAGGCCTGTTCCCCCACCTGGAGTTAGTCTCGGTTTACCGAGGACAGGGTTATCCTCGGCGGGGATTTTTAAAGCTCAGGCCTTTATATATCGTCCTCGGACGATCCTTCTTCCTCTGCATGGGCCTTAGGCCGGATGTAAAGTGGGCCGAGGTCACCAAGCCCACAGGCCCCACAATAGCCCCTCAAAATCCTGCTGTCCGTATCCTCGGATGGGGAGAAGGATTTTGATATCCCCGGGCCCTCTACATGATTCACCAACCTCGGTCCACGTTAGCGTTGGAGTCTTTTCGCCTGCCCAAGGTACGTTTCTGGTGCTTCGAGGCCCAATGCGCGTTCGCATTAAATTTTAGCGGCTCCACGTTTCCCACTTCCAACGGTGTGATGGTGATCGCTTGGCGGAGATTTCCCGCTTTTATGGGCGGGAATGTATGCTTGATTAACTTTAATTGGGGATATAAATATTCGTTTGAACCGCTTGGCCTCCTCATTTGCGCACTTATGAACTTCAGTACATATACTTTGAATTTGGTCCAATTTCCACACTGACAAGCGCCCCTTTCCAACATAAAAAGCTTGCCCAAGGAGAATCTCCCCACTTCTGTAAGTCTTCTTCTCTTTGTAGCACAAAATTTTCTTTGGTTTCTCTCTCTCTTTCCCTCTCTCAGGTCCTTTAGACATTGCTAGGAATGGGTAAGTTTAAGAAGTTAGTTAAGTCTGAAGAGATGATGGAGAAGTTCATTGCTTATTATGGGAGTTTTGTTTATCTTTCTGCAGATCCGCACGCCTTCGCGCGTCATTTTCATCTGGTCAACCAGGAGGATTTGGAAACCATTCTTAGGGCGGAGCTTTTTCTGAACGAGACCGACAACTAGATTAGAGCTGCCCAGAAGATCCTCGGATGCAATCCAGCCCAGAGGTCATTCCTAGTCCCAAAGCATGTTATCAGGGCTTGTGATCCTCGGCCTAGGCAAATCACTGTGGTAGAGGACGATTTTACGCTTTCTGAAGGATCTTCTATTCCGGAAGGCACTCCGTTAGCAGGCTCTTTCTCGTCCCATAAAGCGGCAGAGGCTGAGGAAGGGAGCTCGGAGGAAGGAGAGGAAGTGGTCGAACTAAGCTCGTTTGAGGACGAATTCAGTGTATTTGACCGAGCCGATCAACCCGAGGATCCCTCTAGTGATCTAGGGGACCCCCACTTGTCCAAAGCCGATCTTCAGCCCCCGAGGGTTGGTATCCAAGCTGAGATGGGTCCTAGGAGATAGCCCCCAATCAGCCTTCTTGACTTGCTTGAGGGCAAGTCTGGGAAAAGGGTGTCGATGGAGTCACAACCCAAGCCTCCTCTACTCAGCTCTCAGCCTTCGCCTGCACAGACCAGGTCTTCATACATCCCCTCAATCTCGGAATCTCGGCTTAAGTCCCCCGAGCCAAAAAGGAAGAGGCCTTCCAAGGGCAAAGACCCAATGGATGGGGACAGATCCCACCCTTCTCCAAAAGAGGATGAAGCCCGACAACTTTCTAAACAACTAAGGTTGGGTGGTCAGTGAAAAGGGAAGGAAATCGTTCAACAGTCCGAGCCCCAAGCCTGGCTGCCCGCTGCCATGCTCCATGGAAAACCTTTGGTGGATGATGCTACTATCCGGGATTTTCGAAGAGGTGAGGGGGCTCGTGTAGCCGATGCCCTGGAGAGGTCCCTTTTCCTTCCCGTTGACATGGCTGAGCTTGGGAGCATGAGGGGGCCAGAGGTTGCCGGCATCCTCAAGAGATACTTGGGCATGGTAGGACCTCTGGTACTTGTTTATTTCATTTGAATTTTATTGCCTAGCACCTCCCTTCCCCTTTACGGCGTATCTGTTTTGGTTGGCAGGCTATCTAGGATATTTAGGCTGGATGAGGAGGTCGATGGCCAGAGTAACGCTCAGGCGAAGGAGCGCGACAAGTTCTTGAAGGCTGCAAGTACCCTTAAGAGATCTGAGGCAAATCTCAAGAAGGCTATTGAAAATCTGGAGGAGATGACAAAGGTTAAAGATAGTGCGGCCTCTGACCTAGCCGCGGCTAAGAAGCAGGCTGAGGATCAAACAAAGCACTTGCAAGAGGTCAAAGGCCAACTGCGGGCTGCCAAAGAGGACATCGCCGACCTGAAGAAAAAGTTGGCTGAGGCGGTCAGGGCGAGGGGTATTGCCGAGTATGCCAGGGACGAGGCCGTGAGGGCCAAAGAACTGGCTGAGTTTGAGAGAATAGACGCTGAGCGTTCCGTAGAACAGGCGGAGGAGGAGGCCTTTGCTGAGGGGGTGGCCAAGACTGAAGCTACCTTCAAGGCTCAAGTCCCTAAAGTGTGCAGGCGCTTTTGTTCCCAGACCTGGAATGAAGCCCTCAACCAAGCGGGAGTTGATGCCTCGTCTGACCTTAGGAGGGCAGCGAGAGTATATTACCCTTCCGCAATTCGCGAGATTATCCCCATTACTTCCAAGGAAGAGTCTGCATTACCAGCGGCAGGTGAAAGTCAAACCAAAACTGCCGAGGACACATCTTTAGCTGAAAGACCTTTTGAGGAGGCTGAGCCCCGTGGAGTGTTGGAGGGGGCTGGAACCGACAGTCAAGAAGTGCCCCAACATGTGATGAGGCTTCCTGCTGACTCCCAAGCCACACTCACTGTCCCCCAGATCCTTCCTACCGTGGAAGGATCCCCTGAAGTAGGCCCTTCGAGTCAAGGTCCCTAGGAGTTATTCGAAGCCTTTCAATAGGCTCCTCAAGATAAGCTGCCCACCGAGTTAGGGGAGTAAGCCATTTTGTTGGGCCACCTCGTTTCGATGGCATGAGACACTCTTATTCGTTTTCTTTTTCATTTCATTTTGCTTTTTGCCTTGGCGACATTGTAACGAAATTATATATTTTCTATTTGAAATATATATTCAATAGTTTGCTTTTGGTTCTTTAATTGATGCTTCCTTTGACTTATTATACTTTAATGTTTTGCTCAATACCTTGGTTCCGTTCTGGACTTAGACTCATGAGAAAATCAGCTGTCCTTCAAGTTTGTATCCGAGGACCGTACCACAACTCGGTTTCATCTAACGCTTTCATTCTTCTACAAATAGCTAACTTTCTCATAGGTCTGAGTCCGAGGACCATGCAAGACCTTGGTTCGGTCTAACACTTCTGTTCTTCTGTAAGTAGCTAGTTTTCCCATAGATTTGGGTCCGAGGACCATGCAAGACCTTGGTTCTGTCTAGTACTCAGGTATATTTGAGTTGTTAGTTTTCCCATAGGTTTGAGTCCGAGGACCATGCAAGACCTTGGTTCTGTCTAACACTTCTGTTCTTCTGTAAGTAGCTAGTTTCCCCATAAGTTTGGGTCCGAGGACCATGCAAGACCTTGGCTCTATCTAGTACTCAGGTATATTTGAGTGGTTAGTTTTCCCAAAGGTTTGAGACTGAGGACCATGCAAGACCTTGGTTCTGTCTAACACTTCTGTTCATCTGTAAGTAGCTAGTTTCCCCATAGGTTTGAGTCCGAGGACTATGCAAGACCTTGGTTCTGTCTAACACTTCTGTTCTTCTGCAAGTAGCTAGTTTCCCCATAGGTTTGAGTTCGAGGACCATGCAAGACCTTGGTTCTGTCTAGTACCCAGGTATATTTGAGTGGTTAGTTTTCCCATAAGTTTGGGTCTAAGGACCATGCAAGACCTTGGTTCTATCTAACACTTCTGTTCTTCTGTAAGTAGCTAGTTTCCCCATAGGTTTGAGTCCGAGGACCATGCAAGACCTTGGTTCTGTCTAGTACCCAGGTATATTTAAGTGGTTAGTTTTCCCATAGGTTTGAGTCCGAGGACCATGCAAGACCTTGGTTCTGTCTAACACTTCTATTCTTCTGCAAGTAGCTAGTTTCCCCATAGGTTTGAGTCCGAAGACCATGCAAGACCTTGGTTCTGTCTAGTACCCACGTATATTTGAGTGGTTAGTTTTCCCATAGGTTTGAGTCTGAGGACCATGCAAGACCTTGATTCTGTCTAACACTTCTGTTCTTCTGTAAGTAGCTAGTTTTCCCATAGGTTTGAGTTCGAGGACCATGCAAGACCTTGGTTCTGTCTAGTACCCAGGTATATTTGAGTGGTTAGTTTTTCCATAGGTTTGAGTCCGAGGACCATGCAAGAACTTGGTTCTGTCTAACACTTCTGTTCTTCTGCATGTAGCTAGTTTCCCCATAGGTTTGAGTCCGAGGACCATGCAAGACCTTGGTTCTGTCTAGTACCTAGGTATATTTGAGTGATTAGTTTTCCCATAGGTTTGAGTCCGAGGACCATGCAAGACCTTGGTTCTGTCTAGTACCCAGGTATATTTGAGTGGTTAGTTTTCCCATAGGTTTGAGTCCGAGGACCATGCAAGACCTTGGTTCTGTCTAACACTCCTGTTCTTCTGTAAGTAGCTAGTTTCCCCATAGGTTTGAGTCCGAAGACCATGCAAGACCTTGGTTCTGTCTAGTACCCAAGTATATTATAGTGGTTAGTTTTCCCATAGGTTTGAGTCCGAGGACCATGCAAGACCTTGGTTCTGTCTAACACTTCTGTTCTTCTGTAAGTAGCTAGTTTCCCTATAGGTTTGAGTCCGAGGACCATGCAAGACCTTGGTTCTGTCTAGTACCCAAGTATATTTGAGTGGTTAGTTTTCCCATAGGTTTGAGTCCGAGCACCATGCAAGACCTTGGTTTTGTCTAGTACCCAGGTATATTTGAGTGATTAGTTTTCCCATAGGTTTGAGTTCGAGGACCATGCAGGACCTTGGTTCTGTCTAACACTTCTGTTCTTCTGCATGTAGCTAGTTTTCCCATAGGTTTGAGTCCGAGGACCATGCAAGACCTTGGTTCTGTCTAACACTTCTGTTCTTCTGTAAGTAGCTAGTTTCCCTATAAGTTTGAATCCGAGGACCATGCAAGACCTTGGTTCTGTCTAGTACCCAGGTATATTTGAGTGGTTAGTTTTTCCATAGGTTTAAGTCTGAGGACCATGCAAGACCTTGGTTCTGTCTAACACTTCTGTTCTTCTGTAAGTAGCTAGTTTTCCTATAGGTTTGAGTCCGAGGACCATGCAAGACCTTGGTTCTGTCTAACACTCCTGTTCTTCTGTAAGTAGCTAGTTTCCTCATAGGTTTGAGTCCGAGGACCATGCAAGATCTTGGTTCTGTCTAGTACCCAGGTATATTTGAGTGGTTAATTTTCCCATAGGTTTGAGTCCGAGAACCATGCAAGACCTTGGTTCTGTCTAACACTTCTGTTCTTCTGTAAGTAGCTAGTTTCCCCATAGGTTTGAGTCCGAGGACCATGCAAGACCTTGGTTCTGTCTAGTACCCAGGTATATTTGAGTGGTTAGTTTTCCCATAGGTTTGAGTCCGAGGACCATGCAAGACCTTAGTTCTGTCTAACACTTCTGTTCTTCTGTATGGGGTAAAGGAGATTATCCTCGGCATTAGGAATATTAGTTTTGGAGTGATGATGGCCTCTGCCTTGCTTCATCGAAAGTGGGTCATCCTGTGGACTAGACCCTTGACCCCACAGTGCCCTGGGCAAGGGTGGTTTGGGACTCTAACTTTACGCGTGGCAGTAACCCCGCCTTCAATTCAAGTTTCTGCCCTCTTCAGTAACGAGGCGCCTCCTGACTGTTCGCGTTCCGTACTTGGCGTTTCGACACGCAAGGCGCGCTCTCATTAATATCCTCGTGGATTGATGCAGATCGAACGATTGATAACCGCCTTGGAATTTGGTCAGGATTAATGTCGCCGATAATCCTTACTTCGAATTCTGCGTAGATCAGTTCCCATCAATTTCCATCCTCTATTTAAGACTATATGGGGGGGAAATGTCCTTCTACGCTCCACCAACCCTCTAACAAAACAGGAAACATGTCCCCCCAACCCCTAGAGCTCCCTCAATAACCCCGCCAGAATTGTGATAAGAGTTTGGAGAAATGGAACGGCCTTGGATGGGAGTGAGGGCACACAGGCCAAAGGTCCTCCTGCCTCGGCCGAAAGCCGTTGTGGCTATAGCCCGCATCAGATCTCCGGCGCGGCAAAGTTTTGGCTTAATCCTAATGGTGCCGTGCATAGCGGCCAAGAGGGAGGTCCCTGAAGTACATAACGCTCTTCTCCGGGACGCACCCATATCGGTGGAGGTGTGCAAGATTACGTCATGTCTGGTGCCCGAGTGTTGTCGTCTCCAACGGTCAATCACCGTGGGGCTAAAAGAGAATCAACATCGTGGGGAAGGGCAGTCAGGCGCCCTTGCATCTGCTCCTCTCTTCGTGCCAGTACCACCGCACTGGCCTGGGCGTTGTTGGTAGCCGTAAAATAGGCCTGCCTCAGCCCCCTTCCCTTTAGTTAGCTTTAGAACAGGCCCGTCTGGGCCTTTGTTTGTAGAATTGGCTTTAAAACAAGCCTGTCTAAGCCTCTGTTTGTATCTTGCATTTCCTTTTCATTCAATAAAATACTGCGATGTTTCTTCTCTTTTCCTTTGAATCTTCTAATTTTCTGCAAATTTTTTTTTTTTTCAAACGCCTTCTTGTTGACCTTCCGTAAATTAGCTAATTAGGACCGATTGTCCGTTGCGCCTGTTAGTGCACAAATTCTTCCCACAGACGGCGCCAATTGTAGAGACTCAATTTTGAAAATGGCTCAAACAATACATTTTTAGAGAGTGGGTTGAAGAAATTGGCCCTTGCAGACGAACGGGGCCCAAATGATGGATACACCACCGTTGAAGGCTGGAGCATTCAAGTTCCACTTTAACGCTGCACCTTGGCACTGATCCGAGGAGGTTGATACTTGTTCCTTTTCTTTTCTTTTCTCTTTTTTCCTCTTTTTCTTTCACCCTCCTCCCCCTTTAAATTGTTCTGTTGGTTCCTCTTATATAGTCCTCCTCCTCCAATCTCTTTCTTCCATCTGTTGATCATCCATGCGCTTTCCCTCTTACCGTCCGTCCCATCAGCTACATTATCAGCACTCAAGTGATTTACAATAACCAAGGTTGCCCTGTCCAAGAGTCATATCTCCATTAGTGCGGCTAGAGGGTTAGGTGAGCGCATTTAGTGTGGAGGTGACAACCTGTCTTGGGCCTGTTCCCCCACCTGGAGTTAGTCTCGGTCCACCGAGGACAGGGTTATCCTCGGCGGGGATTTTTAAAGCTCAGGCCTTCATATATCGTCCTCGAATGATCCTTCTTTCTCGGCATGAGCCCTGAGCCGGATATAAAGTGGGCCGAGGTCACCAGGCCCACAGGCCTCACACCAATATATCATGTCAAATTAGATGTTTAAAAGAGCAACCTAATCAAGCATTGTTAAATGTTTAACATGAAAAAAGTATCATAGGTGTGGGTACCGTAGGCATGCTTCACAACGTCCTAGGCCTGCTAGGCGTGCTTGGCAACGTCCTAGGCCTGCTAGGCGTGCTTGGCAACATCCTAGGCATGCTTGGCAACCACCTAGGCCGTCCTCGAACGGTTTTTGCAACGTCCTAGGCATGCATGGCAACATCCTAGGCATGCTTGGAAACGTCCTTGGACGGTGTCCTAGGAGTCCCACATCGAAGGAAAAACCCCCCACTTGCTACCTTATAAGCTATGAAGCGAAGGGAGTAGTGTACCATTAGTTTATAGTTATTCGAATAACTATAAACTAATGGTACACTACTCCCTTCGCTTCATAACTTATAAGGTAGCAAGTGGGGGCGTTTTCCTTCGATGTGGGACTCCTAGGACATCGTCCAAAGACGTTTCCAAGCATGCCTAGGACGTTGCCATGCATGCCTAGGACGTTGCAAAAACCGTTCGAGGACGGCCTAGGTGGTTGCCAAGCATGCCTAGGACGTTGCCAAGCACACCTAGCAGGCCTAGGACGTTGTGAAGCATGTCTACGGTACCCACAATAAAAGGTCGAATAATTATAAACTAATGGTACACTACTCCCTTCGCTTCATAGCTTATAAGGTAGCAAGTAGGGGGATTTTCCTTCGATGTGGGACTCCTAGGACACCGTCTGAGGACATTTCCAAGCATGCCTAGGACGTTACCATGCATGCCTAGGACGTTGCCAAGCACGCCTAGCAGGCCTAGGACGTTGTGAAGCATGCCTACGATACCCACAAAAAAAAGGGCCCTTTTATTGTGGGTACCGTCGGCATGCTTCACAACATCCTAGGCCTGCTAGACGTGCTTGGCAATGTCCTAGGCATGCTTGGCAACCACCTAGGCCGTCCTTGGACGGTTTTTGCAACGTCCTAGACATGCATGGCAACGTCCTAGGCATGCTTGGAAACGTCCTCGGACAGTGTCCTAGGAGTCCCACATCGAAGGAAAACCCCTCCACTTGCTACCTTATAAGTTATGAAGCGAAAGGAGTAGTGTACCATTAGTTTAGTTATTCGAATAACTATAAACTAATGGTACACTACTCCCTTCGCTTCATAGCTTATAAGGTAGCAAGTGGGGGGGTTTTCCTTTGATGTGGGACTCCTAGGACACCGTCCGAGGACGTTTCTAAGCATGTCTAGGACGTTGCCATGGATGCCTAGGACGTTGCAAAAACCGTCCGAGGACGGCCTAGGTGGTTGCCAAGCATGCCTAGGAGGTCCTAGGCCTGCTAGGCGTGCTTGGCAACATCCTAGGCATGCTTGGCAACCACCTAGGCCGTCCTCGGACGGTTTTTGCAACGTCCTAGGCATGCATGGCAACGTCCTAAGCATGCTTGGAAACGTCCTCGGACGGTGTCCTAGGAGTCCCACATCGAAGGAAAACCCCCCCATTTGCTACCTTATAAGATTTGAAGTGAAGGGAGTAGTGTACCATTAGTTTATAGTTATTCGAATAACTAAACTAATAGTACACTACTCCCTTCGCTTCATAGATTATAAGGTAGCAAGTGGGGGGGTTTTCCTTTCGATGTAGGACTCCTAGGACACCGTCCGAGGACGTTTCTAAGCATGCCTAGGACATTGCCATGCATGCCTAGGACATTGCAAAAACCGTCCGAGGACGGCCTAGGTGGTTGCCAAGCATGCCTAGCAGGCCTAGGACGTTGCAAAGCATGCCTACGGTACCCACAATAAGAGGGCCCTTTTATTGTGGGTACCGTAGGCATGCTTCAGAACATCCTAGGCCTACTAGGCATGCTTGGCAACGTCCTAGGCGCCTAGGCCGTCCTCGGATGGCCTTGCATTCACCTCGGCATGCTTTGTATTCACCTCGGCATGCTTGGCATTCACCTCGGACGGTGTCCTAGGAGTCCCACATCGAAGGAAAACCCTCCCACTTGCTACCTTATAAGCTATGAAGCGAAGGGAGTAGTGTACCATTAGTTTAGTTATTCAAATAACTAAACTAATGGTACACTACTCCCTTCGCTTCATAGCTTATAAGGTAGCAAGTGGGAGGGTTTTCCTTCGATGTGGGACTCTTAGGACACCGTCCGAGGTGAATGCCAAGCATGCCGAGGTGAATGCAAGGCCATCCGAGGACGGCCTAGGTGGTTGCCAAGCATGCCTAGGACGTTGCCAAGCACGCCTAGCAGGCCTAGGACGTTGTGAAGCATGCCTACGGTACCCACAATAGGAATTATAAACCAATTCCAAAGCCATTTTTACAAATTATATTTTGTAATTATTAAAAAAAAAAAAAAACAACAAATTAGAAGAGTTTTCTTCAAATTGAAAAAATAAATGAGTAGTGGATTTTGCAATGGGCTTACTTGGGAAAATAATATTAATTATTTTTAACAAATTTGAAAACATTAAGACAATTATCAATAGAAACATCCACAATTAAAAAGCCCCCCACCCCAAAATATCAATGTATCCAAAAAATATATATATTTATATTCCTAACACCAAGCTATGAAGGTCTATAAGGAAAGATACAGTGAAGTACTGAAGTGGGAATCTTAAAAAACCAAACCTTATAAATGCAAGCACCCTTATACAACGTTTATACATGTGGGGCCTGTTATCTAAAAAGATGTAGGAATCGGGGGAAATGGGCTTGGGGCCCAAAGGCCCAGTCCGATGACATCTGCTTGTCCGAGGATGGTTACAGAGATGTGGTTTGATAGAAACCGTATATACCAAGCATAAAATGTGGCCGAGGATAGAACTCACCTCGGACACTATGGTCCGAGGTAGGTATAACCATCTCTTTATCCAAGATATCCCACAAAGTCTTATTAGAACGAGAAAGAGAGTATAGACTTCAGGAAGAACCGGGTAAGATATCAAATATCCCATAAAGCTGCTACCTCCACATTAAATGCTGTCCAGCTAACTCCCTAGCCGCATTAATGTGGAGGTGATACCTGAACAGTAACCAAGCAGCTTTATGGCCACTAAGCAAAAGTTCCGGGAGATGTTAGATGGGACAGAAAGTCATTCTTAGGATAGAAATTACACGTGTACGGTGGGAATGCGAAAGAAAGGCAGTATATAACATGAAAACAGGTGACATTAAGGGGGACTTTTTGATTTCTGGAAGAGAGGGGGAGAAAGGAGAAAGAAAACTGAAGGAGATACCCTCTAAAAATTAGCCGAGGAGAGTTGTTACCCTAAAGCTAGCTTGAAGCATCCTCTATTAAACTGTAACTATGACTTTCCCTATGTAATAGAACTAGTTCTTATAGCCACGCTCTAAAAATTTATTGTTGGGCTCATTGGTCCAGAAACCCGTCTTTTTTCCGGGTCCAATACATTTGGAGTCCCTACAATACAAATACTTTTTTTTTTTTTTTTAAAGGCATATATATGAGGTTTTGCTCGTTTGGTAATGGCCTTCAGACTAAAAGGGTTGTTTGGAAACAGAATCTGTTGACAATGAAAGTGATTAAAAAATTAAAATTTGTTGAAAACTGAGATAAGTTTGCTGGCTAGATTTTACTGTCGTGATAAGATTGCTAGCTAGATTTTTATAAGCTGCAGCCTTTAGCAACTGTGTAATTCGGCCTTCAATTACCGTAATAGCTTCCAATCAAAATATTCTACTTTATCTATTCTCTTCAGACCAATCAACCTTACATTACTATATATATTGTATATAGTTGCAAAGAATAGGTACACAGACTGTATCAAAAGAAAAGAACCACTTGTACTTCAACAAACAACAATAATATCCTCTTTTGAATCAGACTTATTTAGTTTCTAATGCATATTATCCTCTTTTACCAAAAAAAGAAGAAAAACAACAACATTAATAAAGTAGATGACACTCATATATAAAATCCTATATACACAGTTACTCTAGTTTTTACTACCTTCCTTTTTATTTTATAACAAAATTGAGTAGTTTTTGACCATATGAATTGTTTAGCTTGTAAATGTCGCGGACTATGAGAAATTCTTTAGGAATTCTTTATTTATCAGCCCATTTTGTGTAAGAAAAATAAAATAAATAATTGGTGGTGGAGTAAGATACGTATAGACAAGGACATGGGCTATGGAGCCCAATTAATATAGTTGAAGGAATCAAATGTTGAAGCCCATTTTGTGAAGTAGAAGTAATGCACCAGACCCATCTTAAGTGGATAACTTAAGGGCTAATGGCCTAATTGATCAACATGGAGTGAATAGTGATTGGGATTCTCTGATGGAAATGTAGGCAAAAGTCCAACTTATGCTTGGCCCAACGTGTTGTCCTAAGCTCCTGTGACTCAAGTAGTTGTCAATGAACAA
Source organism: Quercus ilex subsp. ballota (assembly GCA_032727855.1). Classification (NCBI taxonomy): domain Eukaryota; kingdom Viridiplantae; phylum Streptophyta; class Magnoliopsida; order Fagales; family Fagaceae; genus Quercus; species Quercus ilex. Next base: position 69,904,954 of record CM064912.1, read on the forward strand.
AATGCTAAAGTTGCCCAGTGACCAGTAAAGAAAAAGCAGGTGTGAATATTTATTCACCTTGCTATGATAAGCAATGCAATTAAAGCCTCCTGATATAGCATATTTTCAGGTTTATTTATTTTTATGTTGATTGCTCTTTATTATCACTAAGATACTAATTAAATTTTTATTTTTTTGTTTTTTCCATTTTAGTTGAAATAGAGAAAGAGGGTTTTATAGTTCATAATTTATCTTCTTTTTTTTTTCTTTTTTTTTTTTTTTTTTTTTTTACCAGATAGAAATTCTACTTTAGTCTAATCTAAGTGTATATGTGCGTGAAGCTTGCTCTTAGAAACTTGAACTTCGACTCTTTCCCCCTGCATCCCACAAGTACTTATATTTATGGAGTGACCACTGCACCAAGGGTGTGCGGTGGTATCTTTTAAATTTAATTGCAGTGATCACTCCATAAATATAATTTTGTATAAAGTGTCACATGAATTTAATTTTTAAGTCTATATGAGCGTGAAACTCACTCCTAGAGACTTAAACTTTGACTCTTTCCCCTCACATCCCCCAAGTACTTATATTTGTGAAGTGACCACCGCACCAAGGGTGTGCGATGGTATCTTTTAAATTTAATTTTGTATAAAGTATCACGTGAATTTAATTTTTAAATAAGGCAATGTCAAAAAAATATTTTTAGGGGCTTTGAAATTACATAGATATGAAAATTTTTAGAATTACTAATTTACTTGTGGGTTCTAGTTAGTTCAACTGGTAAAGTCTCTAATGGTTGAATAAAAGATCTGAAGTTCAATTTTTGCCCACACCAAAAACCGATTGATGTCTTGGTTTGAAGATAAAGAGCTATCATTAGAAACAGATGTTATAGGTTGAAACTTTCTCAAAAAAAAAAAAAAAAAAACTTTCTCCCAAAAAAAAAAAAGACTTACTTGAAATAATAATTTATCTCTGGAAATTCATGTTTTATTGGTAAGGAAATAAAAGCTACATAATTAAGAAAAAAAAGCTACAAATTAATTAATAAATATACCATGTTAATTTCCGTAGTTCATTTTAGGGACTAACCATCAGATTTAATAAAATAAAAACAATACCATTATCATAGATCTTGCTTCATTCAGAAATACTAAATAGTATAATATTGATGAAATTGCGTAGATCAAATGTGTTAATGCCAATTGCCATAGCCATATGTATCTGTTGCCAAATTAATCAGAGTAACACTACCACGCTCAAAGATTCCAACCAAATATAGCCGTTATTAACCAATCAAATGTGGCAAGAGGTGGTGGCTTTGACCCCAAGCAAACAAGAAACACAGCGGTCTTTATAAATATAGAAACTAACTCGCTACAACGTTTTTATAGAGGAGCCTTCTTTCTCGCTGAAAAAGCCTCTCTCTCTCTCTCTCTCTCTCTCTCTCTCTCTCAAGATTCTTGAAAGAAACTTTCTCTTGTTTTTGGATGAAGATTGCAGAACTCATCAATGGGGACTTGCACTTTGGATTACAATCTCAACTTGGAGGGGTTCAGATCTGAAGACCCATTACGGAAATCAATGGGAGTCATTGAAATCCGAATGAGACAGAGGTACCAACTTCAACTTAAGACCAGTAGTGCTAATGTTAATGACCCAGCAACATTGGCTCTGGTCGAAGACATTGTCTCTCCTGATTTTGTCGAAGATTTTGATTTTCCTCCACATGTCTTGGCCTCATCGGAGTTTCGGAAACTCAGCATCTTGGATATGCTCAAAAGTTTCTGTTTTGACCCTTATCTTTGTGAATGTTTGAGGCCATGCATTGAGTCCTTTGCCATTGATGCCTCTCAAGCTTTTGGGGTCAACAAATTTGTGGTGGTAGCCGACGTGGAAGTCACGAAGATTCAGGTAGTTGATCAAGACGAGGCTGTTCGTTTGGTTTTGGGACATACGGCTTGAGAAAAAGAAAGGTTCTGCACCAATAGAAGTTGATGCTCATCAACGTGATTATTCAACAAGAAAACCAAGTTTCATGATATTATTTTTTATTTTTTATTTTTTTTTCTTATTGTAATTTGCTTAGATGGATGGGGTGATTGTTATATGATTAGATTAGGATAAGTTGTATAGATTTTTGTATAATGAGGTGGTGAAACTTTGGGTTGACCATTTTTCTTTTTTTTCTTTTTTCTTACCCTCTATTTGTTTCAATGAAAAATCTTGTGTTAAAATAATCTTTCTTGTTTTTAGTGTTTGGTAACATCAGAAAAAATGAGTCAAAGGAAACTATCTTTGGTCAACATAAAAAGTATAGCTTATTTTTAGAAATTGGTTTTCACTAAAATTTTTTGAAAAACAACTTTATCTCACAGCAATCTAAGATTCTAAATAAGAAAAATTAGGAGATTATTTTGCAACTCATCTAAAGTTGTTACCAAACATGGGAAATAGAAAACACTTTTTGGAAAATGACTCATTTTCTAGAAACATTATTGTTGAAACAAATAAAGTGTTGTGAAACTTTATCAATTTCTCTTTTAATTCATTAGGGAAATTATACTTTACCACCCTAAACTATACACCAAATTACATTTTGTACCTTAAACTATTCAAATGCACATTTTGCACCATAAACTATAACCCTTGTTACACTTTGCACCCCGATGTTAGTTTTACTGCTAAATTAGACAAAAATTAATAGCACATGACTTACACATGATTTTTGCTTAGACAGCAAACCATTCAAAGACTAAAACACCCTTTTCACAAACAAGTAAAAACAAAAGCTAATATTTTTTTCAACTCTTAATTACTCTGTGCGTAGCTTATAGCTGATGCAGCCTCATCTACTATTTTTTTCAACTCTTAATTATTCTGTGCGTAGCTCATAGCTGATGCAGCCTCATGGTGTTGTGCACTTGTTTTGGTAGCTCTTATTATTGCTAAGCTCTTTTAGGAGACCAACCACACTACTTTTGAAGCTGTTAAGAGCAATAATAACTAGCAGCTCTTGGTCTTGGACATATTATGTGAAGAAATTTGTGTGGTTAGAGAAGGTGAAACGCTGCACAAAATGAGTGATAAGAACAGTGACCCTCATATAGTTGAGCGCAACCCTCATATTCATGACCCAGATGATTTTTTTTTTCCTGGACTTGTTATTAAAATTAGTCATGACCCAGTGACCCAGAAGAGCTGGGAAAAGAAAAAAGAAATAAGCTACGCATGAGAGGGAGAGAGGACTGGGAAAAAATTATTTGTGAAAAGGGTGTTTTAGTCTTTGAATGGTGTGCTACTTAAGCAAAAATCATATACAAGTCATGCGCTATTAATTTCTGTCAAACTCAACCGTAAAACTAACATTAGGGTGCAAAGTGTAACAATGGTCATAATTTATGGTGTAAAGTGTGCATTCAAATAGTTTAGGGTGCAAAGTATAATATGAGGTATAGTTTAGGGTTGTAAAGTGTAATTTCTCCTTAATTCATTAAAATATTTTGGACTTTTTGAGAGTTTCCTTTCCATCATTAATTAGTGACATAATTATGGATCACGTCTTATAATTTGAAAATTTGTTTCGACCATAAATGTTGTATAATATCAATATGATCATGTCATATTGGACGCATAAAATTAAAAGAGAGTCCCAATTGTTAAATGTTAACATGTAGAAAAGTTCCTTAAGAAGTTTAAACTTTAAAGTCATTGCAAAGTCAAGGTTTCTTAAAATTGAGAAAAATATGGATAGAGTCGTAGGGGGATTTTGCAATGGGCTCATTATCAGATGAGACAATCATATTATTTATATTTAAGGACTGTAGGTTTAGGGCTGTTACTATATGCAATTCTTTATTTATCAGCCCAGTTTATGTAAATAATATTTATTGGTTATGGAGTTAGATTAGTTCTGTATAGAGTCTATAGACCATAAACATAGGCTATGGAGCCCAATTTATGAAGATGAATGTATTGAGTGCTAAATCCCATTTCGTAAAGTAGATGTAATCCACCATATCCGTCTTAAGTGGATAAAGTAAAGGACTTAAGGCGTACTTGATCAAATTGAAGTGATTGAGCTTATTTGATAACCCATTTCACTTTATCAAAATTTAGGCATAAGCCCAACTTGTACAGTTAAGCATCAAAACAAAGTAGTCTTTAAAAATTCCACCCTTAGTCTCTGCTTGGTTAAAGAAGTGAAAGTGTGAAACTGGCTTGATAATTATATAATTGCTCATATAATTAACTTGATAATTATATGACTAATGTTACTTTAAGTTATCAAATAATAATAATAATAGCATCTAGTAAATATAATTTTAGTTGCTTTTGAGACCAACATTTGATTTTTTTTTTTTTTTTAATGAAAACTAAAAATTGGGTAGTTTTTAGCTGATTGTCTTGTTTAACTTGTAAATGTCATGTATAAGTGGGCTACTTTGATAGCCCAATGAAGGCCTTCTGAGTCAAAATAAAATCCTATCTATTTTAGTTGAAATGGGTTGTCCATTATATTGTTTAAATTTTATTTTTTGAATTTAATAATGTATAAAATATTATTTCAATTAAAATTTTGAATAAAATGGCCTTAAATTTGTAATATTAATCTAAAATTTGTAATATCAAAACTAGAAATATCTTTAAGGGAAGTTATGAAAAGTTTTAGAATTAATATTTAATAACTTATTTAATTGAATAATAATTCATCTTTGACCATTCATGTTTTATTGACAAGGCAATAAAAGTTACAAATTAGTTAATTAATATTTAGTTAATATGTTACATGAAATATAAGCAATTCCTTAATTAATTCACAAAATTTTAAGAAACTTTAGTCTTGCTTAAATGATAAAAAGAATTTCTAAAGGTACCTAAACACAATGTTTGTAATTATAGCATTATAATTAAGTGATTCTATAACTGTAAATTGATCAGGCATATTACATGTATATGTTTCCTCAAAAAAGAAAAAAAGAAAAAAAGATACACATATAATAATGACATAAAATGAATTTATAATCCCAAATGAAAATCACTTAGCTACTAGTTAGACTCGTACAACTTAAAACAGAGGAAAATGTAAAAATAAAAAAATAGTATTAAAATACCAATACAAAAACAAAATATGAGAGATATTGAGGCAAAAAAAAAAAAAGTTTTTTTTTTTTTTTTTGCTATATAATAAAATGTTTGAGAGGAAAACCACAGAACCAAATAAAGCAACCCTCTTCTCAAATAAAATAAAAAAATAAATAAAGCAACCCTTTTTATTTCTTAAAACGTAAGAACAGAAATTTGATTTTTTTTTTTTTTTTTCCTAATCAGAACAGAAGTTCGAATTTTTTCATTCTTACCAAAAGAAATTTTAAATGCTTCTTCCATCAATTGGTATTTTGAAATCACAAAGAAAAAATGGTGAAAAAAAGAACGCTAATAAACTATATTTGAATAATTTTATGCACCAAAAAACATTTGAAAATCAGCATATTTTTAGAAAGAAAAATCATTCATTTAAAAAAAAAAAATTCATCTATATCAAAGAAACTCGCACGTGCAACCGTGCCAAGAGGCAACGGCTAGAAATTATAAAACGGCTAGTCTTTTCAATTTCTCTCTCTCACTTTCCCCTCACCTTTCAACACTTTCCTTCACTTTCTCTCTCAAAAAATTCTCACTTTCTCACACTTTCCCAGAAAACCCATCTTCAAAAGCAGAAAATTTTCCCCTCAAGAAAGTGGTTTTCCTTACCACAAGAACATACAGATTCATTTCCCCATCTCTCAAATCTTCACTATTCAATTCAAGAAACGGGTTCAAAGATTTTCACCAGAAAATCTGATCCCTCTCTCTCTCTCTCACTCTTCCTGAATGCTCTAAGTTATCCTTAAAGAGAGAGTGGTTCTCCAACAACTGAAAAAGACAATTTTCTTGGAAATTCAAGAAAAGGGTTTGACGATTTTTCTCGGGAAAGTGACCGCCAGATTTGAAATTTAAGAAAAGGCAATGTGGAACAACAACAACAAGATTTTTCCGGCGAGGGGTTTTTCTACGCCGCCACTATCACGGAAGCCGAGGCCAGCGATGCCTATGTCAGAGAGGAAGAGGTCGTCCCCTGCGAATGAAAGTGATCCTTTCCATGTTATACATAAAGTGCCTGCTGGTGATTCTCCCTATGTCAGGGCTAAACATGTTCAGGTCGGAGATTTTTTTGTGCTTTCATATGGTTTAGATTAACGGGTTTTTAATGGGTTCTTATTTCTTTGAATTGAATTTCACTTTTTGGATTTTCTTTGGTCTCTTGCTTTTTGGAATTTCCTGGTTCTTGAATGTTATTGATTTTTATTAACTAGATTTTTCAATTTTTGTAAAATTTTGAATGCCTTTCTTGGTAGTTTTAGCTGTACCCCGTTGGTTTTTTTTGGTCTAATTGGCGTGGAATATCCTTTCAGATGTACGGACTTGAATTAATTTTCATGTTCCTGTTGTTTTAAGAGATTTTTCATTTATTTTCTTTGTTTCTTATCTGAAATTTGTGGCGTATGAAGTTTATTGATTAGATTAATATGATCTTTCATGTATAACTACTTTTTTTTTTTTTTTTAAATTGTCCTTTGTAGCTCAAACTGATTCCTTCTGTTTACAAAGAAACTTTATTTGGATCTTGTTATGGAAGCTTATCTTAAAAATATTGTGAGAAAAGAGAAGTAGTAGTCAACGAAACATTTATAAAAAAAATTTAAGATTGGGCAAAGAAAATCTTTCTGAAGTGTGCTGATCATATAGATTTTAGAGATCAGACCTTTCTCCCATCAAAATGTAATGGCTTTCATGTTTGAAGATTACCCATCTGGAATTGTTGTTATTTTCCATTCTGTATTGGTATATTTATCATTAAATGTTTGTTTCCCAACTACAGTTGATAGACAAGGATCCAAGCAAGGCAATTTCCCTGTTCTGGTCTGCCATAAATGCTGGGGACCGGGTTGATAGTGCCTTGAAGGACATGGCAATTGTGATGAAACAACTTGATCGATCTGATGAGGCAATTGAGGCTATCAAATCTTTTCGTCATCTTTGCCCTTATGATTCTCAGGAATCTCTTGACAATGTGTTAGTTGAACTCTACAAGGTAAAACTAAAACCACTTTTTTCCAATAAATAGTTACTTATATTTTACTTGCCATTCTTTGTCATTTGCCATTTTAGCTAGTTACATATATTTCATCACCTTAGAAAGTTTAGTTGGGTGAAATGCTTGTATCAGCTATAAAGGTTTAGGGATAAGAAGATACTAGATCTTGTTGCAGTAGAGATGGGAACTTTGATATAAAGGTCTTATTTCATTTAGTTTACTCCTAACAAGACCTTGCTGAAATATATAGTCCAAAAAAACGTTTTACTCTTAATAACATGTGTAAGTTTTAGCATATGGTAAAATGTTAAGAGTGACACAGGCAAGACCAGCCTATGTTGGTGTATGCATATTACCATGTTCGATGTGGCATCTAAAAGAATTTTAATTTGTTGGTATATCTGGAAATGGTAAGAATTTACATTATTGGAGCCATACATACATGCACAACACGTCAAGTCTTTTGTGTGTGTTTGTGTGTGTGTGTTTGTGTGTGTGTGTCTGTACTTCTAGTGAAGACTTCATCAACTAGTGGCTCTTCAATTTCCAAAATAGCTATGTTATTCAGATATTAGAGTAGGAATCAAATTATGGTATTATGCAAGCATTTGAGAATGCATAAAGTCAAGTCTGATGTTCGCTTCAATGAGTGATTTCTTAAGAAACAATGCAGTTGCAGGTGATTCTTTAGTAAAAAAGAGAACATCAGGAAATTTAATTTAGTATGCATCAAATTAGTTTTGTGTATGGACAACAAGATTCCAGGAGTTTTTGTGTAAGTTATATGTTCAAGAATTTTGGTTACATATTTTGGTATGAAGACAAATCAACTAGTTGCTATGAGGCTGTTTCTGTCATGTATTGTTCTTTTGTTGAACAATTATAAATAACATGCATGTAAGCATTTCTTATATTTTACAGAGATCTGGAAGGGTTGAAGAAGAGATTGAAATGCTTCAGCTCAAACTGAAGCATATTGAAGAAGGTACAGCTTTTAGTGGAAGGAGGGCAAAGACAGCTAGGTCTCAAGGGAAGAAGGTTCAAATCACTGTCGAACAGGAAATTTCAAGGTGGATGTTGCATATTTTCTTTTTCTTCTTTCATACTTGTTATATATTCAAAGGCACTTGCATGATTTTGCTACTCTTATTAACGCAGAATACTTGGGAACTTGGCCTGGGCTTACTTGCAGCAAAAAAATTATAGTTCTGCCGAAGAACATTACAGGTAAGTTTTTCCCTTCTCTGAATTATATACCTACATGTAGAACATTATATTGTCGAAGAAAATATTCCTTTTAATTCGTGGGAATACCTTCTTTTTTTCTTTTTCTTTTTTTCAGGAAAGCTCTCTCTCTGGAGCCAGATAGGAACAAGCAGTGCAATTTGGCTATCTGCTTGATGCACATGAACAGGATTGCAGAAGCAAAATCTCTGCTTCAGGCTGTAAGAGCTTCATCTGGAAATAGACCAATGGATGAGTCTTATGCCAAGTCCTATGAACGTGCTCTGCAGATGTTGACTGAACTCGCGCCACAAGTGCAAGTATCTTTCACATTGCCCGTCAACAGAAACTCAAAAGAAGTTAATAGCTTTGCTGGTGGAGGTCAGTATTCTGGTTCTGCATTCATGGGCTGTAGAATGAAGGAAAATTGGGTTGGTTCAGCTGGAACAGAAGCAACCCCTGCTTGCAAAAGTACATACTCTTCCCCTACTCCTACTAGAAAGAATCTGAATGTTCCATTTACACAGCCGAGAAGATGTTCTTGGGGATTTAGTAATGGACAGCAGAGAAGGGAAATCTGGGGAGAAAATTCAGTTCGCAGTGCAAGTCGCAAACTGTCATTTGAGCCATATACAACCACTGAAAATGTACAAGCACAGGCAATTCAAGATGTTAATGGAGACTTACTAGCTTCACCTACCCCTGTTAATGGAGACTGGAGGAGGTCATGCAGAGATCTGGCCAAATTGAAAGATGAATCAGTGATAAATTTTACATCACAACCCCGCATAATGAGTGTAGACCAGAGGAGGTTCGATAGTTATTCTCGAATTAAAGATGAAACAGCTACAGAGTATGATTCACAGCGTGTTGTTAATCCAAGCTGGAGAAGGGATTTTTGTGAGGATCGTGAGACAAAGAAATTTGCAATGGGAGATAATAATTTAAGTCTTCAAGTGGCTGTAGAACCACCAATGGTTGTTGATCATGTAAGAACATTAGAACCTTCCATTTATGGAGAGAAGGATCAGAGTTCTGGAACTTCTGTTTCAGGCTGCGAGAAAACAATGACTACTTGTGAAGAAGAATGTTTCAGAAAGAGTAGCCCTGGTATATCAGATGATCTCCATCAACCTACCACAGAAAATCCAAAGTCAGATCATGATAATTGTAAGAAAAGTTGGGCAGATATGGTTGAGGAAGAAGAACAAGAATTATTAAGTGGAATAAATTTAATGGAGTATAATGATGGCTGGAATAGTGAAGATGAATTCAATGATGAAAATCTGGATTCCAACTTAATTGGTCAAAGTCCTTATCCACAGAGCCAGATTAAAAGTTTAAGCTGCAAGTTTGAATCATTTGATCTTAAAGATGAATCATCTGGGGTTTCTGTTTCATCAAGGAATCTAGCAGCAAGGCGCTCTTTGTGTTTTGATCAGCAGCAGAAGCCAGAATCAAAAGATTACTTCTGTTCATCACCATTGCCAAAGAAGGCTTTGAACTTTGAAGGCTGTATGTCTGTGCAGGCAAATGGAAGGGATTCTATATCTAGGGGAAACAAAAAAATGATAAGGAGAAACAGGCTACAGGTTTTCCAGGACATAACTCCTCTTCCAGAAAGTCCATGAAGCTTGCAGAAATAAGAACCAGTTTTAGAGAGAGTGGATCTCCATATAGATATTGCTGTGTTTTGAAAATTTTACTTAGATGTAGGAGTTAAAAAGAGGGTCTCTGTGATTCCTTATTCCTTTTTTCCTGCTCATTGTGTTTGTATTGCCTTCAAGCTTTGTATATCTGCTACAGTCTATACATACATCTGTTTACTGTAAAGAGTTTTCCAATTGATGTATATAGCTCTGTTTGATGCGTGTCTTCATTAAGCTTCATATATTTGCTACATGTTCATCTTTGTATATCTGCTATTGTCTATACATACATCTGTTTACTGTAAAGAGTTTTCCAATTGATGTATATAGCTCTGTTTGATGTATCTGTCTTCATTAAGCTTCATATATTTGCTACATTTTCATCTTTTCAATGTAAAGTTTCTAATTGAAGTTTACAGATATTTTCACTATTTGGACACTCGTTTGGGCTTAAGGCTTGTACTTGCAATTAGGCACCAACTTTTGGGACTCTTGCATGTGCTTGAACTCTCAAAGGTGATGAACTATTTTCATCACCATTGATTTTTCTATTTTCCAAAAAGAAATTGATTCAAGAACTAAATTTTGATCTAGAGTTGCAAGGAGGGTGATGACTAGACTGGAGGGCTAAAAAAGAAGGAATTGGTTAGAGGAAGGGAAGAGGGTTGTTTAGGGAGAACGAACACAGACACTGTTCTGTTATTTTGCTCAAGTCACTAGCTTTTCTAAATATAAAATTAAAAAAATCAAGTAACTAGCTCTATTGGAGCTTCATAGTTGTCAGTGGTTTGAAATAGCCACACCCACCAAGAATGATCTACAGCTCAGAGCCAGTTGAACTTGAGAATTTATCACAGATTGAATTCACAGGTTGAATTTAAGATTTCATCCCATGAAGGTCATTAAAATTTGTCTAAAACCCACACAAAGGAGAAAGAAGTGCATGTGCCTAGAACAACGCCTGTTGATCCCAGAATTTAAGGCTCTTTTTCTCACGGATCTTGACATTTCCTTCATAAACTAAAATATTAAGCTAAGAAGCACACAGAAACACTAAAGCAAGACACTAAAAATCAGTGGAAGTTTTGTGCAGCAGGTGAAAAGAGTTCATGAGAATTTCCAGCTTTGCACTCAAATTCTCATTTTTGCATTGTGATTATAAATCTCTGAATGCCTATGCAGATTTTGAAGCCAAACTGATTTCAAACTTAAAGAGTATTGGTTTCTGCTTTCGGCAGAAATTGTGAGTTTAAAGTCATGGTTTCAACGTGGTACCTGAGTTGAAACCAAGTCAGATCAGCCTTGCTGCCTAAGCCTAAAATTATGAGTTGAAGACAGTTTCAAGTTCAAAAATTGTGGTTTTAAAATTACCATAATTTCTTAAACGACTTTGAAAGTGTCAAATTTGTATATGTAAAAGAATCGTTTAGTCAAAAGGCTGCTAACTATAAAGATAACTTAGATACTTAAACCTCCGTTTTATATTCTCAGCTATTTCATGAGTTATTACTTCTTGTTCTACCAAAGGATACCTTTGTGTTGCTTCACAGAGGGTGAGGATGAGTGGAAATTAGTCTCCTCTGATATGCGCCCCTAGTTTTAATCACCTAACTGGTTTGTGGCAGGGGGGAGGGGGTGCTGCTTTGATGAATTCTGTAATTTTCTTTGATGTAGAGAGAGATTGTGGACATAAGTTGTGTAAAAGAGTTATTGATAAGGCTTTATGTGATTGAACTCTTAGGTCATATTGGCCTCAAATAATTTTTAATGGAAAACATTAGTTTCAATTTGATCCAAAGTATGGGATGTTTGATTTTGTGTTCTGAATGTCAAGAAATAAACTTAAATTGGGATAATGACCTATTTTGATTTGTTATAATGCCGGAATACAAATGAGAATCGGTTTTCCATGTAATTGAACATTTTCCCTTATATATTAATTACTTGTTAAAAAATAACGAAAAGTGGTGGGTAATTGGAAGGTTGAGAGCCTTTTAAGTACAGGGAGGTTTGGTTTTGTCTTCTGAATGATAGGGAAGTAAACAAAAACACTCGGATCAATGACTTACATTACTCTGTTAATGCCAGAATGTGGAGGAGAGTCAGTTAACCCTGCAATTGAACAATTTCTTTTAGCATAGTAGCCTAAATCCAGGCGAAAATGCACAACCTCACTAGTGAATTTGGAATAAGCTTAAGAAAAGGAGCCATAGTAGTTATGCATGATGAAGAATGGGGAACTATAGATGGTATATGTGAGCAGTTTTTCGGTTTTATAGAAAAATTACAAAATCCTATATTGTACATATCCACACAATGTGTTATTCTGTACTCTTATTTCTTTCTTTTTGATGACGTATAACCTCACCAGGGCAAGGTCCTTTGAATCCATCCTTGGGACTGGGGAGTAAGGGTGCGTTTGGTTCAATGTAAATCAAATTCCGAGTGTAAAATGAATGCAGGTGAAAGTGAATTCTCGTAAGAAAAATGAAATCCGGATGTTTGGTTGTGCAATGGAAAATAGTTCGGAAAATGATTTTCAGTGTTTAGTAACATTTTAAAAATGCTATTTTCCTACAAAATTTTCACATTTTCTCAGCATTCAAACGAATTTTATTACAGAAAATTTCAAAATATACACTTAACACAACCAAAAATCAAAATAAAAACATTGAGCAAGAGGAAGAAAGAGTGAGATCAGAGGGAGAAAGAGTGATAGATCGAGGAAAAGAGAAAGACGGTGCTTCAGGCGATTGAGAACGAGAAAGATGGTGAGAATGAGAATAAGAACGGCAGCGCCGATGAGCTTTGGATCGAGAACGAGAACAGCGGTGAGCTTTGGGTTGCGATCTCGCCGGTACTTCAGGCGGCGCGATCTCGCCAGTGCTGGAGTGCGATGAGGCCGGTGCGATTTGGGGTTGGGGCGGTGGTGCGATCTAGTACGATCTAGCTCACTCTCTCTTCTTGCGATCTGGTATGATCTGGTGTGAGAAATGTAATTCATTTGAAGATAAAATAAAACCTAAAATGGGTTTATGCCCGAAATGCCTTATTTTACGGTCAACGCAGAATACCAATTCCGTTTGACCCAATTTTCAGCACCTACCGAACACACACGTGGGTGTAAAAGCATTTCCGGAAATCCTTTGAAGCCAAAACAAACGCAATCACAAATACACGACCCCACCCGCCATATCTGTGTATCATGTAGAATTGATATTTAGATAGGATTGATACCAATTAAATAATATGAATTGTGATAAACTTAGTACAACTTGTTGGTATTATGGGTTCAACAAGAATGAAAATCATGAGGATCAACATAGGCAACCAAAAGTAACAGCTAGAGAAATATCTGACCAATTAGCTCTGGTCATGAATCGAGGAAAATACGTATATGGCATTACCAGCCACGAGATTCCAAAAAAAAAACTACCATGCAACTTTTCAACTTTTGAGTATCAAAAACCATGTAAATTTCTTGCAACAGCTTTTACTGCACATGCTGTGAGAGGCTAGACGCATAGACCCTGCTTAAAATACCTTCACAAACCGCATGGATAAAAAACTATCCAGAAACATTTCTGTACATATTTATTCTTTCAATAACGACGATGCGCAAGAAAAGAGGTTTTACATTGCAAAACAGAAAACCAACACATCAATATAAAATAAAATTGAGTCTTCTTTTACATGCAAACCAAACTGATCAAAAGTTCACTCCTTAAGCACAACTGCACAAGTATGGAACTTCCAATTACATGTTAGAATCATTAAAGAAAGTAGTATAGTTTCAGATACATGGGTATTATCTAAAAAAAATAGTTTCACACTTATTTTTCTTGTTTGAATTTGAATGACTTAATAAACCAAAAAATCACACCAATAATTAACCATCCATGTACTAGTAGGGTTACAGGCGCTATTCCTCATCACCTTTGACAACTGAAATTTATAACATGTGCCTCAGACATTCATTTAAGGTGGATTTCCAATAAAAAGTCATTTGTTTGGAACATGATGGAACAGCACCAAAACCTCTCACCATATATTGCTGTTTACATGTTACCATTATGTTTACAAGTTAAAACAACATATGAAGCCGTGCGTAGGGGGCCCTTTGATAACACTTTGACTTACAGGAGACTAATCGCTGATATTAGAAATTGCTCACTTGCATGTTTTGTCATCATGAGGCCTTTCTAGAAAGGTTCTTCAAGCCGCAACCAACACACTTAAGTATAACTGTCCCTGTGGATGGATCTGGCTTAATAACAAATTTAACACCAAGAAAATCTCTGATATGTCTGAGTGTTTCTATTCCATATGGTGAGAGCTTTCCTACTCGAACCTTTGAAACATCTTGTGGACATAGTGCACAAAGAATGAATAACAAACCCTACAAAGCAATCATAAAAGTATAGACAATTAGAGGAGGGTAAACTGCAATAATAGCAAAATGGAACCTATCTTTAACGGAATGCTTTTTTTTTTCTCCTCAAATTCAAATGCAAACTGACTCCTTTTTGATAAGTAATAAGTTTTATTGATATCAAGAAGGAACACCCTTGTACACAGGAAGTGTACAAGGGGTCAGCAAAAATGCAAACTGACTCCTCTTGTACAAAAGCTTTCAGACCCTTAACAATTCTGCTCAGACTTTGGCAATAGAATGCATTTTGAAAGAAACAGTCCATTTGAAAAACATTGATACATTTTGGCTGCTGAGAATTATATTCAGCCTAGTTTTGTAATTAAAATGTCATATAATAATGAAAAAAAAAATGAAGAATTTAAATTACAAAACCAAAACAAAAACAAATAAGCCATCCATCAAAAAGGGAATTCATTTCTTTTGAAATTACTGTTATTATTATTATTTTTGGATAAGTAAAACCCACATTATTCCAAGATAGGAAACAACATTCAGACGGATCAAATTTTTTTCAAACAAAATAATCAAGATTCTGTTGAGTTTAGGTACTAATAAAAAGTGGGAGCTTTGTGCATTTGGGCACAACCTTTCTGAACAGAATGCATAAGGGAAAGCTTCTGTATGACATACAGAATTAGAGCAACTTCTACTGCAATGGTAGAACGATTGTCTTTACCAAAAGACATTTTCACAGGCACTAATGAAAGAGGCTCTTACTAAAGCCGTTTTTAAGTTTACCATTTTCAATATCTTCAACCATTTAAAGAAGGGATTTAACTGTTACAAGAAAATTGTGATCATCTTACACTTAATAACGGTTTTTGGGTTCTCTTAAGCTATTTCTTCTGGTTCAGCTGGAACAAAAGCAACCCCTTGCAAAAGTACATATTCTTCCCATACTCCTAGTAAAAAGAATCTGAATGTTCCACTTCCACAACCAAGAAGATGTTCATGGGAATTTAGCAATGGACAGCAGAGAAGGGAAATATGGGGAGAAAATATAGTTTGCAGTGCAAATCGCAAACTTCCAATTGACCCATCTATAACCACTGAAAATGTGAAAGCACAGGAAATTCAAGATGTTAAAGGAGACTTAATAGCTTCACCTTCACTGCTTAATGGAGATTGGAAGAGGTCATGCAGAGATATGGCTAGATTGAAAGATGATTCAGTGATAAAATTTGCATCACAACCCCGGATAATAAGTGTAGACCGGAAGAGGTATGATAGTTACAGTGACAGTATGATTCACAGCATGTTGTTAATCAAAGCTGGAGAAGGGATTCTTGTGAGGATCATGAAACAAAGAAATTTGCAAAGGGATAGTAATTAAGTCTTAAAGTGCTGTAGAACCACAAATGGTTGTTGATCATGTGAGAACTTTAGAACCTTCCATTGATGGAGAGAGGGATCAGAGTTCTGGAATTACTGGTTCACACCGCGATAAAAAATTGACTACATGTGAAGAAGAATGTTTCAGAAAGAATAGCCCTGGTGTATCAGACGGTCTCCATCAACCCACCACAGAAAATCATATGGTTGCGGAAGAAGAACAAGAATTATTGAGTGGAAGAAATTTAATGGAGTATTATGATGGTCGGAATAGTGAAGATGGATTGAATGACGAAAATCTGAAGTCCAACTGAATTTGTCAAAGTCATTATCCAGAGAGCCAGATTATAAGTTTAAGCAGCAAGTTTGAATCAGTTGATCTTAAAGATGGGCATTCTACAACTGGGTTTGCTGTTTCACCAAGGAATCTAACAGCACGGAGTTCTGTGCTTTGATCAGCACAGAAGCCACAATCAACAGATTGTTTCTGTTCAACACCATTGCCAAAGAAGGCTTTGAACTTTGAAGGCTGTACGTCTGTGCAGGCAAATGGAAGGGATTCTATATCTAGGGAAAACAGAAAACTAATGAGGAAAAACAGGTTACAAGTTATCCAGGACATAACGCCTCAACCAGAAAGTCCATGAAGCTTGCTTAAATAAGAACCATTTTTAGAGAGAAAATGGATGTCCATATAGAAATTCTGTATTCTGAAACTTTACTTTGATATTGGAGTTAAATGGACTTTTTGAGGGTCGTAGTGATTGTTTCTCTTTTTTCCTTTTTCCCTGCTCATTGTGTCTTGGTCGCCTTTAAGCTTTGTACATCTGCTATAGCCTATACATACATCTGTTTACTGCAAGTGTAAAGAGTTTTCTAATTGAAGCATATAGCTCTGTTTGATGTGTTCTCTTCATTGTTTCCAGCTCTTTGTGTTATTGTTGCATCAAGCTTCGTATATTTGCTATACATTGATCTGTACAATGTAAAGTTTCTAATTGAAGTTTACAGATATTTTCCACTATTTGGACACTCCTATTGGCTTGAGGTTTGCACTTGCAATTAGGCACCAACGTCTGGAATTCTCACATGTGCTTGAATTATGAAAGTGGACGTTTTCATCACTATTGATTGTAGTATTACATTGAATTATTCATGTAGCCAGTTAATGTTCTTTTGTTTACTGAAAAGAAAGTGATTTAAGGGCTAACTTTTGATCTAGAGTTGTGAGGAGGGTGATGACTCGACTAGAGATGGGTGTCGTCAAGAATCTTTACTGGCTACATGGATAAGGCTCAAGACCTCCCCCTACCTTAGGCAATGTAAGACTAAGTCAAGATTTGGTTATCCTTCACCTCAATAATGATTAGTCCTTTTGAAGTATAGCATAGATGTGACTAGCACTTTTCCTTAGGTCATTACATATGGTATCAAAGTGGAACCCTATGTGACAAAATGATGGGTGGGACTCATCACACACACACTTGGACAATATCCAAAACAGATCTGGGATGTCACAACTTTTCTCCAAAAAAAAAAAAAAAAAATTTCTAGTCTCAAGCTTTATTGGAAATTTGGAACTTCATGATTGTATGGCTGAGTGCAGCTCTATATGTTAAGGACCTTCTTGTTCATTTTGACAGTGGTTTGGAATAGTCATAACCACCAAGAATGATCTATAACTTACAGCCACTTGAAATTAAGAATTCATCTCAGATTGAAATCACAGGTTGAATCTAAGATTATCCCATGAAGGTCTATTAAAGTTTGTCTAAAATCCACACAAAGAAGAAAAAGAAGCTCGTGTGCCTAAAGCAATGCCTGTTTATCCCATAATTTGATGCTCTTTTTCTCATGGATTTTGACATTTCCTTCATAAACTAAAATATTAAGCTTACAAGCACACACAAACAAAGCAAGCCACCCAAAAATTAATGGAATTTTTGTTCAGCAGGTGAAAGAGTTTATGAGCATTTGCAGCTTTTTGCTAACAAATTCTCATTTTTGCATTGTGATTCTAAAGCTCTGAATGCCTATACAGGTTTTGAAGCCAAGCTGATTTCAAAATGAAGAGTCATGGTTTCTGTTTTCAGCAGAAATCATGAGTCATGGTTTCAATGTGGCACCTAAGTTAAAACTAAGTCAGATCAGCCTTCCTGCCTAAGCCTAAAATCATGAGTTGAAGACAAAATTTCAAAAAGTTAGGCTTGAAAAGAAAGAGAGACTCTAAAATCTACAACTGAACGCTCTTAGTACAAAACCACTCAAACAGCACTCTCACGAACAAAATCTTCAGCTCCACACCAGTAAAAGTGCAATTACTCTTCTCCCAGCATATGCCAATGAACTTCAGTTCAAATGGCACCTCCCCCATAAAAATGGGCTGGAGGTTGAGTTCATCAGTTCAAGAGACAAGACTTATTGGGAAAATGTGCAAATTACCAGAAAAAAACACTATATATTAAATTAGACAAGACTTATTGGGTGCATGTGCAAAATATAGTCTCCTATGCCAGCATCCAAAAGAAAGTTATGTGGCACTCTAGTGCCAAAAATATCCCAAAAGAGACATCTTAACCAAATGTTTTCCTCAAAAGACAAAACAAAACTGCACTTATACTAGCAAAAACATAAGGGAAAACTTTGTCCAATGAACTAGACACAACTTAATAATACATTAAGATACAACTAATAAGAAGAATACAGCGGGTACTTTATTTAGAAGACAAACCTGGTGTGTCGAATCGACCACTCCACCTTGCTCGATCTCCCCAAGTAGAACAGAAGCAATTTGCTCACCAACCTCCTCTGGAGGCGTCAACTCTTTCTTCTCTTCTTCAATTTCACCAGTTTCTTCTGTCCGTCCATAAGAAATAGCAGTATCAGCAGAGATATAGCAACCTTCATTCGTTTCAGCAACTAGTGAAATTCCATAACCTGGTGAGCTGCAAGTAATCAAATCAAATCATCATTCTCTAAATTTTGAGAGCCAAACTCTGCCTAGGTTGAATCAAGGGATTTGAGGGACACTTGTTATTATAAGTTGCTCAATGAAGTGAGTTTTAGAGATTTTGTTCAAGCAAAAGCACTTGTCATATTATGGATTACGCCTGGTCAATATCCACATATTAATAAAGCTCAAATCCCTCCCTAAATCTATCATTTCATAGATTGAAATCCAAATCCTTCAATTTCAATTCCTTTATCCAAACAAACCACTAGGGAATTATAGACTTGAGAATTTAAACAAGTAATACCATCTAAGAATAATTATTTTAAAAAAAAAATGAAAAAGAAACATACTTTCCAGCTGCTGGGCCTTTTTTGTGATCAGAAAAGATGTAAACATCTGGGATAAATCGATTAAAGATACCGCGAGCTGAATGTATCATGGAATTGTCAAACTGGAAAGACACCCTGGTTGAATACGCAACTCCTCTAATCCTCTTAACCATTCCCACATCTGTCAAGTTCACTGCCTGTAGTACATATACACCAAATCAAACCAAAACAATTAAAAAAACACAAAAATTTAGAAAAACCACGAATACCCTATTGAAAATAAACACCAACCCACACAAAAAACAATAAAAATCACAAAAATTTAGAAAAAAAGAAAAAAGAAAAAAGAATACCCAATTGAAATTAAACACAAACCCACCAAAAGAAACACATACATTTAAACAATGAACAATGGGAATGGACAAAATAACTTCACCACCACCAAGAGGAGCAGAGCCACGGCTCACTATTCTAAGGTCCAACCCTTCAGAGGGAACTCCAAAACGCTTCAAAAGCTGCAAAGTGGTGGAACGAAAAGTATCCACAGAAGGGTCCTTAGAATCGTTGGTGATTCCTCTAAGCGTTATAGTCAGAGGTTTCTTGGAGAACAAGGCGAGCACAAGCAGAGGCTCCAAGTAATAGGAGATGGAGCGAGTGAGAGCACAATCATGGAAAAGATCGTGGGTCCCACCCATTATAGTTCCCGGCTGGTACTTGAGCTTGGTGCCGGTTTCGTTGATGATGAGGGAGCAATCGTCGCAGAGCTTCTCGAGCAAACGGAGGAAGGAGATTTCGTGGGGGTGGAGACCTGGGAGTGTGTGTTCGGCTCGAATGTCTTCGATCAGAAGAGGAGTTGATGAGAGAGTTGCAAGGACTAGCCTTTGTCTCAGGTTCGAGCTTCCCTTCATCTTCTTGTACTGAAGTTTTCCCATTTTGGGTTTTAGCTCTTCTCTTCCTCTTTCTCTTTCTCTTTCTCTCTGGTTCTGGTTCTGGTTCTGCTCTGCTTAGCCGCATAAACAAAGTATAAAACCTAAAACCCTAAACCCCGTTTCGCTCCAAGGTTGGTGACAGTGTTAGCGGAATTGGTTTTGGTGGGTGTGGGTGCGGGCTTTGGATCGTTAGAGAGTTTTTAAGGGCTGGACTTGTGTCTGGCTTTCATGACTTTGGTCCTGTGGTTTGGTATGTTAGGTGTTGATTGGGCTTGGAAAGTATATGGGCTCATATGGACAGGTTGGGTCATCAAGACAAGGCTTGTTGTGGGGGCCTGCTGGTTGTGGGTTTGGTCCTAGGTTTTTTTTCTTTTTTTGTGGTAAGGGTCTGCTAACGTGGCAATCTTACCTAATCGTGATCATAGTAGCACCTTACCCGCTAAGTTTAAAGTCCTGCTGAGATGAATGGGGACTACGGTGAGCCATAGCTTCCTAACCTCATGAGGGATATTAGTGAGCCTTGAGCTGTCGAGGGAGGTTAACCAAGCACGTCCAAATTCGGACTTGAACCTGGGACTACGCACTCAGTGCATGCTCTTGTAAATCACCCAAGACTGCTAGGTTTGGTCCTAGATAGTTTCTCGATTTAGAATATTTTTATAAAAAATTCTATGTAGCAAACTATTACTGGTGAATGAAAAAGTATGTTAGTGGCGGCCCAAATTAGAACTAATAACAATAACAACTTACCACCTAAATGTCATAAATGTCCTTGTTCATTCCCTTGAGCAGGACATCATGAAGTTGGTGTTGATACCTGAGATATCACATTATCACCATTGAAAAATTAATTTTAAATTAAATTTCAGAAATCATACAGAACAGGATATTCTCTATAAATTTTTATTTTATTCATTTTATTTTATTTTTTATTTTAATTCCAGCTGCGATTAGTACCTCACGTTAAAAAGAGGGGGGGGGGGGGGGGTTTCAATTTGTGTGGCAAGTATTTCTAAACAAGTTAAAAATAAAAGTAAAAATTTACACTATAGGACTACGGAAAAAAAGTTGATTAATTCCGTTAGAAACATAATTTTTTTTTTTTATAATAACTTAAAATGTAAATTGCATGCTTTAAGTTCAATTTTTTTTTATATATATAAATAAATTTGCCCTTTAATTTTAATATTATAGATTTGGAATCCTAATGTTATATTATGCTTTGACTCGAAACCTTTTGTCTATGCTACTTGCTAAGGTAAAGCTTAAAATTCAACTAAGCTCAAAACAACACTACGTAAAAACAGTGTTGTTTTAATCACTATAGAAAAAAAAATTGCTTTTTCCTTTGTTTTGGCAAGTATGTATATATATATATATATATATATATATATATATATATATATATAATTAATGTTTTGTTGCAATCATCAGTTTCTTCGCTGCATACCTTCGCTGAACCCACTATCCAACCTATTCCAAAATGGTCAACACCTCAATCCAAGCTGCCAACCAAGTCGTTGGAGAAACCCATCACCTCATCAAAACATCTCTAACAGTCTAAGTAACCTTCAAGACTCAATAACAAATAGTCATTTTAGGCTTGAGGATCCCAAATTTCCCCCATTGAAAATCCCCAATTTTTAAGTTCGTGCCCTCTTGGGTGTGGAGTGATAACTTAACTGGATATTTTTTTACCCCTAGATCAAGGTTTTACGGTAGAGTTGTTACTTATTTTATTAGAAGGAAAAAAAAAAAAAAAAAAAAAAACACTTACATAAAATACTTAAATACATCCTTATTGAATAACTTTGAAAATTACATCAAAAGGAAGAAAAACTAATTTTTGGTTCTATATATATACAATCAAAAAGAGAAAATTACATTGTTTTGACTCCTAGTTACAATCTAAAAACAAGTAAAAATACACCATTTTACTTCCTAGTTACAATCTAAAAGAAAACAAAATTATGTCGATAAGTGATGAAGTCAAGAATTCACCAATGAGCCACACGATACCTATACGCTCGAACGTGAACCTGCACAATCACACAGAGAGAAAACCTAACAGAGAGCACCGGTGTGGTGTCGGCCAACTACCCTCCGAAGGTTAAGTCAGAAAATATTCTCACAGTTCTAGAGTGCTAGAGAGAGTAAATTATGCGTACCTTAATTTATGAGACTATTGGCGCTTTTATAGTAGTCGAAAGTTGACCTCTCCTACTTGGAGTCGAAGTCTTTCCTTGTAGAAATTCTCTCAAAGAACCCAAAACGTGATGGACAAGTCTCCTTCCTTATAGAGAAGATTCTCCATTAATGTAGCGGCAAACAGAGTCCTCATGAGCGTGGAAGGCGTAATCCTTTCCTTATAGGACTCTAAGAAGGATGCTGTAATTACGACATGAGGAAAGGTCCTTTTGCCTTCCTCATGGGCCTTGGATCCGCTGAAGCCCCCTACTCGATTCTCAACAACATACCTGGCAATAACGGGCCCGTCCATTATTGGACTTCAGTAGATAACCGTTAAGCCCATACCAGGCCCAAATTTAGCCTCTTCAGTTGCCCCCTTCACCCTATGTATCCGTCATTCATTGTGGGAGGATACATGGGGTGAAAGTAATCATCAAATGGGGATGACGGTTGAGAGATCTGGGGCCGTTATTTCCAAATAATTAATAAGGGTGACGATACCCATCTGACGGTCGAGAGGTTTGTGGTCGTCCTTAAGTTACACTTACAGGTGACGGTCACAAGGTAACCCGTCAGTTGTTAACGCCGTCGACAAGGTCTGAAATACATTAATGCTCGTGACACGCGTCACTTTCCTAGAGGCCATTGTATGATATCGATACGTCGCTTCGTCTTCCGTGCACCTTTCCTATAAATATCAGGCATCCGACTTTCATTTTCTACTTTCATCTAAAAAATCAATTGTCAAAGCGCGACCCGTCGTATCTGTCAGAATACCCGTTCGAGTGAAGCACCCGTCCCAATCAACTTTCGTCCGTTCACGCATTGACCGGTAAGAGCACCATCACACATTTTCCCGTCGTTTTAATTTTTTCATTTCAGAATTTTACATCCATTATCCATTCTTAGACCCGTTAGAGTCTTAGGTTTTGTCGTTAATTGTAGGAAATGTCTAGTGCGTCGAGTAATCAGTCGATTGTCCGTGACGGGGCAGACTATGAAGAGGTGTACCCATCAGGTCATAAAGACCAAGAGAGTCAGAGCGAAGAGAGGAGTACGTCCGCCTCTTCTCCGTCCTCAACAGATGAGGATACGGAGTTGGATGAACCAGGGGAAGGTTCTGATGGCGAGGAACAAGTAGGACCCGTCATAGCTGATGGACCAAAGGAGTTCATTATGCTTAGAGAGTGGACGGTGAATGACTTCACATGTACAATCAAGGAGAACCACTTCAATACATTTAGGGATAACTACCAGATTCCAGATAATATCCTCATCCGTCTCCCATACAAATCAGAGAAGTGTTACTACGACGGTGTTCAAGGCCTTGGAGTGTATGAGCAGATGTTGAAGGCAGGCCTTAGGTTTCCACTGAGCTCGCTGCATCGCGAACTAGTCAAGTACCTGGGTCTGTCCGTTAATCAAATATCCCCCAACGCCTAGAGGGTCTTCATAGCAATGGAGGTTCTGTATGGGGCAATGTCAAACGGATCAAGAAGGTTGACGGTGAGGGAGTTTCTTCACTGCTACCGTCCGGACGAGATTGATAAGTCCAGGGGGATATACAGTTTTGTTCCTAGGAGTAGGTTGTTGAAGGTAATATATGAGACTCCAGACTCCAACAGAGACTGGAAAAGTAGGTATTTTTTCTTAGAGGGTGACGAGTGGATGTGTCGTCCTGGGGAGACGGATCACATGCCCGTCGATACTACTTGGGGCATATTGTCTCAAGCTGGTACGTCTCCGTCTTTATATATGAAGATTTAAACATCCGTTCACCTTGGTATGCTTTGACCGTCTCTTCTTTTTTTTACAGTACGACGGCGTCCACAAGTCGACATTGAGGAGTACAGCTTTTTGGAGAGGATTTTCAAGAAAACTCCGTCGGAAGAAAGGACCTGGGCGTAGTTGGTTAACCTCAACACGCTATACTGGTACTGTGACGGTCCAAAACCATCTGAGAAAGCAATTAAGTATGAAAACCGGATCCGTCAACGTAAGTCCGTCGTTGTGAAGAGTGATTGGCAACTAATTGTTTTTCTTTGAAAGAAGTTAACTCCGTCCTTTCGTTTTTGCAGAAATGGACGACGCAAAAAGAAGGTCCATCATCCGGGCAAATGCTGCAAAGAAAAGGGGGACGGGTGATGCTGACCCAAAGGAGACGGGTACCCAAAATCCCTCAGCAAAGCGAAAACAACCCCTGAAGGGAGACCGTCAGTCTAAAAAACCAAAGATTCCTTTGGATCCCGTCCTGGGACTTATGGCTGGAGGCGCTAAAGCCGTCACCCCAGCCAAGCACGGTGCTGGTAAGGGTCTTATGGTGGGTCCGTCATCAAGTGATAAGAAACCACCCCCCCTTCTCAGGGACGACCCAAATACGCCCTGGAGCAACTCTCCTCAATAATGACCTCCGAGGACTACGAAGACCTGGGCAATCACTCGACGGAGGCGATGGGTGAGACGGGCCTCTTCAGCATAGCTCAGGTAACGGTCCTCTTATCTATTTGTCTGTCCACATTTGTTTGCACAGACTAATTTTTACCCATTCTTTAGGCCATGGTAATGATGAAGGGTCTGTTTGGACGGTGTTTGAATCACGAGACGACCCTAGGCCGCCTAAGGGAGAAGGCTAAGGTGACGGAGTACGAGCTGGCCCAGCTTCAAGTCTGGAAGGTTATTCAGGATAAGAAGCTCAAGATGGCCGAGGAGGTGCGGGACCAATACCTTGAGGCGACGGAGGAAATGAAGAAAGCCATTGAGAAGAAGGATGTAGAACTCCGTCATGCCAAGGAGGTTGCTGTGCTCGAGTACCGCGACTTCGACGCTCTCCTGACGGAGTTAGGAGTCTCATATGTTGACGGATTCGATGAGGCCCTCCGTCAGGTTAAAGCTCTCTACCCTCAGCTCGACTTGACATCCGTTAATATAGACGCTGCCGGTCCAACGTCCGTCCAACCTGCACAATCTGAGGACACGGAGGAAATTTTTGGCCAGAAAGTTGCCCCCGACGCTCCTCTTGACCACGCAGTTGTGGATAATGATCCAAAAGAAGCTTCGGCCTGTCATACTGAGGATGACCAAGCCCCCGTCGTAGACTAATTTTTTTTTTTTTTTTTTTTTTTAAATTTGTTGTAATACATTCGTAGGACAATACATGACTCCGTCATGTCTTCATCGTCTGTAAACACTTATTTTGGGCAAGTTTTTTGATACACATTTGCATAACTTTAAAGTGGTTTGATATACTCCGTCATGTCTTTGAACTTTTGCAATATTTTTATTTGGGTACGATTTACGAATGACTCCGTTCACATGGACGGGTATAGGTGAGTGCTGACTCCGTATTCAATTTGTTAATTTATAACCGTCGCGCCATATGTATGTCAAGGACCCAATGTCAGTCAATGCTTGGATAGTAATAGCCGTCCGTTTTATGGAAATTTGCTTAACCTCAATCTCTTTATAGATCTTCTAGGATCCGTTGTTGTTATATAATTTTCTTTTTAACCGTCTGAATTTATTTCGCGGATCCATCACTTATTGTCCAATTTGTTGACTGATTCTTTATCCGTCTTCTGCTGGACTGTGAACTACCATTCTTTTGGGCTGATCCGTCCCTTTGTGATCCAAGTTTTGTTCGTCCTCTATGGGACTTAGGCTTTTAATTGGCTTGGGATGAGCCGTCGCCTTTGTGGGCGAAGTTTTATCCGTCCCCGAAGGATCGGATTTTAATTCCTTTTTGACGATCCGTCATGCTTTGTGGCCATAATTTTATCCGTCCTCTATGGGAATTTGGATTTTCATCCTTTTGGGATGATCCGTCCACTTTGTGACTCACTTTTATCCGTCCTCTATGGGACTTTGAATTTTCATCCCTTTAGGATGACCCGTCCACATTGTGGACTTACTTTTATCCGTCCTCTATGGGACTTTGGATTTTTCATCCCTTTGGGATGATCCGTCCACTTTGTGGACTCCATTTTGTCCGTCTTCTATGGGACTTGGTTTTCATCTATTTGGGATGATCCGTCCACTATGTGGACTTACTTTTATCCGTCCTCTATGGGACTTTGGATTTTCATCCCTTTGGGATGACCCGTCCACATTGTGGACTTACTTTTATCCGTCCTCTATGGGACTTTGGATTTTTTATCCCTTTGGGATGATCCGTCCACTTTGTGGACTCCATTTTGTCCGTCCTCTATGGGACTTTAGATTTTCATCCTTTGGGATGATCCGTCCATTTTGTGGACTTTATTTTTATTTACGTAGAAAAAAGAACACAGTAGAGTCTAAATACTTCTCCTATTTGAAAGAAAATAATGCTGAGGAAAATGTACCTGCCCCCACGGGCTTAAAAAGGTACTTGTAGAGAAAATTGTTCGAAGTAGAGAGCTGAACTTAAATAATCAAAAAATTGTTCTGAGGAAAAAACTTGTAAAAAACATAGTAAATCATAATAATGAACTGGAAACTGCGGGAGAGTCAGTGATCTTCACGGGGAGCCTACTGGTAGTACCTCCGTAGGTGCTCTGTGTTCCATGGATGTTGAAGCTTCTGTCCGTCCATAGTTTCGAGATGGTAGGTTCCTTTTCTTTGCCAAGATGAGATCCTGTATGGTCCTTCCCAGTTTGGGCCGAGCTTCCCTTGCGCCGGATCTCCGGCGGATCCCATTACCCTCTGTAGCACGAGATCTCCGATATGGAAGTCCCTGTGTTTAACGTTGGAGTTGTAGTATTTCGCCATGAGGTTCTGGTACCTAGCCAGCCTCTGTTCTGTTGTAGCCCGGACCTCGTCTATAAGATCCATCTGGAGCCGCAAGGCCTCTTCATTGTGATCCTTGTCGTAGTTCTCTACTCGATAACTTGTGAGCCCGACCTCTGCTGGAATGACGGCATCACTTTCATATGTCAGTCTGAACGGTGTTTCTCCAGTTGGGGTTCTTGCGGTAGTACGGTATGCCCACAAGACGCTTGGCAGTTCGTCAGGCCAGATGCCCTTTGCCCCTTTGAGCCGGGTCTTGATGATCTTCAGCAAGGACCGGTTCGTGACCTCTACTTGTCCATTGGCTTGAGGATGTGCGGGCGATGAATAGTGATTTTTGATCCCAAGTTCTGAACAGAAGCTCCTGAATGCTCCGTTATCGAACTGCTTTCCGTTGTCGGAGACGAGCACCTGGGGTATCCCGTACCTGCATATAATATTTCTCCAAACGAAACTCTGAATGTTTTTCTCCGTGATAGTGGCCAGGGCCTTTGCCTCAACCCATTTTGTGAAGTAGTCGATGCCAACTACCAGAAATTTTAGCTGTCTTGCTGCTATTGGGAAGGGGCCCATGATATCTAGACCCCATTGGGCGAACGGCCAAGGGGCCGTCATAGGCGTCAGCTCCTCGGCTGGTTGTCTGATCAGGTTACTGAACCTCTGACATTTGTCGCAGGTCTTGACGTATGCTTGTGCATCTTTTTGCATTGTTGGCCAATAGTACCCTGCCCTGATCAATTTGTGCACTAAGGATCGTGCCCCTGAATCTTTTCCGCAGATACCCTCATGCACTTCCCTCATTACGTAATCGGCTTCCTCTTGACCCAGGCACCTCAGGTACGGACGTGAGAACCCTCTTTTGTATAAGATATCGTTGATCAGTACAAATCGCGAGGCTTGGACTTTCACCTTCCTGGCATCGTTTTTTCCGTCGGGTAGTGTACCCATCTTCAGGTATGCTATCAACGGCGTAGTCCAACAATCTTCAGAATTCAACTCCTGCACTTTTATTCCGTCATCAATGAGTGAGGAGAGTTGTACAAATGACAATACCTGTTCGGGAACGATCATGGGCTCTGCTGAGGCTACCTTCGCAAGACGGTCAGCGCATTCGTTCTCTTCCCTTGGGATTTGAATGAATCTTACTGTGAGATTACCGATCCGGTTCTTTACTTCGGCCAGGTATTTTTTCATCCTCTCGCTTTTGCATTCATAGATGCCATTGATTTGACTTGTTATCACCTGGGAATCGCAATGGACGATCATGGATTTGGCCCTTGCTGCCTTTGCGAGATCTAGTCCTGCTACCACAGCTTTATATTCGGCCTCATTGTTGGTCGTGGGGAAGTCCAGCCGAATCATGCATTCGATTTTATCTCCGTCGGGGGTATGCATTAGTACACCGGCACCTCCAGCGTGACTGTTGGAGGATCCGTCCGTGTGGATGCTCCATTGAGCCTTTTTGTCTGCCCCTACGCCTTTTGTCCTGGAAAATTCTGCAATGAAGTCGGCCACGGCTTGTCCCTTAATTGAATTTCGTGGACGATACTGTATATCAAATTCACTCAGTTCAACCGTCCACAGGGCCATGCGTCCTGCGGTCTCCGGGCTACTCATGGCTCTCCGTAGGGGTTGATCCGTTAGGACCACTATTGTGTGTGCCTGGAAGTATGGTTTGAGCTTCCTTGCCGCAGTTACTAGCGCGAAGGCCAACTTCTCCATTTGGGGATACCTTTCTTCCGCTCCCCTGAACGCCCTACTTATGAAGACGGGTTTCTGTGATCCGTCCTCCTCCCTAGTTAGGGCCGCGCTGACTGCCGCTTGCGAGACTGCTAAATAGAGGTAGAGTTCTTCCCCGGGCTTAGATGGGCTGAGCAACGGTGGGGACGACAGGTACTTCTTCAAGTCTTCAAATGCTTTCTGGCATTCGTCCGTCCACACGAACGACTTCCTTAACGTTCGGAAGAATGGGAGACACTTGTCCGTCGCCTTTGAGACGAACCTATTCAGAGCTGCAATTTTACCGTTCAATCTCTGCACATCCTTGATCGTTTTCGGCGGTTCTAACTCCATAATGGCCCGAACTTTCTCTGGGTTAACCTCTATACCTCGATGGAAAACCATGAACCCCAAGAACTTTCCTGCCGTTACTCCGAATGCGCACTTGTTTGGATTTAACTTCATATTATACGACCTGAGAGTGTCGAAAGTCTCCTGTAAGTCTTTCAGATGGTCATGCTCCAGAATGCTTTTTACAAGCATGTCGTCAACATACACTTGCACATTCCTCCCAATCTGGTGCGCGAACATTTTGTTCATTAGCCTCTGGTAGGTTGCTCCGGCATTCTTTAGCCCAAACGGCATTACTTTGTAGCAAAATAGTCCCTGACTTGTGACGAAGGAGGTCTTCTCCTGATCAGCCTCGTCCATCTTGATTTGATTGTAGCCGGAGAAGGCATCCATGAAGCTCAAGAGTTGGTGTCTTGCCGTCGAGTCTACCAGTGTATCGATACGTGGTAACGGGAAGCTGTCCTTTGGGCAAGCCTTGTTGAGGTCCGTGAAGTCGACACACATTCGCCACTTTCCTGTAGCTTTCTTAACCATCACTACGTTTGCCAGCCAGTCGGGGTAATATACTTCCCGAATGAAATCTGCCTCAAGAAGCTTCCTAACCTCCTCCGCTATTGCTGTGTTTCGCTCTTCAGCGAATACTCGCTTTTTCTGTCTTACGGGCGAAAACGTGGGGTTCACATTCAGCCTGTGAACTATGACTGAGCGATCAATACCCGGCATATCCTCATGGCTCCAAGCGAAAACATCCTGATTATTCCTTAGGAACGTTGTTAGGGCCTGTCGTGTGGGTTGACTGGCCAACGTCCCCATTCTCGTTGTCCGTCCGGGTCTTGACTCGTCTAGAGTTACTTCCTCCAGTTCTTCTACTGGTTCTGCTGCGACCCGCTGCTCTTCTATGCACATGGTGTGCTGGTGGTCATCCATTTCCAACGTGGCTATGTAGCACTCGCGGGCGGCCACCTGATTCCCTCGCAACTCGCCGACCCTATACTCCGTGGGGAATTTAATCATCAGGTGGTACGTCGAGGTAGCAGCCTTCCAGCTGTTGAGAGTTAGCCGTCCGAGGATAGCGTTGTATGCTGATGAGCAGTTGACTACGAGGAATGTTACATCCCGAGTGATTTGCTGAGGATAATCGCCCACTGCCACTGCCAGTGTGACCGCACCCAATGGGAATACTCTCGTTCCTCCAAACCCCACTAGCGGGGCATTCGTTGGTATTAGCCGTTCCCTATCAATCATCATTTGCTGGAACGCAGGGTAGTATAGGATGTCCGCCGAGCTGCCATTGTCAACCAGCACTCGGTGTAAGTTATATTCTTCCACTCGTAAGGTGACAACTAGTGCGTCGTCATGCGGATGGTGAAGTCGTCGTGCATCTTCCTTTGAGAACCCGACGATTGGGCTGTCTCTCCGTGCTATCTTTGGTACGGAGCCCACCAGCTGAACATTCTGAACCGTTCGGAGGTAAGTTTTTCGGGCTTTTTTGGACGACCCAGTTGTCGATGTACCCCCCATGATCATCCTTATGTCTCCGATTGGTGGTCTGGGA
Source organism: Quercus ilex subsp. ballota (assembly GCA_032727855.1). NCBI lineage: Eukaryota > Viridiplantae > Streptophyta > Magnoliopsida > Fagales > Fagaceae > Quercus > Quercus ilex. Next base: position 69,935,501 of record CM064912.1, read on the forward strand.
CGCTTATTATCCCTCCGGGGCTGATGCTCTTGAGGTTGCTGGTCCGTTTTCTCATTTCTTACAAACTTTTGTAATTTCCCTTGTCTAATAAGGGCTTCTATCTGCTGCTTTAAGTCATAGCACTCTGCTGTGTCGTGGCCGTGATCGCGGTGGAAACGGCAGTATTTGTCTTTTGACCTTTTGCTGGGATCTGATTTCAATTTCCCGGGGAAGGTTAGTGCTCCCTCGTCCTTGATTTGCATCAGGACTTGATCTATCGGAGCCGTCAATGGTGTGAAGCTCGTGAATCTTCCTCCGGGTGGCTTAGAACGTCGCTCAATTCTTTGGTCGTCAACTCTTGGCCTCTTCGACCCTTGATCCCTCTGTCTTTCCTCCTGTCGTTCCCTCTTCCTCGGCTTATCCTCTCGAGCCTGCAACGCGTCTTCTGCGTTCATGTACTTGGTTGCCCTGTAGAGTACTTCCGCCATGGTTTTAGGGTCATTTTTGTATAATGAGAACAGAAATTTGCCCTTCCGAAGCCCGTTCGTGAAGGCAGCAACCAGTATTTTGTCGTCTACTTTGTCTATTGAGAGCGCTTCCTTATTAAAGCGCGTTATATAGGCCCTTAGCGTCTCGTCCTCCCGTTGCTTAATACTCATTAGGCAAGCCGTAGACTTCTTGTATCTGTGTCCTCCGATGAAGTGTGTGGTAAACTGAGCACTCAGCTCCTTGAAGGTGCTGATGGAGTTTGGCGTTAGTCGGCTAAACCATATCCTTGCGGGGCCTTTGAGCGTCGTGGGGAAGGCCCTGCACATGATCTCGTCAGCTATACCTTGTAGGTGCATTAGGGTCTTGAACGTCTCCAGATGGTCCAGGGGATCCTTTACTCCGTCGTAGCTGTCTATATGGGGCATGCGGAATTTATGCGGCAGGGGGAAGGCGTTCACGGCCGCTGTGAAGGGCGAGTCAGTACGGTTGACTAAATCGTCCAGATCGCTGGAAACCCGTCCTTTGAGCGCGTTCATCATTACTTCCATCTGTTCCCTCATCGCCTGCATCTCTGCGGCAATCTGAGGTGGCGTCGCGTTCGTGAGGGATGGCATGCTCATGTTCTGCCTCTCCGGCCTGCTTGGGGCATGGCTACCTTCAGGTTTCTCCTGGTTTCTCTTTGCAGCGCTGGTCCCTTCTTCCTCTTCTTGCTGGTCGTTCTGTTCTGCATTCTTTTGACGCAGCTGTTCTTCTAAGTCATTATTTTGTTTGGTGAGACGTTCTACCATGACAGCGAGAGTCCGAACTTGTCTTTCGAGGGCAGTAGTGGGTTGTTCGTCTCCTTGAACGTCGTTGGTGGTTGCCATCGAGCGAGTGAGTACCATGCAACCCTTAAGTCTGAAAAATCGATAGTATGATTTTTTGGATCTCTACTAACAAACGGTTCCCACAGACGGCGCCAACTGATGAAGTCAAGAATTCACCAATGAGCCACACGATACCTATACGCTCGAACGTGAACCTGCATAATCACACAGAGAGAAAACCTAACAGAGAGCACCGGTGTGATGTCGGCCAACTACCCTCCGAAGGTTAAGTCAGAAAATATTCTCACAGCTCTAGAGTGCTAGAGAGGATAAATTATGCGTACCTTAATTTATGAGACTATTGGCGCTTTTATAGTAGTCGAAAGTTGACCTCTCCTACTTGGAGTCGAAGTCTTTCCTTGTAGAAATTCTCTCAAAGAACCCAAAACGTGATGGACAAGTCTCCTTCCTTATAGAGAAGATTCTCCATTAATGTAGCGGCAAACAGAGTCCTCATGAGCGTGGAAGGCGTAATCCTTTCCTTATAGGACTCTAAGAAGGATGCTGTAATTACGACATGAGGAAAGGTCCTTCTGCCTTCCTCATGGGCCTTGGATCTGCTGAAGCCCCCTACTCGATTCTCAACAACATACCTGGCAATAACGGGCCCGTCCATTATTGGACTTCAGTAGATAACCGTTAGGCCCATACCAGGCCCAAATTTAGCCTCTTCAATAAGTAATGGCCTTTGTCGGGTTGATTTTTGAACGGCAAGCCTATCAACCCGGGTTTGAAATATATATAAATATATAAGGGAGTAGAGTCCACTCAAGAATTATGGAAGGAATATCCAATGGGTTCATCATTGAATATGGAGAACGAAAGGGGAGCAGTGTGTACTGTGTAGAGTCACACTTACCTCAATGTACATACCAAATAAGCTGACTTTACTTTGCATTAAACATAATAGTTTCTAATGAGGACATGAATAATTCCACACTTGTGCTATCACTGAATACAAGAAATACAAGAAATACTATTAACCCCAAAATTCCAAATATTCATTTTACCCGTTACAAACTAATCAAATTCTTAACTTAGACATCTTAATTTGATACTTGGACATTCAATTTGATATAAAAGCATTAAGAATATCAAAAGCCTCAAATTTGGACTAAGTATGTTACTACACTACTCTTCTTAAATTATTAACGAATAGTTGAACTATTGATTAGTCTTCCTCTCATGTTATTAAGTTGATGAAAAAACAACATAACTGATATGGCAGAGATTGATCCTTGCTTATATTTTCTTTGTATTGTTTTTTTTTTAATCCAAATGAGCTCTCCCTATTTCTAATTATCTAGGTATGTAGTCTCGCACCTATCATATATAATCTCTCTCACTTTTTCCTTTCAATTTGGCATTTGAAAAGCCAAATCACTCCATAATTAGGCACAAAAAAAGAAAAAGAAAAAAAAAAGCCAAATTATGTCTCTTTCTCGCATAACATTATTCTGCCAAATTGCTCCATGATCATGCCTTTTGATACAAATGTGCATCTAAGCTTTGCCGAATTACAATTTTGAATTCATGTTTAGAGTGTTATGTATTGCAAGCAAAAATTTGGCAAATTGAACTTGACAAAGAATAATTTTTGCAGTTTTTACCATGAAGTGGTCAAGAAAGCATTTCCGTTCACTGAAAGATGCTAAGAAGTATGTCAAAATGGTGGATATTCTAAGCATGTTGTATAGTTTTTTGTGAATTGACATGAACAAATGTTTGTATATATATTTTTGTTAACACAAGGTTAATGATGTTGCTGCAGCAGCCTGTGGCTGTTTGAGGGCAGTTTAGAATGTAAAAAAAATCTTTCTTATATATTTTTTGTGATGTACAAAACTTGTATATATATCTTTTGGCAATTTTGTGTTGGGAATTTGTGATTTGTTGTTGGGAACTTGTTTATGGAACTTGTAATGTTGGGAACTTGTGATGTTGGGATGTAACAAAAAAGATAGCAAGAACTTGTTTGTGATGTTGTGATAGTAGGAAGAAGAAGGAAAAAAAAAAAAAGGACCTATAGCAACATTTTTAAAACGCGGCTATAGTTTCTCCCAATGTAGCTCAAAAAGGGACCTATAGCTGCATTTTTAACAATGCGATTGTAGGCCGGCTTTGAGTTGCGTTTAAAAACGCGGCTATAGACCCCTTTTTCAGCTATACATGAAGAAATTATAGCCGCTTTTTTAAAATGAGGCTATAGGTCTGAAGCCTTAGCGGCGACTATAAACATAACTCAAAGCTGGTATGTAGCCGCGTTTTTCATAAACGCGGCTATAAGTCTGGCTTGTAGCCGCGGTTATAAAAACACTGCTATAGACTCTCAGGGGCTGTTGCTGCGTAGATTAGGCCTGATTTGTAAACACGACCATAGCCTATAGTTGGGTTTTTGGGATCTATAGCCACATTTTTGAAACACGGCTATAGCCCCCTTTTTTGTAATAGGGGGGGGGGGGGCGTGGGATTTGAATTCTTTGATCAATCCCAAATCCATAATGTTTTTGGTTTCACCAAATCCTAATTAGATGTCCTAATCACATGATTTCATCCAATTTGGTTAAACCCTTATTAGATTTAAAAACCCTATCTTTCATAATAAATCTTATAGCTAAAAAATCATCTTTTGTTAAATATCTGCACTAATCAAGAGTTTTAAATATTTAATTGGTACCTTAAATTGCATTATTTAATATTCAATCTAGTGGATTGATAGTTGGAATGCAAAATTCCAAATTTAGGCATAAAATCCTAATCATAATATGAAAAATTTCTAATAATATGTCAACTAGCCATTGTTTTAATCAATTAGAGGTTTAAATCTTCATTTGAGGTCCTTAATTTTATGAATTGATTGATTGAAAGAAATTATATCCATAACTTAGAAATCCCTAATTCATACCCTAAACCTAGCCCTAACTTTAGTATTTCTCCAACTCATCCAAAGCAATAGGAATTAAGTAAAATTGACCTTAAATTTGGAAAGAATAGGCTTTATTGCTTAGCAAGGCATGTTTGATGAATGAAATATGTGAAGGAAAGAAGGATCCAAAATGGATCCAAATTATGAACCATTGATTTCTTTCCTCTATACATGACCAAAACATACTAAGCAACTCTCCATCATCCTTCATTTATAAATGACACCTTTATCTTAGAGTAAAACTAGTAGGATTCCTATTAATGAAAGTAAATATTAAAATAAATGATGTTCAACTTATATATCAAAGAATTTAAACTTTTATGAGTAGCATAAAACTATAAATTCATCAACTTGCATTTAATTATTTGTTAAATACAATGAAGACAACAATTTTTTCTAACATAAACATGTACCTAAACAAAAACTTGTGTTTTGAACATGTAAAAGAAATTAGATAATTTTTGTCCAAAATACACTATTGGTCCCTCAAATTTACTTAGTGGGTATAATTGGTCCAATAAATTTAAAGTGAATGCTATTGATCTCTTAAGTTTTAAAAACAAGCATTGTTAATTGTTAAAAATCATTATTGACATGCTTACGTGACTAATAGTGCAGTGATGCAACAATTATTCATTAAAAATATACAAAATCTCTTGTGACACATCCGAAACCCATAATCCCACACTTGACCTAATTCCTTATGAGTTACCCAAATCAAATCTCCTATGAAATCCCCAATCAGAATAAATTGTTGTAATATGTGAAATTATTTTTCATCTTTGCAAGTTTTTGTTGCTTATTCCTCTAATCTCCTTTCATAACATAACCCAAGAAAGCCAAGGAAAGATATTGGCATTGAGTATGGTGGTGTCAGTAGTTTATAAATACCAAGTGAACTGTTTTTTATATCTATCCTTGAGTATGATGCAATTTAAGAAGTAATAATTATCCTTGTTTTAATGTATTTTATTATAGTGCTACAGATCATTTGGTTCATCTTTGTGAATGAGAGGTAAACTAAAAAGAATAATATGATTTACAGTAGATGGATTTTAGCTTTTACCATTCTGCTATTTGTTATGATGTTGGAATAGTCCTACCAATACAAAATTTGTATGATCTTTCTTGCATAGCCGTAGTTCAGGAGAAAATCAAAATACTAACCTTAATCATAACGCGTTTTAGATTGAGGATTTTAGAATTTGGGAGATTTGCTTTGGGTAATCTGTTAGAAATCGGGTCAAGTGTGGGGATTATGGATTTCTAATATGTCATTTGAGTTTTTGTAATTTTTCAAAGATAAAAAAATGTCACATGACTTTAAAAGACGACACATGACTGCTCTGTTTGTCACGTAGGTATTGACACTAATGACAGTTAACAAAATGACTAACAATGCTCATTTTTGAAACTTGAGTAACCAATAATGTTCACTTGAAACTTGAAAAACCAATTGCACTCAATAGGTAACCTTCGAGGACCAATTGTGTATTTTAGCTTGGAAAATATCTAATTTCTTTCATATGTTCAAGATACAAGTTTATGTTTAAGTGCATGTTAATGTTAGGAAAAAAGTTTACTTAATTGTATTTAACAACTAATTAAATGCAAGTTGATGACTTTATAATTTGAAGTTACTTGTAAAAATTTAAATTCTTTGGTATATAAGCTGAACATCATTTATTGTAATATTTGTGTTCATTAATAATAATCATACTAAGAATGGCGTAAGAATAATTTACTTTATATCATTCCAATTTCAATCATGTACTTCTATAAAGAAGGACACAGTAATAATTTATTCTATATCATTCCACTATTCAATTCTCTCTAGTAATCCCCCATGATGAAAAATACTTTATTATTATTATTATTATTATTATTATTTTTATCCTCACAACATTTTCCATATTCCAATCAAAGAGAGCAAATGTAGGTTATGGGATTATACCTTTAAAACTTTCATCTACTTCTCTTATTCTCTTTACTCGGAAAAATAAGGCTATAGTAAAGTATTGGAATATGGGACCCTTTGATAGCAAAAACAACAAGATTCTCACCATGTCACTTTTTGTATTGCTCTTCTTAGTTATCGCGTTTGAGGGGGGAGGGGGGACCTTGGGTAATTTGAAGCATGCTAGGCATAATTCTTGGGGTAATGTTCAACTTGAAGAGTGCTTGGAATAATATTCAAAATGAGTACCCAATAACACAAATACTTGAACTGAACTCTCATATACTAGGGGGCTTGCTACATGTATCGTGTTCCTTGGATGAAGGGTCTAAGCGAGAGGGTGACTTTCAACTAGGCAAACCATTAAATATTGAAGTCAGAGTGGGAAAATAAAAGAAATTACAAGAATTGCAACTTGTGGCAGAATGGAAAAGAATTAGAGCTCTTCCTCCCTTTCTTTCATGCATCTGCTGCTTGTGAGATCATTTCATTTCTCCAAGTATATGGATCAGGACAAAGTACATTTGCAAATGCCAACTCTATCCGGCGTATATCGATGGGGAGAAAGAAATTCATTATTTCCTATCTATTAACAAATCTATTTGAAATGCCTCTGATAAAAGCATATATATACTAAGCTACTACAAGCTGCATGTGCACACAATACTTAAAAAACTGATGGTTAATGCACAAATTTGAAATTAATTTTTAATCTCTGTGTGTGTGTGTGTGTTAACACCAATATTTCGGAGTTAGAAATTAAAGGAAGAGATTTGAACCAAGGGGAGCTCCTACGAAGTTTCTCACTATAAGTACCTAGTATTTGTGTGTGTAAGATGAGAGATTGCACACACCTTGAGAATAGTTAGAAGCTAAAAAAGTGAAGGCTTTGAGAGAAGAGAAGGTCGTTGAGTTTGAGTTTGTGTGGCTGAGCAGGGGCGACTCCAACACCAACCCAAGGGGTTCTAATAGCCCTTGACCTGACCACACCCCCCTTAACCCCCCCCCCCCCCCCCCCCCCCCCCCCAAAAAAGTATAATATATAATATTTTAAATGCTTTTTTGTTTAGATCCTATAACAAAAGTTTGAATACCTTGACCCTAAATTTTATTTTTAAACCCAATTAAAATAAGTTTTAATATGATCCTCTTAGTACACTTTCACAATAATTTCACAATGAAGGTTATGTGACAATTTGTAATTGGTTTTTATCTACATCTACAACTAACATCACTTTTTTACTTATCATTAGTAACTTGCCACTTAGATTTTTTTGTGTTAGTGGCACTACTCTTAAAATATTTTAATTTTGTAAGAAAGGAAAAGAAAATGTTTCAAATTTTTTCTCCTTCGTAAAAATAAAAAAAAAAAAAAAAAAAAAGAAGAAGAAGAAGAAAAAAAAACTCTAGTTTACTTTGGTATTGACAACAGAAGGTATCTACATATTTGTTTCTTTGCTCATTCTCTTTATCTCTCTTCAGGGACCAATTGTGTATTTGACCAAAAAAATATCTAGTTTGTTTCATATGTTCAAAAACAAATTTATGTTTCAGTACATGTTTAGGTTAGAAAAAAATTGTTAACTTAATTGTATTTAACAACTAATTAAATGCAGGTTGATGATTTTATAATTACAAGTTACTTTCTAACTTAGTTCATCTCTTCCATGACTTTCCCCCACCATCATATCCGAAAGTTTCCTTTAAGTTTGGTTTTTATTTTGTAATTTTGTTTTGTTTTTAAATAAATTTTTTTTATGTTTTGGGCTAAAGTGGGCTAGGTTAGGCTAATGATTTTGGAGGGAAAAAGGGACCAGACTACTTGAAAGAGGGGCCCAAATATAAATTTTATTTTTATAGGTTGAAAATATACCTACTATGTATTTCTTTTTTCAAAAGGCTGGGGGGCTTGGGCTCCTTTGGGCCCTCCCCTAGGTTTGTTCCTACTTTAAACTTTTACGAGTTAAGAAAAAAAAAAAGATGTAGAAAGAAGTTGAGCCAAGAATGACGGTAAGAAAAGAAAAAAGAAAAGGACGAGAGGTTTGGTGAGGGAGTTACAGACCTGGAGTTGGAGAAGAAGATGAGAAATATAAGGAATTTGAGAATAGGAAAGATGAGAGAGAAATACAAAAGTAAAAAAGATTAAATAGGTGGAGGTGTGGCAGTGGCGAAACTAGGAATTTAGGTCGGGGGGAACAAGATTAAAAGTAAAAAACTAATCTAAAAAAATTAATTAATATTAATAAATAAATAAAATAAACAACTATATGCTAATGTAACTGTCATATAGAATCTAACATAAAATCTAAAATTTAATTTGTCTTTTCACACATAGCTTAATTTACTCAATTGCCTTCAATGATTTTTCATATTTTAAAACTGTTGCATGATTTATTCATACTTTATAATCTTGAATATATCTTTCCTATTTCGTTTTGTTGTAGGATTTTTTTTTAAAATCATTATTAGATGGGTCTCCCACATGATTTCCTATAGCAGTAGAATCTATTTTTTGTGCACAACTATGCCTAGTGTTTTCTTTTGTCAGGGAGGGCATAGTGATATATGTACTATATTAGCAGTGAAAAAATTTGGAAGTTCAGGGGGAACACAAAACACAATTCACAAGTTTTCAAAAATTTTGTTTTGTGAAATCAAGTTTTCAAAACACAATTTTCGAGTAAGGCTTGTAGCACATGCTAGTTCAACAGATTCACCTTAACGTCCAAATTTTACCAATTTTTGGAACTGGAACCATAGTTGAAACACTGCATAACAAAATTATAATCGCAACATCAAAGCTTGTACTAGAATGGTGTGAGTGTGACTTTAACTGGCTATTATGCCTTTAATTTATGACCCCCCTTGTTCCATCCCATTATTGTGCAATTTGATCTGGAATAAAACATTCTTTAAAAAATAACCTCACCTCTACGTTACTTGAAAAATATGACAGGCATTTGACGTTATAGAGTGTGGCAAGAAGCTTAAATTAATACACTAACACCAACTTCAAATTTACGAATATTAACATCTGCCTCGACTAAGTTGTCTAGTTTTTGAAGGAAAAAAAATGTCCATCAAATCTAAAGTATTCAAGAGATCGATGATGCATTTATCTCAAGTTTGTCATCAAAATTATCATATTTAAAGCATTCAAAAGTGATACTTAATCGTTTTAGCGTAGCTACACTTGTTTTATGATTGAAAACACCCACAGAGTAATTGCTTTCAAATGACAAATCTTTGAGAACAGACGGGCAGATAGAGAGGAACCTAAAAAGAGAGTCGGACTTATAAGCAAGACTGAATACACCAAGCATCTTAAGGTTTGGGAACTGAAACAATGCAGGAGGATCAATCAGAATTCTGATGCTTAATTTCGGAAACCACTAATTATTAGAAGTATGTGGTCAAATGAATAAATTACTGATAGTTAGAAGTATGTGGTCAAATTATTAAATTTACCATATCTCAATAACTTATACTTTTGGAACAATCGGTAATTTAACGCGGTATCAGAGTAAGAGGTCCTGAGTTTGATCCCTATTTCTTCCACTCTACCTCCTATTTAAATTTCCACGTGTTGAGCCTTACCTATTAAAAAGTAATTTTAGCCCACACATGGGACAATCAGTAATTTAACACTAATGTCTTGTAAAAACTTATAACATTCATTCCATGTTGATTAATTAGAACCCACAGAAAGTCTTGAACTTTTGAAAAAACTTGATAAAAGCTTAACAATAAAAAATCACAGAATGAAAGTAGTACCCACCAGCTTAACAATAATAAATCTTCCAGTTATTTCAGAACTTCCATGATCCCTTCCTTGTTTTCTGACATATCTAATCATAAAAGATTTATTTGTTATCATAAAGGGTACATAGTTTAAACTATGAACCCAAAAACACCTAAAACTTGTCATTAAGCTATAGGCATAGAATTAATGTAGAAGAGATCTAGCAATGCGACCATTGCCTCCCTTTGGATAGAACCCACCAGGTTTGTGCTCATTACCGGTGGCATACACAATTCTCAATATCTCTTTTGCAGTCCTATCAAATGCAACAGAGTCTTCATCTCCAGCAAGCACGTTTCCCGTGACCTCTCCCTCTGCACCTTTACTTAAGGGAACCACAAGGCCTTCATCTTTGTAACCTTCATGTCCAAGCTTATCCCTTAGTTCTGAAAAGCTATGTGTAAACTCTGCCACGGTTAGTCCATATGGTTTCACTTTCTCATGTGCATGTTCGTATAGGTATGCTCGAATAACTGCATCCTGACCTGATTCCACGCCTAAAAGGCCTGCAACAAGCTAAACAAAAAAAAAAAGGTTGGGTTTAAATTAAAGTGGGTGTAACTTTTACGAACGTTACACTAGTCAATAACTATATATCAAATGTTGGTTTTGACAAATCCATCAATAAATAGAATTGCATTGTCTCTTTATAACTTATATGCATGCAAAATATAAAGATGACTAGAGATTAATTATTATCTCACCTATAAAATGTTTAAAGTTCTTTTTTTTTTTTTTTTTTTAAACTTTAAAATTAGGCAGAAAAAATGAGAATGTGGATTAAAAATTAAACTTCATCTAATTGATACCAAATTGGCGTGCATGCTTAAAATATAGAGAACATATATAATCTAGTGGTAGGATTTTTAATATAGTAATCCAATAAAATATTATTAGATGAGTTACACTAAATATAACTTAATTTTGGACTTTTAAAAATTACAAATTCCATTTGTCAACCTTTTACCATTTCTTAGGAAAAAACGATAGATTATTCTATAAAAATAATGGTAGTATATAACTATGTGTATATACACACACATGCACATAGAAGCAATAAATTGTTATTGCTATCTGATAGAACATTGCTAGGGATCTATAATAAAGTTTAAATCTTGGTTACCCTTCTGGAAGCAGGGGCATTGAGTTTTGGAATTGTTCCAACATAGCCAGTGAGTCCAACATATGGAATAAGGTAAGATGCAAGAAGGAAGTTGATTCCATTGGCATAAGGATCAAAAGGTGGGGTCAATTTTCCCCCAAATGCAGTGTCAACCACTTTTGCAAATGATTCTTTACTTAAATCCAATAACGGTCTTGGGAATCCTTTAACTGTTTTTTGAATGGCCCTGCATCAAGAATTTAACAGTCAGTACTATGACATTCTTTTAAGAAAAATAAAAATTTATATCTGCAATAGGATTTAAAATCTATAGTATCTACATTATAATTATAATTATGATAATTGTTGTTTATTATTATGTTAAGACATTTTGTTTTCAATATAGGTGAGATTCAAACCCAAATCTCTTATTCAAGGGCAAAAATCTGTATCAATTAAACTAAATAGAACCCATCAACCATTAAACCACAGAAAAAAAAAAAAGAACGAAAAAAGAAAATAATGATTTCAAGAGAAAAACCTCAAGTGTCCAACTTCTTGGAAAGCAAATTGCTCGATAATATCCCGAGTAAAATGATCCAGATTTGCCAGTTTAGCGCCAATGGGTGTTGGACCTCCCTTGGTTAAATTTGGTGCAACTTTATCTAAACCATAACCTAAAGAGCCATACAAAAAAAATTCAGCTTCAAAGAACTCTAAATTTAGAGGAAATTCCAAAAGATCTACATCTGAATATGCTATTGGTAAATGGTCTCTGGTGAATTCAGAAGAATAAAATTTGGGAAGGAAGAGGAGGGAGATTAGTAAACTGGTGATGGTGACTGTGTTAGTAGAAGTCAGTGCCATAGTTTTTTTTGTTTTTGGTTTTTTGACTTTTTTTGACTTTTTTGCTAGCATTATGTTAGATTAATGACGCTACTGATATATTTATATATAATCTATGGTTGGTTATATATGGAAAAAAATGCCACACGGCTAATGCCACTGTTTATATTTAGAATAGTGCCAGTGTTTGTATTTAGAATAATGCCATTGCAGATGCTATCGTTTATATTTAGAATATGGACATTGAATTTGTATGTAAAATTGGGGCTGTTGAATAGGGGATGGTTTGAAAATGTAAAAGTTAATTGTATTTTATTTGAGTTGTGAACTTATGAGGAATTGATGCCAATGAGGACATCAAGTATGTCCTAATTAGTAGCAATTAATTCGTTAAAGGAGGAGGAAAAGATGGATTCAAATCCTATTAGTAGCAATTTGATAAAGGAAGAGAAAAAGTACAAGAAGGTAGACCTTGAATTACTTGTAGTGACTTTCAGGAACTCATATATGGTTTGACTCATACCAATTGATGGAAGTCATTGCCTCATAGGTTGTCCTGTACAGTAAGTCTAATACCAACTAATTCTACCATGTTTTTCGTGATTGCTGGAGTGGCTAATTATGATTATTAGAATATAATATAATAATAAAAGTTATTTCTGTTAGAATTCAACGCCGGCCTCTCTCATTCCAGGATTCTCTCTCTTGCTCCCTCTGGAAATATCTACAAACCATTTCCTATATTTTCTCTAGAAGCTTCCCTAGACAATTTGCCTAAAAGTTCTAGAAGTTGCCTCATGAAAGAAATAAGAAAACGGGAGAAGTCTTATAAAAAAAAAAAAGGAGAGAAGTATAGAAATTGGAAACTTGTAGAACAAGGGTTGGCAAACTATTGGGTTGGGCTAGGTTTGGGTCAAGTCAATTAGGTTGTGGGTCAAAACAGGTCATTTTAAATTGGTTGAAAACAGGTTAAGCTAATCGGGTAGTAAGTCGGGTCGGGCCGACTAGTATTTTCACATTAAAAACAACTTAAAAAAGACAAATAAATGCCAAATTTTTAGAGAGAATGAATCAAATCAATCAAGGAAAGGAATTGCACCTAATACCCATTGTTTTTTTTTTGGTTTTTCATTAAGTGGGCACCTACTTTTATTAGACTATTTGTTACCATTATACATGTGAAGGGGAAAAAAAATAAAAATAAACAAACCAAAAAACATAAAAGTTTTTATATCCTCCCAATTCTGACGGTTTTGAGCTTGAGTAAAATTCTTTATAGTACAGCTATACAAATTTACACACACGCACACAGATTCTAAGAAGCTCCAAAAAGTATATATTTTAAGTTTTCACACTTCAAATTCAAAGTTCACTAATGATATGGTCTTTTGGATTTTTTTTTTTTTTTTTTTTTAGAGTTTTGTACTAGTCAGACTTAGTTTAGTTTAATTAATTAACTCCATTGCTAGGTATTTAACTTAATGTTGAACAGTTAATAGTGTAGACTTGTAATTGTAGATACTTTTTCCTTTTTTAATTTTCTTCCTTTTATTTAACTCTTTTATTTTTTAATATAATAAATGGGGCATCGTTAGTGTCACTAATGGCTACTAAATAGCTAGGTAGTGCCAGTGCAATCCTTTGTGCCTTTATGTCTATGCACCTAGCAGCTTGGCATGTAATCTAAATATTTTTTAGGGAAAAAAGAAAAGGTTTGAAAACCGGGCGGATCTCAAGTTGGCTCGTTTTTTATTTGGGTTAAAAAATTTGGGTTTTGATCTAGTCAGTGAATTTTGGCCCATTTTGCCATGTCCTAACTGTACTGACAGAAATTAAATGAAGCTAGAAGCTTCAATGTAGGTCACTTAACCGACCTCTAGCAAGTATAAATAGGAACTAAGCACCATCTTTCTAGTTTGTGAGTCTCTAAGTGTCAAGTAAGGGTGTTAAGTGTAGTGCATAGGTGTGGTGGAGCCAAAATTTTAGTTTAGGGGACAAGATTGAAAAAAAAAAAAATACTAAAACCAAAATTAATCTAAAAATATTGATTGATTATACTTAAAAAAAAAAAAAAAAAAGATGATTGTAACTACAGATATATATTTCATATTATTAAAACAAAGAAACAAAAATAATCAATCATAATTACTAACAATCGAAGTGAGAAATTAATTTATATACATAAAATTTAGACACAAATTGATTGCTTAAAATAAATTAGAAAAAAAAAATCAATCTAAGAAAGTTAGGACTATTGGACCTAATGATTAAATTGCCGTATAGTAATGCATACACAATTTTTTCACAATCAATTCGACAATTGTTAAACTAGTGGACTGTGAGTTGTGAAGGAAAAAGCCATGGGTTGTGAAGGAAAAATAGGTGTGCCCACGAATGTAAGTTGTTTACTGTAGGGTCAGTTTTTGCAGCCCAAGCCCAAGGAAGTATGGATTCGGAGCTCACTGAGCCCAAAACAATAAATTTTGTAGAGAGTGGGCGAAAGAGCTAGGCTAATAATGAAAATAACAGTATTAAACGGCGACACCAATGGGAGGATTTAGATTAATATGTCCTCGGACTGATATGAATGCCATGTCCGAAGAGGTGCTTTTCATTGATAATCTAAGATTACAATTCTTGGAGCTACAGTAATCCTATGTATTCTTTTTTCTCTCCCCTTTCCTTAAGGGGCATCCCTCTTTTATATAGTACCCCCCCTTCCCCCATCTTCACCGTCCACTTGTTCATCATCCAGACGCCCACTTGAGTGCATGTCCCATCATACTCTCTTTAGCTTTGTGTGAGTGGCGGTAACTGAGAATGCACTGTTCAGAGGTCCCCTCCACATAAATGCGGCCAGGAAGGTAGGTGCAGTGCATTTAATGCGGTGGTTGAGGCCTCTCCTAGATATTTCCCTGGTCTTGTTATCTTCATGTGTGTCCGAGGTTTACTTCCCTACTTGTCAGATGGAGCCCTTGAACTTCCCGTATCTGTCAGGCATAGATCCTTCGGATCCGAGGGCATTGGACTCCTCGGACAAATAAATAACTCCTCGGATATTGCCCGCGCTCCTCTCCAGACATGCTCCCTTTACATGGGCCTCTGATTAAATGTTTTCATCTCCTCGGACTAACAGTGTTCCTTAAATGGGGCCTTGGGCCCAAGCTAGGTTGGGCTTTTCGTCCCCCACAATAGCCCCTCAAAATTGTAGTTTTTCCCTCGCATCCGAGGAGAAAAAGTAAGATTTTGACTTGCCCCGGAGCAAAAGCTTGTAAACAGGCAAATTCGAGCTGGCACGTGCGTAGGCATAGGAACTGACGCTCTTTTAATGCCGCTGCTGCTTCCACATTCCCAAGGCGTTGCATTAACTGCGCCAGGTGGCGCTTTGTCCTTCGCACGCAACGATGGTTGATTGATCCAACGGCCGTAGTTTTTTCTTCAAGATTTGGGCGGGAGTGCCCCTGACTCTTCGTTTGACTCTGTATAAAACCTCAGAGGGAGTTATTTTTCTTCACTCTACGAACCTTCAGACGCTCCAGCAAGAACAAGCGCGTGACTCCGTCCAAATCTCTCAATCACCGGTTTCAGTCTTCCTCAGAATCTTCACGAATCCCTCCACGAGCTTGCAATCCCTTTTCCGGCCTCATCCTCGTAAGTAATCGTCCACCGAATCCTCTAGTTTCCTCTTCGGCCATACATTTAGTTAAGTACCATGGGGAAGCTTCAGTACTTGGTGGATAGCCCTGAGCAGATGGAGGCGTTCAGGGCCACGTACCGCATACCCCCAAACGTGGGTGTGAGATATTGCCCCCCGGAAAAGATACTAACAGACCGAAAGACGGGAGAAGTCGTTATCCCTCTTATCGCATTCATAGAGGGGGGAATGACAATCCCCATGGGTCCCATCACCACTAACTACCTTCGGAACCATAGGCTCACTCCCTGGCAATGCGCACCCAATATGTTTAGGATCTTAGGGGCGATTGAGGACCTCAACCTTCACTTAGGATTGGGACTAACCTGGCGCGACGTAGTACATATGTACGAGTGCCACAGCCAGCAAGATGCGGGGTATTACTTAAAATCCCGATCGGACGTTGTCAGACTCATCTCCTGCCTCCCAAAATCCAATAAAGGGATGAAGGACGACTACGTGATCGTCTCGGGCGCATGGCATGACGGCCATCATTGCCCAACCAAGCTTGGAGAGCCAGGTGGGGCATGCTAGATTTAGGCACACTAACCATAGGTTTAGGGACCCTGTCTTTTAGTGGTTTTTGGTTCTCCTTATGTCGCCATTTGTGAGACTCTAACATGATTTCGCTGCAATGTAACAGATAAAAATTTCGTTGCTCCTCGGCTCAGCCTTACGAACTTCGCCGCACTCAATTTTCTACTGAGATCGGAGATATTCGTGAGTGAGGACGGACAGCTTCGATCGGCTCCACTCATTCTGGGATACACAGGAAAACCGAAGAGTTTTCAACCAGTTGGCAACGCGATTGTTCAGGGAGATCACCGTCTCAATCGTATCGACGTATCTTGCAAGGGTTTTTTGGCACCGTACGACCTTCCGCCCGTACCACACCCACGCCCTCAGCACATACCTCCTCTCGTCCAACCCCTTCAGCAAGTTCCCCTCGGACAAGAGGTTGAGGGTGAAATAGTTGGATCCTCTGGTTCATCTCTTGAAGAGCAAATAGACCAGTTCCACTTCAAGGGGGACGCTCCAGGAGAACAAGTGGTAGAGGTCTCGGACGCCGAGGAAGAGATCGACAGGCATTCAAGTGTTCAGCCTGTTGTGAATATTGCCGGCCCTGAAGACTCATCGGACGAAGACATGGACCTAAAGAATTTGATGAAGAAGAGGGTCCAAAAGACCGAGCACAAGGATGTTGGGACGTCAAAAGTGGTGTCGTCTCTGCCCCCAGTGCCTACCCAGGTCTCCGATCCAGGTTCGAAGCCCATCCCAAACCCTCAGAAGAAGAGGCCATACGAGCCTGAGGAGAGGGAGGGAGTTGTGCCCACCAAAACTAGCAAACAGCAAAAAGTGATACGAGACCATCGGGGTAAAAGGGCCTCCTCCACCGAGAGCCGAGAGGACTTGGGTGGGGTTGAAGTTCGCCGAGGAGGGGGAACTCGTATTTGGTCACCGAGGTTGGAGCTGGATGACGCTCCTTTTGCTTGGGACACTTCTCTCCGCAACTATGATGGGGGAAGGGCAGGGTACGTAGCTGAGGCTTTGCAGCAGCCACTCCTCCTCCCTCACGACATGGACTCCTATAAGCGCTTCAACCAGAAGGAGCTTTTCCTGTCCCTTAAGAGGGACGTGGCCATGGTGAATATTCATTTTTAATTCAGATTTTATTTACAGTTGGCTTTAATTCACTTCATTTGATGTTGAACATGCTGTCATGCAGATTACTCAGCAAATATACGTAGCCGAGGAATGGAACAAGAAGTCCTACCTCGAAGCTCAAGCAGCAGCGCAGTCTCAATCTGAAGCCGAAAAGTCTCTGGGTCAGCTGAAGGAGGACTGTGCTAAAATGTCAGAGCAGCTAAAAGATATGACCAGTCAAAGGAACAGCTTCAAGGCCGGCCTGAAGAACGCCGAGGCCCAAGCCGAGGAGCAGCGCAAAAAGCTGCATATGACAGAGATCAACCTGGAGACCGAAAGGGAGATGGTGAAGGGCCTCAGAGATGAACTCAAAAAAGCCAAAGAGCGCGCCCTATCGGCCGAACAGAAGGCTCAACTGGCCAAGGAGTCAATTGAAGCTGAAAAGAGAGCAGCCTATCAGTTGGGGGTGGAGGAGACCGGGCAACAGCTTACCGAACAGTTTGCCTTGGTTAGTCGTGATTACTGCGACATAACCTGGCAAAAGGCGTTGGACGCGGCTGGGGTTCCCTCGGATTCCCCCCTGAGGCTACCAGGGAGCATATACTATGACCCCGAAATCCGAGAGCTCCCAGGTCCTGACCCTCCTACCCCACAGCTTCCGGAGATCTCAGAGCAAAACTTGGCCAACCAAGCTCCTCCCTCTACCCTTGGTGCCACCAAAGAAACTGGTCAGCCAGGTGATAAGGATAAACCCACTGATCAGGAGGACAAGGGCAAAGGGTTGGAGGGACAGAAGACTTCAGATGAGCCCAAGGGTCAAGCCCTAGATGCTGCTGCTCGGAAGGGCCAGGCTGCTGATAACGTGATCCCCTCGGCCAAAGAATAAACATGGGATTTTTCTTCTTATATTTTTTTTTTTTTTTTTTTTTTTTTTTTTTACTTTTATTTGTACTATAGGAGATTTGTAAGCTACTCTTTTTCGATCAATGAAGTAATTTTTCTTTTACTTTGATTGTCTAATCTCATATTTCAACGCTACGAGACCCCAATATCACTTTATTAGCGTGCATGATTATAGGTGTTACTAAAAATAAGCAGAATGTGTGGAAACTATCAATGAAAAGGCATCATGAGATAGGAATAATTTAGATACACTTAGCAGTTTCAATCATGGATCATCATGGAATGATATCTCAGCCATAGCAGTTGCATTAATTTTAGATTTAAACAGGCATGAGTGGGGTGTCATCCAACCTACATCATCTGGTCCGAGGACTACAGGCATGGCAGGTTTTAAGTTTAAACAATTGAAAGAAACTGTAGGGAGTGTTAACTAACCCAAATCATCTGGTCCGAGGACTACAGGCATGATAGGATTTAAGTTTAAACACTTAAAAGAACCGTAACGAAGTGTTAACTAACCCAAATCATCTGGTCCGAGGACTACAGGCATGATAGGATTTAAGTTTAAACACTATAGAACTGCAACCGAGTGTTAACTAACCCTAATCATCTGGTCCGAGGACTACAGGCATAATAGGATTTAAGTTTAAACACTTAAAAGAACTGTAAGGGAGTGTTAACTAACCCAAATCATCTGGTCCGAGGACTACAGGCATGATAGGATTTAAGTTTAAACACTTAAAAGAACCGTAACGAAGTGTTAAATAACCCAAATCATCTGGTCCGAGGACTACAGGCATGATAGGATTTAAGTTTAAACACTGTAGAACTGCAACCGAGTGTTAACTAACCCTAATCATCTGGTCCGAGGACTACAGGCATGATTGGATTTAAGTTTAAACACTAGAGAACTGTAACCGTGTTAACTAACCCTAATCATCTGGTCCGAGGACTACAGGCATGATAGGATTTAAGTTTAAACACTATAAAAGATTTTAGGCAGGGAATTGGCGCATCGGTCGAAAAATAAACTTGATTAATAAAAGTACCTCTTGAGGTTATTTACATTCCACGGACGTGGTATTACATGACCATCCAGGTCTTCCAAGAAATATGCCCCAATGCCTGCTGCTGAAGTGATGCGATATGGTCCTTCCCAATTGGGTCCCAGTTTTCCCCAAGCTGGATTTTTTGCGGTGCCCACAACTTTCCTCAGCACTAGATCACCAGGCTCCAGAGGCCTCAGCTTTACGTTAGCATCATAGCCTTGCCTGAGTTTCTGTTGGTAATGCGCTAACCGAACCATTGCATTTTCCCTCCTTTCCTCAATCAGGTCCAAGCTCTTCTGTAGTTGCTCACTGTTGTCGGCTGGACTGAACGAGCTACTTTTCAACGTCGGAAACCCGGATTCTAGAGGAATGACAGCCTCAGCCCCGTAGGTCATCGAGAAGGGGGTCTCGCCCGTAGATCTACGGGGCGTAGTTCTGTAAGTCCACAGCACATGCGGCAATTCTTCCACCCATTTGCCTTTTGCATCATCCAGCCTTTTCTTTAAGCCGTTCAATATGACCTTGTTGACAGCTTCTGCTTGCCCATTACCCTGAGGGTAGGCAGGAGTAGAATATCTGTTTACAATTCCCAGCTCGCTGCAATAATTCCTAAATGCCTTGCTATCAAACTGTAGGCCATTGTCC
The DNA here is from genome assembly GCA_032727855.1 of Quercus ilex subsp. ballota. NCBI lineage: Eukaryota > Viridiplantae > Streptophyta > Magnoliopsida > Fagales > Fagaceae > Quercus > Quercus ilex. Next base: position 69,955,403 of record CM064912.1, read on the forward strand.
GAGATGAGAGTGTGAGGAATTCCAAACCGAGTGACAATATTCTTCCATACGAACTTTTGCACATCCACGTCTCTGATATTGGCGAGTGGTTCGGCTTCAACCCACTTGGTAAAATAGTCTGTGCCGACCAGAAGATACTTCTTGTTTCCTGCAGCTTTGGGGAAGGGTCCCACAATATCCAAACCCCATTGGGCGAAAGGCCATGGGCTAGATAGCGGATTAAGTTTTCCCCCCGGCTGGTGAATGTTTGGAGCGAAGCGCTGACATTGATCACACTTTTTAACGTATTCGTGTGCCTCCTTTTGCATGTTAGGCCACCAATAGCCTTGGGTGAGGGCTCGGTGAGCCAAAGACCTGCCTCCAGTGTGACTCCCACAGATTCCTTCGTGCAGCTCTTCTAGCAACGTCTCAATTGCCTCGGGATGCATGCATAACAAGTATGGCCCCGAGTAGGAGCGTCTGTACAGTTTCTGGTCCTTAGATAACCAGAACTTAGTCGCCTTCCTTCGAATTTTATCAGCTTCTCCCCTGTCTTCAGGCAATACATCTTCTTTGAGAAATCTGACTAGAGGGTCCATCCAGCACGGCCCGGCTCTGACCTGGTGAACCTGAACTGCCCCTGACTTCGCCTCTGTAGGCCTGTGCAAGTTCTCGACGAGGATGACCCTCGGAAGGTCTTGTGCCGAAGAGGTGGCAAGCGTCGCCAGGGAGTCAGCATGTGAGTTGCCAGTCCTAGGGATGTGCAGCAAACTGAAAAAGTCGAACCCTGATTGCAGCTGTTTAACACGACCCAGGTACCCCTGCATTCTTTCGTCCTTTGCCTCAAACTCGCCTTGTACTTGTCCTACTACCAATCTTGAGTTCGAGAACAATTCCACGGACTTCCCTCCCATTTTACGGACCATTGTCATCCCCATCAGTAGGGCCTCATACTCCGCCTCATTATTCGTTGCCGAGAAGTCCAGCCTTAATGACTTCTCGATGGTGATTTTCTCGGGGGATATTAGTACCAGCCCAACTCCAGATCCTTTTTGGTTTGTCGCGCCGTCAACGTACACTTCCCAATGGGAGGGATTCTGTTGGGAGATCAGGCCAACTGATTTTTCATCCATGCCTGGCGTGGGCTTTACTTCTTCTAACTGGGGCTCCGTGAACTCAGCCACCAAATCTGCGAGGACCTGTCCCTTGACCGATGTGCGGGGCATATATCTTATATCGAAAGCCCCTAAAATTGTACCCCATTTGGCAATCCGACCGGTGTAGTCAGCACTTCGGAGTATAGGTTTGAGTGGGAGTTGTGTGAGAACGATGACCGTGTGGGCTTGGAAGTAGTGGGGTAGCTTCCGTGTGCCCAGCACTACCGCTAGGATAGCCTTCTCCAGAGGCAAGTAGCGAATCTCGGCCTCATGCAGCGACTTGCTTACGTAGTAAACAGACCTTTGCACACCAGAATCTGATCGTATCAACACCAGGCTCACTGCATAGGGAGCTACAGCTATGTAGGCGAACAGTACCTCATCAGGCTCAGGACTAGACATGATAGGTGGCCGAGCCAGATAATCCTTGAGTTGCTGGAATGCAGAAGCACATTCCTCAGTCCATTCGAATCCCTTCCACTTGTTGAGTAGGGAGAAAAAGGGGCGACACCTGTCTGCTGATCTAGAGATGAACCGATTGAGGGCCGCGGTCATTCCGGTTAGCTTCTGAACCTCCTTGGGGTTCCGAGGAGCTTGTAGATCGTTGATGGCCTTTATCTGGTCGGGGTTGACTTCGATTCCTCTGTGCGTGACCATGTATCCTAAAAATTTTCCGGACCCTACCCCAAACGAGCACTTAGAAGCGTTCAATCGTAACCTGTGCTTTCGTAGAATCTCAAAGGTACTTTTAAGGTCCTTCACATGCTCGGCAATAACTTTGCTCTTCACCACCATGTCATCTATGTAAACCTCGATATTCTTGCCCAGCTGTGGCTCGAACATCCTCGTCATCATCCTCTGGTAGGTAGCACCGGCGTTCTTCAAGCCGAATGGCATCACTCTATAGTGATAGTTACCAATAGGAGTGACAAAAGCAGTTTTCTTCTGGTCATCCGTGGCCAATGGTATCTGGTGGTAGCCTTGGAAAGCGTCCAGGAAACTCATCCGAGGGTGGCCGACAGTGGCATCTACCAACTGATCAATTTTCGGCATAGGGAAAGGATCTTTGGGGCAAGCCTTGTTTAGATCGGTGAAGTCTACGCACACTCGCCATTTCCCGCTTTTCTTCTTTACCACGACGGTATTTGCTAGCCACTCAGGATAAAAGACTTCTTTGATAGCCCCAGCCTGTTTGAGTTTCGCTACCTCCTCTCTTACTGCGTCCGCATGTTCCTTGGACGGGCGCCGAATAGGCTGTTTCTTGGGGGTGACCAGGGGATTCACCTTCAAATGGTGACATATAAACTCCGGATCTACCCCTGGGGTTTCATAAGCGCTCCAGGCGAACACATCGAGATTTCGTTTGAGGAACTCTATTAGCTCTTCCCTCTCTTGAGGAGGCAGCTGAGATCCAACTTGGAAGAACCTATCGGGGTCGTCTCCGATAACCACTTTCGTCAGATCCTCACATCGATTGCCTTCATCTGAATCTTCGACGAGCTGTTCCCGAGACTGTAGCTGCTATAAACTCCCTTCGGACATGGCTGAAATCTCGGATTGGGTCTCATGTTGAATGGCAGCAACCAGGCACTGTCGGGCAGCGGGCTGATCCCCTCGGATCTCTTGGATCTGCCCTTCGGATGGGTATTTGACCTTCTGGTGCAATGTAGAGGGGACAGCCCCAAGCGCATGAATCCAAGGTCTGCCTACAAGCGCCGTGTAGGGCGAATATACATCCACAACTATAAAATCCAGCTCCACCACCTCGGAACCGGCCTGCACGGGCAGACTTATCCGGCCTTTCGGGGTGACAGGCCTTCCTTCAAAGCTTATGAGAGGGGAATTGTAGGGCGTCAGGTCCTGGGGTCTCAGGCCTAGCCCCTTGTAGAGGTCTGGGTACATTATCTCCACGGCACTGCCTTGGTCCACCATCACCCTCTTCACATCATACCCAGCTATTCTGAGGGTGATGACTAATGCATCATCGTGGGGTTGAATGGTGCCCACCATGTCTTCGTCCGAGAACCCTATCTGCAGCGGGGCCCCAGACTTAACTCTCTTCAAACCTCGGCTTGACTCCCCTGTTGATGGTCGGCCTACCGACATAACTTTTAATGGCCAGGATCCTGTCCTCCCCGGCGCAGCGAAGACAACGTTTATAGTCCCAAGCGGTGGCTTCGAGGGGTCATCTCTTCGTGGCCCCGAGCCTGTCTGGCCCCCGCGGCCGCTGGAGGGGTGCAAGAGGTGTTTCAGTCTACCATCGCGAACCAGTTGGTCCAAGTGATCCCACAAGCTCCTACAGTCTTCCGTGGTGTGCCCATGATCTTGATGGTATTGGCAGTAGAGATTATGGTTGCGCCTCTCGGGGTTTCCTACCATCTTGTTCGGCCATCTGAAGAATGATTCGTTCTTGATCTTTTCCAAGACCTAGTGCACTGGTTCTTTGAACACGGCGTTGACCGCATGAGGGTTCATCGATCCTGATTGCCCCACAAAATCCCTCCGCGGTTTACTATGGTTATAACGGTCCGACCTGAAATCCCTCCTCTCCTGAGGGATAACCTTGTCCTTTCCCTGGCCCTGCCGCTGATCTTCTTCAACTCTCTTATACTTTTCTATGCGGTCCATCAATTGACGCACGTTGGTGACCGGTTTGCCAGATAAGGATGTCCTCAAACCGTGGTCAACAGGGAGGCCGAGCTTGAAAGTGCTGAGGGCCATTGCATTGTTGTTGCCCTCCATATCGTTGAACATCTCCCAGTACCTGTCTGAATACGCCTTCAAGGATTCACCTTCCTGCATGGACAAGGATAACAGTGAAGAGAAAGGCCTGGACACTCTTCGGCATGTGACAAAACGGGAGCCGAATGCCTGAGTGAGTTTTTTGAAGGAGTTGATGGAGCCTGCCCTCAAGCCGTCAAACCACCTCATGGCAGTAGGCCCAAGACTGGAAGGGAAAACCTTGCACATCAGAGCTTCATCTCTGGAGTAGACCGCCATCCTCTGGTTAAAATGACTCACGTGCTCCACGGGGTCAGTTTTACCATTGTAGATGGTGAACGTTGGTTGGTTGAAGCGCCGAGAAAGTTTGGCCTCCTCAATCCTGCGCGTGAAGGGTGACCTAGATATCTGATTCAGAGCCCTGTTCATGGCATCATTCTCCACGTCCTCATGTGATGGGCTTCTTAGTTGTCTTTGGCGACGGGGCTCCTCTTCATAGGTGTAGGACTCACTGGCGGGTGTCCTAGATTTATGTTGGTAAGAGACATCCTGCTCGTCGTCAAGGTCCTCCTCAGAATATGAGGAAGCCCGCTTCCTTTTTGCATGGCGCAACTGCCTCTTCAGTTTTTCCACTTCTAGTTGTAAGTCACGATTCTTCTCTGCGTGGGACATATGACTTTCGCCCGGTGACTGGCTCTGGCTAAGGCGCACAGTGTGTACGCTGCCCTCACGATTTTGTCTCCTCTCTAAGTTTATGAAAGGGTCCACTTGTTGGGATGCCCTAGATTCTGCTTGTTGTTCACCTTGTCCTGCCATCATCAGCTGTCGTTTTCACCCTCGCACAAGCTCTTCCCACAGACGGCGCCAATTGTAGGGTCAGTTTTTGCATCCCAAGCCCAAGGAAGTATGGATTCGGAGCTCACTGAGCCCAAAACAATAAAATTTGTAGAGAGTTGGCGAAAGAGCTAGGCTAATAATGAAAATAACAGTATTAAACGGCGACACCAATGGGAGGATTTAGATTAATATGTCCTCGGACTGATATGAATGCCATGTCCGAAGAGGTGCTTTTCATTGATAATCTAAGATTACAATTCTTGGAGCTACAGTAATCCTATGTATTCTTTTTTCTCTCCCCTTTCCTTAAGGGGCATCCCTCTTTTATATAGTACCCCCTCCCCCCATCTTCACCGTCCACTTGTTCATCATCCAGACGCCCACTTGAGTGCATGTCCCATCATACTCTCTTTAGCTTTGTGTGAGTGGCGGTAACTGAGAATGCACTGTTCAGAGGTCCCCTCCACATAAATGCGGCCAGGAAGGTAGGTGCAGTGCATTTAATGCGGTGGTTGAGGCCTCTCCTAGATATTTTCCTGGTCTTGTTATCTTCATGTGTGTCCGAGGTTTACTTCCCTACTTGTCAGATGGAGCCCTTGAACTTCCCGTATCTGTCAGGCATAGATCCTTCGGATCCGAGGGCATTGGACTCCTCGGACAAATAAATAACTCCTCGGATATTGCCCGCGCTCCTCTCCAGACATGCTCCCTTTACATGGGCCTCTGATTAAATGTTTTCATCTCCTCGGACTAACAGTGTTCCTTAAATGGGGCCTTGGGCCCAAGCTAGGTTGGGCTTTTCGTCCCCCACATTTACCATTCACAGTTAATTTTTTTTGCAATAGTGAAAAAAAAGTTATTTTTTTAGCATTATAATTAGGTAAAAGTTAATAGATGCCGTAAGATATTGGTTTAGGAAATATTTTTAGAAAATTTTTATGGAAAAATATAAAATTAATTAAATTTTTTGACACATTTTTATAATTCCTATGAAAGTGATGTCAATTAAAAAAAAAAAAAAAAAATCCCTTAAGGGCATTTGTTAACAAGATACTTATAATTATAATAAGGAAAGAAAAAAAAATAGAATAAGGAAGAAAAGTACAGTAAATAGAAATATTAAGAATACCGTTTCAAACCTCATTTCTGTTTGTCCATTAGAATGGAATATTTCAATACTGGAAAATACCGATGTACCGTTTCTAAGTTACCATTATATATATATATATATATATATCAAACCCATATTTTAATTAGCATGAATCTTAAAATTATAAATCCATAATTCACCTAATAGACATAATAATTTTTTTAGAATATAATAACAATAATATTTACTTGATAAATAAAAAGGAAAGTAATTAGAAACAGGAGGATAGGCTGAAGAAGGGAAAAATATACCATGTATCAAATACATGAGTCCTTCCTCTCACATGGAGATGGACTCTACACTTATGGGGTCCACCCCTATGTGAGAGGAAGGACTCCATACTTGTGGGGTTCACCCTCATGTGAGAGGGAAGACTTATGCACCCAATATGTGATATACCTTCTCTAAAGAAGAAACAAATGATGTAAACTTTTAACTCAACTTTTAAATTACAATGTTAGTCATATGGGAATGGCTCACAAAACTAAAAAATTGGGACAAAAAAGTCAAAATGCCAAAGCTTAATCACAAAACTGGAGGGTAAAACCAAATGGCATACCAAAAAAAAAATAAATAAATAAATAAAAGGAGAAGGAAATGATGAAACTCAAAAAGAAAAGAGAAGAAGTGGGTGACTTGCAATGGGTGGCTTTCTTCATGTAATAGTTGTTAAAAATTAAATTATTTTCCACTGGAAGGGGCAAACTACTTCAATATACATTACATTGCAGGTGTCAAGGTATTTTTTTAGAGGAGTCAGGGGGGTAACTGCTCCATCTCACCCCTGGCTTTGCCCTGATTAAGGCTATGTTTGATTTAAGAGAAAGGGACAGAAGGAAGAGAAATGACCCATTGTCCTTTGTTCGGTTAGAAAAGAATAGATGGGAGAAATGAAATGTGGGGAGAAAAGACTTCAATAGGTCCCACCAATTTTTTATTTTTAACTTTCCCTCCAAGTCCACAAAATTACTCTTATACCCTTAAAAAGTTCTGATTTTTTGTGTGAAATTACATTTATATACTTATTTCTTTATAAATAAATTTGATAAAGTGTAAAATACAGTCTATTTCTTTTATTTCTCTTCTCCTTTACATGTAAACACATATTTTCTTTTCACCTTATTTTTGCTTTCTCTACCCTTCCCTTCTTTTCTCTTCCTTCTAACCAAACATAGCCAAAGTCAGGGGCAGCTCCATGTTAGAGCCAGGGTGGTCACAGGACCACCTTGACCTAGAAAAAGAAATCATTATTATATATAAATTTTAAAAATTTTATGAGTTTTTTACCCCTAAAAAAATGTGTGACCACCCTAAATTTTTTTAGACTTAACATAGTTAAATTTTGGACAAAGTTTTGTAACAAACTTGGTTGTAGATTAAAATTACAACTCCACTCAATATTTTTTTTTATTGGATGCGAATTTTGACAAATTCACCATTGAATTACATTTTTTTTCTTATATCCTTCATGCTTGCAAAACTTCAATCAAAGAACAATAGCTATGTTATCAATCAAATTTTTTAAATTTCGAGTTTTTGTAGTATAAAATTATACGCAAAAAATAAGATTATGGATCAAATAGTAAATAATATCTGATTAGCTTGAAATTTGACATGTGTTTTAAGAACATAAATAACATACAATTCAATAACTAGATTTTTAAAATATATAGCAATATTAATTTGTTTAGTAAAAGTTGTAGTCTTAGGCTACAACTAATTAAGTTTGTAGCAAACTTTGCTTTTAAATTTTGGCCCTCTTAACAATATATTAGACCCTTACAAATAAAAAGAAAAAAAAATTATTTAACTAAAATTTTGAAAGAGATGTAATTTGTAGCATTGATAATGAGATTATCATGCAACGATTTCAAAATTAAAAAAAAAAAAAAATCGTAGAAGGAAATTGTAAGACTATGTATTTGGGTTATTTATTTATTTATTATTTTTTGTTTTTTTGTTTTGGTTATTGTCAATACATGAAGTTATCTTTTTATTAAATTTTGTATAATTTAAGTTTCTTAATGACCACTCTGGAAAAAATTCTTGGAGCCACCACTGGCCTTAGTGAAGTGAGTGCACGAGTTTGGTGTGTAAATTATAAGTTAGTATTGAGTGCAAAAGGCAAAAGTTGTTATGTGTGTGTTTATGTGTGGTGTATCTATATAAAAGCTCATTATCTTTGTTTGAAATAAAGAGTTGTATGGATCTTCACTACGTGTTGTGTTGCTTTTTTATTCAAACAATTTCAATGTTAATCCAAAAATGATGTTGTACTAATCACAATCAGCCACTTCAATATATATATATATATATATATAATTTCTTATGTATGTAGCATTGTTGGGGTTCCAGGATTTGGCTTACAACCATGCACATTGAGTTTCCCCATTGTGTGAAACATGGACGTCCCTTGGGAGGCTTATGCGCACACTCTTCATGAATCTGTGAAATGGTCTCTTTCTAGGCTCCATTCCATGAAAATCTTCCTGCTGCAATTGGATGTAAGTGATTGACAAATTGTTGAGATTGCTGCAGAAACTAAACAACACGAGATTAAAGGCAATACAACTTGTAGCAAGTCCACAAGTAATAAAGAGAAGCAGTCAGCACATGTGAAAGGAAAAGGAGTTAGTTAGTTAGTTCCTAGCACGTGTGAAAGGAAGAAAGGGAGTCAGTTAGTTAGTTTCTAGTTTAGGCGCCAAAACTTCTTTCTGTAATTGTATATATATAGTGAGATTGCTTTGTAAATTAATTAGTTCAGTGAAATGAAATCTTAATAGCAAGAGTTTCTTTCTTCACTGTCTAGATTCTTCTTTCTTTATATGGTATCAGAGCAGTTACTTATTTTACTCTCTGTTTTTAAATCCCTCTCTATTTTTCAATGCCTAAATTCTTGATTTCAAGCTTTTCAAGCATTTCAATGGCTTCCGCAATTGATTCTTCGCAATATGTACCTGATTTCACAACCAATCCTTCACAATCTATGCCTAATTTAAGCACAGCAATAGCAGATGAATATGCCAACAACCCTTATTTTCTTCCTGTGAATGAAAATCCAGGATTTGTTCTCACCTCTCAACCTCTCACAAGTCCAGAAAACTATATGAGTTTTGCTAGATCCGAGTTTTTAGCTTTGAGTTCTAAAAACAAATTCGGATTTGTGAATGGTTCAATCACGGAACCAGATCCTTCTTCTCCTTTATTCAATTCTTGGAGTTGTTGCAATACTACAATTCTTTCTTGGCTAACCAATTCTTTAAGTGTGAAATTGAAAGCTAGTGTGATGTACATCAATAATGCAAAGGACTTGTGGTTTGATCTTAAGGATAGGCTCTCACAAGCTAATACACCACAATTGTTTGAGCTTGAGAAATAGATCTCTCATCTTTCACAAGGTTCTCTCTCAGTAAGTTCCTACTTCACCAAGTTCAAAACATTGTGGGATGAGTTTGCCAATTATCAGCCTTTTAATGTTTGTTCTTGTGCTTGTACTTGTGGATCCAAAGCTTCTTAGTTGGATTCTCAGCACAAGGAACATGTTTTTCGTTTCTTGATGGGTCTAAATGACAGTTATGGCAATCTCATTGGTCAAATCTTGTTGATTGAGCCATTTCCCTCACTAAGCAAAGTATGTTCCTTGATTCTGCAAAAGAGAAAAGGAGGAATATTGGTCATGGCAACATTGGGTACAATCTTGAAGCAGCTGCTGCTATGTTTGTTAATTAGAACAAAGGTTAATTTTTGAATCATAATGGTGGCAAAGGAGGAGGGCATTCCAAGAAAGAGAGACCTCTTTGTACCTACTGTGGTCTTACAAGTCATATAGCTGATAAATGCTATATACTCCATGGATATCTTTCAGGATACAAACCCAAAGGGGGAAATAAGGCTATGGCTAACCAAGTTACTGGTAATTTTGGGAATTTTGATGCTCTCATAGCCTTGACCAATTCTAAGGTAAATGGCACTTTACCTCCTACTGGTTTTCAACTAGATGTCACCTCTACAACACCAAATGTCTTTGGTAGTTCTTTTGGAGCTGCTCCTTTACAGCCAATTCAACAGCCTTCTTTAGCCCAATGTCCAATTACTCAAGCTTAGTGTGAACAGTTGCTTAACTTCTTGAAACTTCATTCAGTATCTGGTTCAGGAAATGGTATTCAGACTTCTCATCAGGCAACCTCAGTCATGACATCTATGATGCCTTCTGTGGCTTCTTAACCTTCTTTTACTGCCTCTAGCTCCATTTCATCCCCTTCTTCTTCCAACTTTTCAGGTAATCCTTTTTGGTTTCCACCAAATTTGTCTCATTCCATTTTTTCTGCCTAAATTGTTAATGGACATGAGTTTAAATCTAATGATTGGATCATTGACACTGGAGCAACTGATCACATGGTCCATTTTGTTTCTCAACTCACTTCTATAACCTCAGTTGTTCGATCTTGTGTCTATTTGCCAAATGGGAAAGAGGCCTTGGTCACACATATAGGCACTGTGCAAATTTCTTCTACTTTCAATCTTACTGATGTTTTGTGTGTCCCTTCTTTTAGCTTCAATTTGATTTTAGTTAGCAAGCTTACCAAGAATCTTCATTGTTGCCTTATTTTTCCTAGAAATTGTTGTTTTATCCAAGACCTTGCTCAATAGAGCATAATTGGTTTGGGTAGAGAGTGCAATGGGCTGTACTTGCTGTAGAACTCATCTGTGCACACTGCTCTTACTGTCAAAGTTGGTTCTTCTTCAGAATTGTGGCACGCTAGACTAGGTCACCCTTCTTATTCCAAGTTTTGCTTGTTAAGAATTGTTTTAGATGTAACTATTTCCAATAAACCAGATTGTTGTGATGTTTGTCATTTCTCTAAGCAGAAAAGACTTCCTTTTGTTTGTAGCAATCATGTATCAAATAAGCCTTTTGAGCTAATTCACTATGACCTATGGGGTCCTTTTACTACTTGTACTTTTGATGGTTTCAAATACTTTTTAACCATTGTAGATTATTTTACAAGATGTACTTGGGTTTATCTTGTCAAGCAAAAGTCTGATACTCAATTTTTACTTCCTCAATTTGCTAACATGGTTAAAACTCAATTCAATACCACAATCGAAACCATTAGAAGTGACAATGGTACTGAGTTTTATCTTAGAGATTTTTTTTCATGCCAATGACATTTTGCATCAATTGAGTTGTGTTGATACTCCTCAACAAAATGCAATTGTTGAGAGGAAGCATCAGCACATTCTTTATGTTGCTAGGGCATTGCTATTTCAATCCAAAGTACCATTGTGCTATTGGGGTGATTGTGTTTTGACAACAATTTATTTGCTCAATAGAGTTCCTTCTAAATCCTTAGGCAACAAAAGTCCTTATGAACTCCTTTTTAATTCTCCACCTTCTTATTCTCATCTAAGGTGTTTTGGTTGCTTGTGTTTTGCTTCTACACTATCACATAACAGACACAAGTTTCCACCTAGGGCCAGAAAATGTGTGTTTCTAGGTTACCCCCATGGTATTAAAGGCTACAAGGTTTTGGACATTGATTCTAATTCAGTTTTCATATCTAGAGATGTTCAGTTTTATGAGCATATTTTCCCTTTTGCTGATTTTGATACAACTTCAGCTTCTTTTCTTGATAGTTTTTTCTTTCCTCATTGTGTTTCTAGCAGTTGTAATCTTGATTGTAATTAGTGGAAACAATCCATCTTGTGTTGAGAGTTTGAAGCAATTACTTGATGCCAAGTTTGGTTTGAAAGATCTTGGCTCACAAAGATACTTTTTGGGACTTGAAATAGCTAGAACAGATGAAGGAATCAATTTAAATCAAAGGAAGTACGCCTTAGATATTTTAAAAGATATAGGTTTCATTGGTAGCAAACCTGTAAAATTCCCTATGGAACAGAATTTTAGGTTATCCAAGTATGAAGGTAAACCACTTGCTAATCCTGGAATATAGAAGACTAATTGGCAGGTTGTTGTACTTGACATTAACTTGGCCAGATATCACCTATGTTGTGCATAGGTTAAGCCAATTTGTGTCACAGCCTAGGGAACCTCATCAACTTGCAGCTAATAGGGTGCTTCAGTACATTAAAAGTTCACCAGGCAAAGGTATCTCCTTTCCAAGTAATTTAGAACTGCATATTGTATGTGGGGGCCTTTTTTTTTTGTTGTGCGTTGGGCTGGGCTGCCTGCCGCGGTAGTAGGCCCGAGTATTCTAAGTAAGGGAGTTGAGACCGGTCCAACTGGAGCTCAAATTGGGCTGGCTTGTGCGCAAACGTTGAGTCCAAGTCCAAGGGAAGACGCTGCGAAGTGGGCTTATCCTCTGTTCCTGCCGCAGGAACTTTTCTCCAGTTTCTGCCGCAGGATTGACTTTTCTGCCGCAGAAGGAACTATTCTCCAGTTCTGCCACAGGTCTAACTTTTCTGTTGTGCAGCAAGACTTTCTACCGTGCAGTAAAACTGTTTGCCGTGCAATAAAAGTTTCTGCTATGCAGTGAAGCTGCCTGCCGTGCTTTAAAGCTGTCTGCCGTGCTTTAAAGCCTTCTACAATGTGAATGACCACTCTTCGTTTTTACTACAGAAACATTTTTCCACTTCCTTGGCCTGGCTTGTGTGCAAGCCACACCACGTTTGCTAAAATCTGTTTATAAGCTCACAGCAGGCAGGGTCATTGTTAAGAGGTTATGGCAGGCAGACAATATATAGAAAACGTAAAGAAAATGCAGTCACTATTTCTGCCGCAATAAACAAGATAAATAACTTAAAAGACCTCGCTTTTAAAGAATGACACTTAAACAAAGGATTAGAGCGGGATTAGTAGAGTAAAGAGAATGAGTCTGCCACACCAAGTATCACTGCGAGACTCTAACCAGGGAAGGGAAAACTGCTCCCTCAACGCAAGTAACTTCAAAGGAGAAATTAATTGCTTTGAGAGATCAGACCCAAATGGTATGTCCCGAGCATAAGTCGTATTTCCCTCCAATGGAGGACAAGGCTATTGAGGGAGAGAGGGGGTTAACCCATTTGGGTGCATGCCTGCCATAAAACACTCTGTTTTTCCTTCTTAGTATTCTTTTCTCTCTGTTTTCTTTCTTCCGATTCTTTTCTCTCTGTTTTCTCAATGACTTCCTTTTTTCGCCCCTCTTTCTTTCTTTCTTTCTTTTTTTGTTTTCTCATCTTTGTTTTCTCATCTTTTTCCATTCCCCTTTTTTCTCCTCTTTTTCCTCCTCCCTTGTTTTTTCCTCCCCCTTTTTGCTGTACACAGCTACAGGTCTCTTATATAGAGCCTGCCGTAACCGATTTTACTATTCTAGCCCTTTCATGGCCCTTGTCTGGTATAGGAGCCTTTTGCCAACCACTTACCGAGTCAATGGTTCTGACTATCACCATTGACCTGTGGCTTTCAGACAATGACGGTTCATTTTCTACTCGTCCAGTGTGTACCCTCTCCCTCTCGGTCTCTCATGGCATGCACCCAGTGGTTCTTACTCAGCCTTGCCTCTTTTGGGTGGCATGTCATCCCAGCAGGACTGTGCCCACCGAAAGAGCCTGGGCAAGAAACACAAGAATGGGTTTCCACTCCTCTCCCCACCGCTAGACCGTGCCCTCACCCATGACCTCACCCTTTCCCATAGTGGCTGGGTATAGGCCGGTGGTGCCTAGGTCGTACACATGCTTTACCTTCTTGATGTTTCATTCGTTTGCCGAGGTCTGAAAATGGGTGCGCATATCCTGCCATGCACTTTTTGGCCTTTTCTGGTGTGGATTGCATCTCCAACGTTTATGACTTGTCCATTTCTTTGGAGGGTTGGGCCTTGTTGGACATTGGGCCTCCCTTTAGTTTGGTTGTTTGCTTCGTGGCTTGGCATCTCCTGCCATACCAGATTGTTATTCCTGCTACTTATCTCAATCCTGCCAGAGAACTGTATTCTGCGGCAGACTTGTATTCTGTGGCAGATTTGTGTTTTGCAACTTACTGGGCTTTCTTTCGCATGGGCTTTTGGATATGGAATCACAAAATTGGGCATCAACAATTAGCCCCCTGAGCATATGGATTGCTCCTGCAATTCGTATGCGAAAACTCATGCAGTTTTCTTCCGTGGGTTGTTTCACAACTCATATGCGAATGCCCTTCTTCTTCTCTTCATGGGCTTTTGGATATGGATTCACAAAATTGGGCATCAACAATTATCCCCCTGAGCATATGGATTGCTCCTGCAATTCGTATACGAAAACTCATGCAGTTTTCTTCCGTGGGTTGTTTCACAACTCACATGCAAATGTTTCTCTTCTTTTCTTCGCGTGCTTGCTGTTTCAATATTTACTCTCCTTAGGCACGTTATTTTTCTTTCTTTCTACAATTTTACGACCCTCCAAGGGTAGCCAAAAAGTTACTCTTCATGAGGGTGGTGCTGGGTCTGCTGAGCTTCTTTGGGCTTGCTGTATGCTTTCCTTTTGCTCTTCATGACTTGTGCCTGCTGGGCCTCTTTGGGCCCGCTGTATGCTTTCCTTTTGCTAAATTCCATTAGCCCAGTACTATCATTGGGCTTGTACTATGCTGTTTCGGGCTTCCTTGGCTTATTTCATTGCTTTCGAGCTCCTTTGTCCCATTTTATTCTTTTGGGCATCCTCGGCCCGTTTCAATTCTTTTGGGCTCCTTTGTCCCTTTGGGCTCCTTTGTCCCATTTTATTCTATTGGGCATCCTGGACCCATTTCATCGCTTTCGGGCTCCTTTGTCCCATTTGGGCTCCTTTGTCCCATTTTATTCTTTCGGGCATCCTCGGCCCGTTTCAATTCTTTTGGGCTCCTTTGTCCCATTTGGACTCCTTTGTCCCATTTTATTCTATTGGGCATCCTCGACCCATTTCATCGCTTTCGGGCTCCTTTGTCCCATTTTATTCTTTTGGGCATCCTCAGCCCGTTTCAATTCTTTTGGGCTCCTTTGTCCCATTTGGGCTCCTTTGTCCCATTTTATTCTATTGGACATTCTCGACCCATTTCATCGCCTTCGGGCTCCTTTGTCCCATTTGGGCTCCTTTGTCCCATTTTATTCTTTTGGGCATCCTCGGCCCGTTTCAATTCTTTTGGGCTCCTTTATCCCATTTTATTCTATTAGGCATCCTCAACCCATTTCATCGCTTTCGGGCTCCTTTGTCCCATTTTATTCTTTTGGGCATCCTCGGCCCATTTCAATTCTTTCGGGCTCCTTTGTCCCATTTTACTCTTTTGGGCATCCTCGGCCCGTTTCAATTCTTTACTCTCATGGGCTTTTACTAATTTCATTGGGCTTCCCCGGCCCAATTATTGTATACTATCTTTGGGGCTCATGGGCTTGCCATCAACCTCTTACTTTCTTTGTTTACATTACTTCGGGCCTTCTGTGGCCCATTCTCTCTTTTCTACATCATATACTGCCCATGGGTTTGCTTCTTGGAAATTCCTTGTGATCTTGGACTTCTACAGTGGTACTCATTTCTTTATGTCTGCGGCAATTCGTATACTTATTTCTTCACGTTTCTGCCGTAGCACGTACTCATTTCTTTGCATTTGTAGGGATAAATACTCATTTTTCTGCTTCCGTAGAATATATAGATACTTTCTGCCGCAATGCATGCACTTATTTCTCTGCATCAATACACCTCTTACTCTGTTTCTGCTAGAGCAGCATCTATACTGTAGGAAGTGAAGGTTGTAGCAGATTCTGCGGCAGAAGAATTAGGCTTGACTGCTTACTTTCCCACGTATTCCTTTGTATCATCTCTTCACTCTTCCATAAATGTAGTTGCTCTCTAAGAATGGTTGAAAGACACAGATGTCGTGGAATCCTTCCTTATTGGGTTCTTCTTCATTATGATGTTCTACATCTCTGTAGAATGCTCAAAATTGGCTCTTTGGATTCTTTGACTCTTCTTTCTCTTTGCGTTTACACATTTTCATTTCTTTTGCTCAAAACAAAGCGTAGAGCTAACATTGCAAGCCCTTATCATAGTAGAGTACTCTTTCATTTGCTGATAATACTTTTTGTTGTGTTGAAGAACCCATGTATTCTTTGCCAGGATGAAGTTTCTGCGAAGAAGGGTGTTAGGCCTTGTGGAAAGGCAAGTTTCTTTCAATGATGATGTATTTATGGAAGGCCTCCTTATCCGGAGCTGCTTCTGACATGGGCAAATGTATTGTTGCAATTATAGAGGACCTTTTAGCCCCCAAGATCATCAATACTCTTGTACCTTTGCTGTTTGCATTGCGGGTTGTTTCTGATTCTACCATAAATTCTGGTTCTGCTGCAAAAGTGATCTTCCTGCAGAAGTGACTAAGTCTGCCACTCATTTTAAGGCGCCTACAAGTGGTGCCACTATAGATATTTTTTTCAAGGGGAAATGAGGATGCTTTTATGAGAAATCTTCACTTTCTAAACACTTTCTTTGTCATTCTGCCACAGCAACTATTGATTCCTTCGTGTTTGCATTTTTTTTTTCTTCTTCTTTAACATATTCTTCTTGTCATTCTGCCATGGGCTTTAGTCATCTTTTGTCTATATCTGCGATTGCGCTCTTGGGCCTCTTCCCTCCTTTCATCAAGCCCCTCTAGGTTTTCGCATCTTTCTGCCGTAAAGACTTCCTTTTCTTTTTCTTTCTACTGCATCTGCATAACTCTCAGGGATGGAGTCATTACTTCTGCCGAGCTTATTACCTCTGTCCCGCAGACCAAGGAAAAAGGTGAAAACCCTGTGGCTGACTTTGGCGAATTTCTCTAGAGCGTTTGGCAGATGCATTGCCCATCCTCTTGGCTCATTTTGCTAATGATCTTTAAGCCCCCAAGTGTGGAAGGGCCATGGGGTGACCATGCTGTGTAAGTTCTGTGGACGAGTGTAAATCAAGTTGGCCTGTAGTTGGCAGCTGTGGCATTTTTTTTTTTTTTACAAATTCTGCTGTGTCTCTCTTCATGGCAGGCCAGTAGTAGCCCATTTGCAGCAGGCATCTGTAAAGCTTTCTCTTCCCTTGGTGTTCGCCATACTCTCCTGGGTGTACTTCTTTTATCATTTCTCTTGCTTCTTCAGGGCCCAAACATCTTAAAGGGTCCCTATCGTACCCTTTTTTGAAAAGGATTGTATTTT
Source organism: Quercus ilex subsp. ballota (assembly GCA_032727855.1). Taxonomy (NCBI): domain Eukaryota; kingdom Viridiplantae; phylum Streptophyta; class Magnoliopsida; order Fagales; family Fagaceae; genus Quercus; species Quercus ilex. Next base: position 69,972,361 of record CM064912.1, read on the forward strand.
GCAAGAAGTAACGTGTTGCCAACCTCTTAAGCTTGTATCTTTCACTATGCTTTTGTGGCAGGATACCTTCTGTCAGGTACTTCGTGAATGGGCTTCTCCAATCTTCGCTGATGAACACAGTGTAACTTTCCTCTCTGTCTGCCGCAAGCTGGCAGGTCCCACATTAGGTTTGAACTTGGTCCGCATCTTTGCCCATACTTGGCCAATAAAAGCTTGTTCTTTGGAGTCTGCGGTAGAGAATAATTTCTCCGCAGGATCCACAGGTCTTGTCGTGCACTTCTTTTAACTTTCTTTGGGCTTCCTCCTGCCGCATGCACCTGGACAATACACCACCCGGCATCCTGCGGTACAATTCTTCTCTCACCAAGACGTAATCTTTCAATACTTTTAGTTTTGCGTCATTTTCTTCCTTCGTCAAAGCTTTTTTTATGGGGATCTATCAGTCCCCTTCGCACTGTTCTTCTTTGAATCTTTCTTTCAGCCTCTCAATTATGGACTCTTTTCTCTTGCTGACCTCCACTCTGGTGCTATCCCCTTCAAACATTATTTGCGAGCCTAGTGCGGCCAAAGCATTGGCAAACTGATTTTCATTCCCTGGAGCATGTTCTATTTCAAAACTTTTCTTCCATCTTCTAGGCCATTAATGCACCAATGGCACATGAATTGGTGGCTAGGTAGAGTAACAATGGCTTTTTGTGGATTAGGGGCTTGCACAGTAGAAAGGTTCACCATGATCTGCTGTAGCCTTTTGAAGGCTGCCTGCTGTACTTCTTTCCTCAAAGCTTTGCCCCTTCTATCTCAGCATGGAACGCCTTGGCAGGCAGTGTGGAACGCCCTGGCAGGCTGGGCTACTAGCTTAGCCTCGCGGTCCACATTCAATGTATGCACTATTAGCGCAAGATCCCATCCTGGCATTTTCACTGTAATCCCATGCGAAGACATCTTTGAATTTTTTCAGCAACAGTATTAATTCTGATTTTTTCTTTTTTTGTCAAACTTGCACTAGTTGAGATGGGCCTTGGTCCTTGCAAAACAGACCCCAGGTCAACTTTCTCCATTTTTTCTTCTGCCACAACCTATATATCCTTTTCTGCCACAACTTCTTTGTTTTTTACTTCATTACTCTCCTCCTGCAAACTTTCTTGAACCACGCAACACACCAAGCTTTTGTAGAAGATACATGATGTTGCTGCTTCATATTGATACTTTAAGCACTTTGCGGCAGGCTTTCTAAATTTACTGCAGAATGGGCCTTAGCCCCCAGCATGTGAGACAATTGGATGAGCTTGATATCACCTTCTTTTGGTGTTGATGCTCCATCATGTGGTTCATGCATTCTTTAGTAAAAAATTAGATGCCATGGATCTGCAAGTTGCCGTATTGTAGAAATTCTTCGTTGCTAGAGAATTTGGGAAAAAGTTACTTCCCAAGCATGCTTTGACTTCGTTTCACTGCAAGCACAATTGCTTCCCATGTATTGTCTGCTACATATGATTGTGGCTATAGCTCTTCCGCAGATTCTTTCTAAGGACTTGCGATCATGGCTCTTTCGCGGGTTTGATTGAGTGTAGCCGCCGTTATGGGCTTTTGCTAAGAACTCACAACCATGGTTCCTTTGCTGGCTTTTAGCCAAGAATTCATAACCACGACCCTTTTGCTGGCTATTGCTACCAAGACCCATATTTCATGGGTTTCTTCTTTGCTTGCTTTGAGTATGGGCATATTTAGATGGAGCTTGCTACGTCTCTTGCTTCATGGTTGGCTAGTAATAGCCAAAAGTCAGCGGCTTCTAATATAGAATTTCCCATGACGTGACAACATCTTCCTGGGACAGCATGCTTCTTTATTCTTGTGGCAGAATGCCCTTGCAGTAGAACGCCTTCAATAAAAACCACGTAATAGATTGTAATAAGACAAGCAACTCTATTTACGGCAGGATGTGAGTCAGCAATTGTTTCTGCTATTTCCCTTTTGTACACAAGCCAAAAGAAAGAGCTTTGAGTTTGTCACTATTGCAGAGTTCTTCTAGGATGAGACATAGGCATCAATGAGCTTCATGACTTGAAGAGTGATGATGGAGTTGCATAGTTCGTAGGACAAGTAATCTGATACATTCTTTTTTTTTTTTAGAAACATCATAAAGATAATGATCATTAATGCCACTCTAGGCATAGATCTTCTGAGGTGATTCGCAGAAAACTTCTCAACTCTTCAAGGTTGTTGAATCGGTTTGCTAGACCCAATGATGGACAAAGAGCAGCTTGTAGATTTGGGCTTCTTTATGGAGAGTACGCAATTACTGAGTGGTTGGCTTCATCCCAAGGTCTGGATTTAATTTGGACACTTCACCACCATATCACATGCCTTCAATGTATGCTTTGGTTGAAAGCGGATGTTTCGATATCGCCGAATCGATTACTTCTCCCTCCTCCCTTCATTGATACTGATATATTTGCTGATGTAGTAGCAAAAAATTGATTCGGCAAAAGTGAATATGAAAGGCTCTGTATGCACCTCTCTTACTTTGAGGACAAATCTCAAATTTGTTGTGCTGAATTTTGTGATTGGATATTCTGTAAAAGGGACTGCTGGAATACAAAATTCTGCTGCAAAATATTCTGCTACAAAATATTCTGCCGTGAATAGTCTGCCGAAGAACAGTCTGCCGCGAACAGTCTGCCGAAGAACATTCTGGAATTCAGCAGATTCTGCTGTAAATAATTTGCCGAGAGATCTATGTTCTGGCTTCTGAAATTTTCTACTATAAAATATTCAGCAGATGAACATTCTGCACTTCTGAAATTCAACAGATTCTGCGGTGAACAGCCTGCCGAAGGATCTGTACTTTCTACTACGAAATTTCTACGGAGGGACATTTTACACTTTTGGAAAAGTCTGCTAGGGGATACTTTGCGGAGGAAATAGTGATTTGCAATAGTATAGTAATGATGAAAGTTTTCCATTGGCTGCTATAACTTCATTTTTTTTTTCTAGCTTTTGGTTCTTGAAGGGAAGTAGAGCTAGAATTACTGGCATAAAAAAAAAATGATTGAAACCTTGTGAGGGAATGAAGGGATTTTTTTTTTTTAAGTGCTGGACCCAAAGGTGGAAATGTAGAGAGTTTAGAAAGCTTCTAGTGCTTCCTTAAAATAAATGAGAGCAAAAAGTGATGGAACTTTTGGTTTTGCATGTTTGAATAAGTGGCTTGCCACATGTCCCACATGCATCACAAGGAGAACAAGTGGCATTTAAAGGATAGGACCAAGTATTGTGAAGGCCTTCTATTGTAGAATTCTCAATATATTTCTGCTCTGTTTTAACATTGCTGTGCAGAATTCTGCTACAGCACTGTCCTGCGGTAACGCTACTGTATTCTGCCACAGAATTCTACTACGAAACTGTCCTGCTGTAACATTGCTGGATTCTGCCACAACACTATCCTGCTGTAACGTTGCTGTATTCTACCACAAAATTCTGATATAGCATTGTCCTGCTGTAACGTTGCTGTATTCTGTCACAGAATTCTGCTACAAAACTGTCCTGCTGTAACATTGCTGGATTCTGCCACAGAATTCTGCTACAAAACTGTCCTGCTGTAACATTGCTATATTTTGCCACAGAATTCTGCTATAGCACTGTCCTGCTGTAACGTTGCTGTATTTTGCCACAGAATTCTGCTACAACACTGTCCTGCTGTAACGTTGCTGTATTCTGCCACAGAATTATGCTATGGTACTGTCCTGCGGTAACGTTGCTGTATTCTGCCGTAGGATTCTGCTATGGGACTGCTATGACGTTTTGGATACTTTCCTGAGAGTATAGCTTGGAAGGTTTAAGAACATCTGCATGTCTTGCTTTGGTAAGGACTTGGAAACATGTTTGCGAGGGAGAAATTTCTCATTCTCCCCATCTTGATCCCAACTCCCCAGTGGAGTCGCCATTTGTATGTGGGGGCCTTTTTTTTTTTTTTGTGCGTTGGGCTGGGCTGCCTGCCGCGGTAGTAGGCCCGAGTATTCTGAGTAAGGGAGTTGAGACCGGTCCAACTGGAGCTCAAATTGGGCCGGCTTGTGCGCAAACGTTGAGTCCAAGTCCAAGGGAAGACGCTGCGAAGTGGGCTTATCCTCTGTTCCTGCCGCAGGAACTTTTCTCCAATTTCTGCCGCAGGATTGACTTTTCTGCCGCAGAAGGAACTATTCTCCAGTTCTGCCACAGGTCTAACTTTTCTGTTGTGCAGCAAGACTTTCTACCGTGCAGTAAAACTGTTTGCCGTGCAATAAAAGTTTCTGCTATGCAGTGAAGCTGCCTGCCGTGCTTTAAAGCTGTCTGCCGTGCCTTAAAGCCTTCTACAATGTGAATGACCACTCTTCGTTTTTACTGCAGAAACATTTTTCCACTTCCTTGGCCTGGCTTGTGTGCAAGCCACACCACGTTTGCTAAAATCTGTTTATAAGCTCACAGCAGGCAGGGTCATTGTTAAGAGGTTATGGCAGACAGACAATATATAGAAAACGTAAAGAAAATGCAGTCACTATTTCTGCCGCAATAAACAAGATAAATAACTTAAAAGGCCTCGCTTTTAAAGAATAACACTTAAACAAAGGATTAGAGCGGGATTAGTAGAGTAAAGAGAATGAGTTTGCCACAACAAGTATCACCGCGAGACTCTAACCAGGGAAGGGAAAACTGCTCCCTCAACGCAAGTAACTTCAAAGGAGAAATTAATTGTTTTGAGAGATCAGCCCCAAATGGTATGTCCCGAGCATAAGTCGTATTTCCCTCCAATGGAGGACAAGGCTATTGAGGGAGAGAGGGGGTTAACCCATTTGGGTGCATGCCTGCCATAAAACACTCTGTTTTTCCTTCTTAGTATTCTTTTCTCTCTGTTTTCTTTCTTCCGATTCTTTTCTCTCTGTTTTCTCAATGACTTCCTTTTTTCGCCCCTCTTTCTTTCTTTCTTTCTTTTTTTGTTTTCTCATCTTTTTCCATTCCCCTTTTTTCTCCTCTTTTTCCTCCTCCCTTGTTTTTTCCTCCCCCTTTTTGCTGTACACAGTTACAGGTCTCTTATATAGAGCCTGCCATGACCGATTTTATTATTCTAGCCCTTTCATGGCCCTTGTCTGGTATAGGAGCCTTTTGCCAACCACTTACCGAGTCAATGGTTCTGACTATCACCATTGACCTGTGGCTTTCAGACAATGACGGTTCATTTTCTACTCGTCCAGTGTGTACCCTCTCCCTCTCGGTCTCTCATGGCATGCACCCAGTGGTTCTTACCCAGCCTTGCCTCTTTTGGGTGGCATGTCATCCCAGCAGGACTGTGCCCACTGAAAGAGAGCCTGGGCAAGAAACACAAGAATGGGTTTCCACTCCTCTCCCCACCGCCAGACCGTGCCCTCACCCATGACCTCACCCTTTCCCATAGTGGCTGGGTATAGGCCGGTGATGCCTGGGTCGTACGCATGTTTTACCTTCTTGATGTTTCATTCGTTTGCCGAGGTCTGAAAATGGGTGCGCATATCCTGCCGTGCACTTTTTGGCCTTTTCTGGTGTGGATTGCATCTCCAACGTTTATGACTTGTCCCTTTCTTTGGAGAGTTGGGCCTTGTTGGACATTGGGCCTCCCTTTAGTTTGGTTGTTTGCTTCGTGGCTTGGCATCTCCTGCCATACCAGATTGTTATTCCTGCTGCTTATCTCAATCCTGCCAGAGAACTGTATTCTGCGGCAGACTTGTATTCTGCGGCAGATTTGTGTTTTGCAACTTATTGGGCTTTCTTCCGCATGGGCTTTTGGATATGGAATCACAAAATTGGGCATCAACACATATCAAGTCCTTTTGTGATGCAGATTGGGTTGGTTGGCCAGATACAAGAAGGTCATTGATAGGTTATGCAGTTTACTTAGGTGAATCCTTGATATCTTGGAGGTCAAAGAAGTAAGGAGTGGTTTCAAGGTCCTTGGCTGAAGCTAAGTATAGGGCAATGGCAAGTGTAACTTGTGAGATCACATGGGTGTTATAGTTGCTCAAAGATTTGAAGGCTGAGCATCCCAAGCCAGCCATGTTGTTTTGTGACAATCAAGTAGCATTATACATAGCTACTAATCCTGTTTTTCATGAAAGGACAAAACACATTGAAGTGGATTGTCACTTAGTGAGAGACAAGATTATGGAATGCATGATCAAAACTTTTCACATTGCAACAAACTCTCAAGTAGCAGACATATTTACTAAGGCATTGGGTTATTCTTCATTCATAAGACTATCAAAGAAGTTGGGATTAAAGGATATTTTTGGTTCAAAGCAGAGCAAGTCAGTTACTTTAGTTCAAGTCACAAATCTCAAAGATTGTGACTTGAGGGGGAGTGTTGAGATTGCTGTAGAAACTAAACGATAGGAGATTAAAGGCAATACGACTTGTAGCAAGTCCACAAGTAATAAAAAGAAGCAGTCAGCACATGTGGAAGGATAGGGAGTTAGTTAGTTAGTTCTTAGCACGTGTGAAAGGAAGAAAGGGAGTCAGTTAGTTTCTAGTTTAGGCGCCAAAACTTCTTTTTGTAACTGTATATATATATAGTGAGATTGCTTTGTAAATTAATTAGTTTAGTGAAATGAAATCTTAATAGCAAGAGTTTCTTTCTTCATTCTCTAGATTCTTCTTTCTTTACACAAATATAAGATAGAAGTTTCAAAAGTGTGGAGAATGTAGCATACCTTAGAAGTATGCAAGCAAGCCACGAAACCCGTTTTCTCATAGTCATATTGAATTCAAGAAAATATTTTGTTGAGCTTTTAACTTGGGAGGTAGATGAGTACTTCCACATAATTTGATGGACACAAACAAATCGTTTCTCTTTGAATTTTCAATAAGATGAAAGAAGGAAAAAGCAAGGTTTGCATTAGAATGACTAATGCTCAGCAATGTTAAGAGACAAAATATTTCACAATTTGTTAAGGTGATGAGTAACAAGTTGTGATTGGAGCGATATGATATCATTTTCATTAGGCTAATCACTAGCATAATTAGATGTGGATTTGTGATTAGAACTTCAATTAATCTTGTGGAGTCTCGATGCTTTTTGTTTCTTCATTTTTTTTTGGTGAGATTTAATCTTGAATTTTGTTTTCCCGCATTTTCTCACTAACCAAACAGTATTGATCAAGTTGTGGTATAGGTTGTTGTTTCTGCCTTGTTTTTTTGTGAGATTTTACTCTTCCTCACTATTAGGTTACATTACTGCGTTTTCTCAAGAAGTATTATTTTTAATAATATCTCTTGCAATTGTTTCATAGTCGAGTAATTTCTGCTTGTAAGCGTGTGATCCATATTGATTATTGAAATTCGACGTTACTATAATAATCACCATTCATGACCACTGACTTGTTTGGCTATCAATAAAGCTTTTCATAGAAAATTAGTAAAAGCTGTGTAATGATGGATTCAGATGCATGATGTTTTAATTTCAATGGTTGTTGAAATTTTAGGTTTCTACATATACTGCAAAAGGCTCCTCTATTCGGTAACAGCAAGTCCAGAAGCATATTTGGGAGTATTTTCCATTGTTTTTGCTTGGCAAGTAGAAACTTTGGCTTTTTGAAATTTTGATTGCATTGGTTATGTAATTTTTTTTGAGCTAATTGTTAATGATGGTCGATTTTAGGTAGGTCTTTCGTGTTGTTCTTTGACTTATTTTTGAATCCAATGTTTCTTATCTTTTCTAATTTTACAGTAAAATGAATCTTATTTATCTCTAAAATAACTTTTTCATGTAATGAATTTGAAAGCTCGAATTTGTGTGAAAACACAAGAGCTGTTTAGAACCCCAAATTAGAAATTACGGCTTAGTTGATTTTACTCTAACTTAAACCAAGTGTGGAATAGAGTAAATGCGAGCAAACAAACAATATAACTACTCTAAGCCATTTTCATCAAATAAAAACAATAAAATGAAAGCTAAAAGAGTAGGAAAGAAGAATGCAAACACAAGATAACACATCGATGTGTTATCGAAGAGGAAACCGAAGAACTCGGCGAAAAACCTCTCTGCCGCCCTCCAAGTAGTAAATCGATCCACTAGAGAATGACTTGGAGTACACGAATAACAAAAGACCTTCAAAGTCAAAGCCTAGTCTACTCCATGTACTTGAGCCCTTCAAGCTCCTGCTACCAACTGACTTGACAAAGCCTTGTCTTCTCTAGCTTTCCGAATCACGCAATTCAGTCCGATTGCATCCACTAAACAAATGGCTTCTTTCAATGCTTCCCAGCAACACCAAAACCTTACTTTACACTCAGGATAGGTATGGTAAGTATTTGAGCTATCAACCAAGGGAGTCAATACCGTACCGGAGGCTGTACCGGTTTGGCCAGCGGTACGATATATTTCGAATACCGGCCAATACCGGTGTACCGTTTCGGGTTTACCGCTATTTTTTATATTTATAAATAAATAAATATATATATATATATATATATATATATATGTATGTATGTGTGTGTGTGTGTGTGTGTGTGTGTGTGTGTGTGTATATATTATAATAAATATAAAAGTTTATCATAAAATATTTCCTCAATTCAGAACTAATTATTCATGGTTTTAGACTTTAGTATCAATTATAAGGAAAAAAAAAACACAATATAAAAAATAAAAAGGTTAAAAGTTACCATTGCATACTAAGAAAACAAATAATACTAATAAGTTAATGCAAATAAGTTACCATTCTGTCCTAACAAAAATTCAAAAATTACAAAACTTAAAAAATAAAAAATAAATTAAAAAAAAAACTTTTTTCTATACCGGCCGGTATTGCCCGAAATTGGCCAGTATGGCCGGTACGAGGCCGGTACGGCCGGTATTTTTTTCGGTACGAAACATAGGGGTATTCTCTACCGGATTACTGGCCGGTACGGTACGGAATTCACTTCCTTGCTATCAACCTCTCAAGGATTTGGATATAGAGAGATAGGAGTTGAGGAAAACCACAATGAATTGTGTAGAGGATTGTGGGTATGACAATCTCTAACTCTTAAGGGTTATGGCTATGGTTTTCTCTCTAAAAAGCACTCCTATCAATATGTGGTAATTATGGTATATATAGTATGGGTGAAGACATAGTGTATCAGATATGACAAAATAGCAAAACAGAATATTTCGCGAGTATCTCGTGGGAAGGCCTTACATGCGAAATATTCGCGAAAACCAGCTGTCATGACTCTTCGCATTCCAGTCATGTGCTGAGCGCATGGCTTCACTTCACAAGAAGTCTTCTCGTGAGCTACCCACGAAAACTCCTTTGATCTTCAATTTGTCTTGAGTCTTCACACTCTCTCTCCCACACAACCCATACAAAGAAATCCCACATAAAAATACAGAGTACATAAAATTGAACAAAATTACAATCAAATTTGGCACAGAATTAAAGCTAACACAAAATAGTTGTAAATCACAACTTTACAGAATTTATTGCGTTATTATTTTTGATAGTATTATATATATTTTTAATTCTTTGGGTGCTTTATGCCAATGATTCTATAATAATGAGATAAAGAATAATGTATTGAGTTCAAGACACATGTATGGATTGTGTGTAACTTATCAATTATACATGTTTGTATGTTTGTGTGTGTATATATATATTTTTTAATAAATAATAATAAAATTTATTGAAATGAGAAGTAACTCAAATACACAATTTATACTATATATAAGAGGATTCCTATTTTTTAACTGCATTTTTTTGTGGTTCAAAAGTATCTTCATTAATAAAGGGTAATTTCATTTAGAAATTGAGTTATAAATGTCAAATAACAAATTTTATTTTGAATTCAAAAAGAGAACTCCTAAAATTTAGGATTTTTTTTTCCTTTCCGTTCAAAAAAGAAATTACAGTTACTGTTTATCTCTAAAATTTATCCTTTTTATTTGTTTGAAAACTAAAAAAAAAAAAATTATTTCTAAATTATAATAGATGCAAATTAGTAATTTTTACCTAAAAAAATAGAAGAGCGACACACGTGTTCAGAGGCTAGTGAGTATATAAGAGAATCACATGAGAAAACTAAGAAAGAAGTGGAAACAGAGAAGAAGCATTAGTGCTGCATATGGTACATCCTAATTAAAATTAAAATTTTTTATAAAAATGTGAAGAAGTACAAGGGTAACTGGGTAAGATGCCCATTATGGTTTTACGTAGGAATATACGCATGATTTGAATTCTCTGTTTCAGTTACAAATGATGTCCTAACAGGTTATGTATTATCTATCATACCACATCACAACAGCAGATACATTTCAAATCAAAACTACTTCAACTTTTTGGGTCTAGAAGCTTCCTTGTCAAAATCCAACTCATTTAAGATAATGTGTTCAAAACTTCAAAGAGAGCAAAAAATGGGAGAAAATGGACAAATACCCTTTTCGCTCAAATTATGTAGCGTTTTGCCCCATTTTCCAAATTAATTAAGAAAATACCCATCTTTTAAAACTCGATTTGAGATAAATCGAGTTATGCCCTATAGTGACGTTTTTAAGGAGCCTATAGTGACATTTTAAAGACCTATAGTGGCGTTTTGTAACTTGACCTCCATAAACTCGAGTTATAGGTAAAAAAAAATTGAAAAAATTGCCTATAACTCAAGTTCATGGAGGTTGAGTTACAAAACGCTACTATAGGTTCTTAAAACGTCACTATAGGCTCCTTAAAACGCCACTATAGGGCTCTAGAATTTTTTTTAAAAAAACTTGATTTATCTCAAATTGAATTACAAAAGATGGGTATTTCCCTAATTAGTTTGGAAAAAATGGAAAAAAGCTACAATTTTTGCTCAAAAAGGGCATTTGCCAATTTTTTTCCGCAAAAAAAAAGGGTCATCGTGACTGTGGGGGTCAAAAACACAACCTAGTAGAATATACTAGAAATTGTAGTAGAACATAGTAGAAATTCTTGATCAACACAACTAATTTCTAAAGAAGGGCTAAAACATCCACAATGGGAAGATTAGACAGGTAATTGAAGGACAAAGATGGATGAACAAAGTAAATTTGATTTAATAACCTTCTTATGAGATACAAAGTATATAACTCAGAAAAATACAAAGTCTCTTGCTCTTTGTTTCTCTCTTTCTCCCTTAAGCAATTTTTTCTAAATCATCTCCATTGTGGGTTGACTCCTCCTTTTATCTCACATTCCTTCCTCCTTTCCAGCCGTGCGTTTTTTGGCTCAAACACCTTTCTTGCCATCTTTTGATCATGAGTAGTGACTTTTGGAGTGTTTTTACTGTTTAGGTCAAACATTCATTATTTAATGTGACTAACATTAAGTAGAAACACTTAATTAATGCAGAAGTGACCAGTGCCTTGGGCTTTGTGTTGTTCTCTTCGTGTTTCTTGGGAATAGAGGGGCTGAGATCACGTCCTTGGCAGCCCCGTTGAATTTCTCCACGGTTGGGTGATCCTTGGATTACCTCAGTGGCCCATCTGGATCGCCCTACTATTCCATGGGCTTGGGCTTTCAGTATCGAGATTTGGGTTGACTTCTTATTTTGGACATGTATTTTGGCATCCTTTCTGCGGCCGGTGAATTACAGGGTGGTAATTATGTTTGTTCCCCTTACAGTGACTAATATAAAACCGTTTATAATATTAATTCATATATAAAGTAAACTTGGATCACCAAGAAGTATTTTCTCAAGATTGGAGAAATTCAGTAATAGACAAAGGACTTGCAATACTTGATGAATGCAATCAGTAATAAAGAAAAACCTCCCAAGAGCATTTACCATTGAGATCTTTGCCAGTTCGCCTTCATCAAGAATTACATTTTACTATATGTAACCCCTATTGGGGTACATAATAGGGTTTCTTACTGTCTTTGAAACTTAAAAACATAATAAGAAAGAGAAAAACAAGTTCCAAAAAAGAAAGGCAAAAGGGGGAAGGGGTTGAGGTTGGCACATAGTCATGTAAAGTAATGGACTACCATGTTGCTAGAGTGAAGTTTGCACCTGTTGCACCAAAGAGTTATTTGTGAGAGTATATATATATTTGTGAAGATTGATTAATAGTAGTTTTTTTTTTTTTTTTTTTGAAGAAAAGTATTTCAAGGTTCTAAATCTTTCTTCCAAGATATAATTTTTGATGCACGAATTTCGCTGAGACATTAAATTATTTTTCAATTTCAATTTTAACCATCAAACAAAAATTGAGTGAACCAGATTCTAAAATTTCAAGCATGTAAAGAGATATCAAAAAGATTATTCATGAATTTCTTTATCAAAGCTATAACCTAATTAAAAAACCAACTATACTTATCCTATGATGGTCAAACGGATGTTTTGTACATTGATTATCACAAAGTCTATAAAAAAATTTTAATCACAAGAAAGTACTTTGGATAATTGATTCTCACCCTTTCTTTCTCTCCATAAAAACAATAATGCATTGGTTCCTGACTAGAAAAAGAAAAAATTTTCAAATAGACCAAGTTGTAAATTTATGTTCTCTGTTGTAGACACCGTATTTTGCTATTTCATTTTTTAATTATGATGTATACCCCTTGCGCATGAGTTCCTGATATACCAATTGAATAATGATGTGCCTAAGCTCTACAATGTCTCTCCCAATTACATGCATGTTAACTTTATATTTTTAACCTATTCTTATTCATGGTTTTAATCTTCATCTTAAATACATGAGAATCACAAAATCTTTAATTTATTTATGAGTTATTTATTATTAAGTATCTAAATTTTCTTAAAACTTTCAATTTCAACAAATAATAAAGAATTCGCTCATTTTCATTTAATGTTTAAATCTCTCAATTTTTTACTTATTAAATTTAACCTTTTTTCGCTTTCAATTTAATCTCAAATTTACTGTTCGAACTTTTATAGATTTTGCTTAACTTTTGGGACTTTTTGTGATAAAAAAGAAAAAAAGAAAAGGAAAATGTGTGTTGGTGTTTTTGTTTTTGTTTTTTTAAATATTTTTTTAAGACAAACAATAGTGCAAACCAGAATAATACGGCAGTGCATGCATCAGATCTACCAGCACTGGTATGCCATCAGACCAAGCTCATGGGGAGTGCTTCTGGGTATACTTCTAAAACTCAAAAAAAAAAAAAAAAAAAAATTATCTCCCTTTTTTTTTTTTTTTTGTGATCCGACAGTATAAATAGTTTGATCTTATGTGTGAGTTAGAGCTGAAAATGAGAGTTGTAAATTATAACAAAACTAAATTAATGTTCGTAATTAACTTGATAGTTGAAATGGGGTTACGGGACTTCTCTCAGATCTATATGTGGATTTAAATTTGAGTGGGTTAAAAAAATCTGTTTAGTGAGTTGTTATTGGCCTAATCAGTTTTTCTTTGGTGTGTTTCATGGCCAAAATGGCCCATTACCACCAATTTTGGAAATATTTGGCCCAAAAACACTGTTTCGGAAATAATTGGGGATGTACCATCTTTTTAAGTACTCGAGTTTTCTGTACTCGAGTACTGCATTTTATGCTTCCACCGTGGCACGCTGACATGGCAATTGGGGTTTTTTTTAATTTCAAGCAGTACTCGAGCTTCCTGAGCTCGAGTACTGTGTACCCGAGTCCGTTGAACTCGAGTATATCTGTGTTTAAATTTCCAAACAGTACTCGAGCTTCCTGAGCTCGAGTACTGTGCGTATCCCCTCCAGTCTTATTTGCTTCTCACTTTCACTTCTCACTCTCACTCACCAGAACACTCACTCACCAGAACACACTCTCACTCACACACTCTCACTCTCCTTCACACCTAAAGCCCAAACCCTCACACCATCGCCGGCAGAAAACCCGTCGGCGGCAGAAGACTTCGCCGGCGACCTCTCGCTCTCAGTCTCGCTATCTCCCTCTCAGTCTCGCTATCATCTCCCACACGCAGTCAATCTCCCTCTCAGTCTCGTTCTCGCTCTCTTCTTCGGCACCACAAGCTCTTCTTCTTTCTCCATTTCTCACGGCAACACAGGTTCGTCACTCTAACTTTTCTCTTCTTCGTTGACCTCTCTAATCCTCTATTTCTACTAAATCTGAATCCATATAGGCTCTGGGATAGGATGTGGGTTTCATTTGAATTTTTTTTTTTGTGGGTTTGCTTGGGTTTCATTTGATTTATTGTGGGTTTTGTTGGGGTTTTGTTCAATTGTTTGTGCGTTTTGTTTCATAGTATTTTTCAATGATTTGTTTTGGGTTTGTCTTTATTTTCTATTTCTGTAAACTTTGTTGCGGGTTTGTAATGCAAATTTAGTTTCTAGGACTTGATTTTGTTTCTACAACCTAACATAGAGGGACTAAAACAGTTTGGAAGAAAGAAGGAACATCATCAGAAATGCCTAAATGCTAAATGTATTGGTTCTATGACTTGCATATATGATGCATTATCATGTATCATGAGTATAATAGAAATGTGGATTAAAAACTGTGAAGTTAGCTATAATGGGTTGAAAAAAATAGCTTAATTTTCAAGAAATAGTTGTCGAGTATTCTATAGGATTGTTAGGTGTGCCTTTGATGTTGTTAGGTGTCACACTGAAACTAAAGAATTCATCCATGTTTTGGGTGCAAGCTATACACGGATTTAGATTTCATAGGGTTAGATTTTTTTTTTTTTTAATTATAATTTTTGGTTTGACAAATTCAGAGATGACAGACAAGTCGAGAAGTATATGTATATTTTTTTGAGCAGTATAGTTTAACAGCCGGTTGATAAAAAATAGTGGACTTGGATTTGGATTTTATGGGGTTATATATATATATATATATATATATATATATATAAACGAGGTTATAAAAATAAAAAATAAAAACATATTTAAAAACGAAAGACCACTTGAGAAGTTTGGTATTGACAGGCAGTTGATAAAATATGCAGAGTCTTGCTTTATTTCTTTGACAAAATGATATGCTTCATAACCAAAAATAGAGGTTTTCTAGTGAAGCGAATGGAGCAAAAACGTGAAATACCTTTGGTACCGACCAATTTGTATGCACATATATATCCAGAGTCCAAAACTGAAAACTCGTCAAACCAACCAAAGTTAGAACCATTAGCCCCACATGCAATGCCAACTAAGAGGACTACAAGCCCCACAAGCAATAGCATTGAACACATTGTATTAGATTGACCTTGCTGTATCCTGGTCCAACTTTCCAGGATGAGCTGTATTAGATTTATTGCATTAAGGATTTATGTGTGGGTGAGTTTACAATTGTAAACACATTGTTCTTTTCTTATCAATAAAATTCTTATTACCTATCAAAAAAAAAAGAAGGGATTTATGTGTGTGTGAGTGAAACAAAATTTAGGAGTATCATATTATGATTTATTTGCAACATTAGAGTACGTCCTGTAAAAGAAAATATCATGACATTTTCAACTAATTTATTGTTCCTAGACTATGAAATAATTTTAGGAGTCCTGTATTCTAACCATTTGCTAATATTAGCATTTAGCATCTTAAACAAACAAGGATATTTGCTGTCTCAATTGGCAGTGCTTTTTGAACTGTCAGGTCCTGATGGATTGTTATTCTAGTGGCATTCTTTTCTTTATATTTTGTTGTAAAAAAAGATGACTGCTTCTGTACTTTCACACCAAGAAATGAATGAATTTATGTTTTCCCTATGTTTTTTTACTTGAAAACACCTATGACAATGTCCACATGTCCAGAACCTGGGGAGCTGGTTGTGTTAGTCAAATTACAACTTTCATGAATGATTGACATTCACTACTAAGTATTGTAAATAATATCATTGCTCATTGGCCTCCCTTGGTTGGTACCAGATTCTCACTTTTGTAAAATTCAAATGATGGCAGAGAGTATCTAGGTTCATAAGATGGATATTACATGACAAAGTTACTCTTTGACTACTGAAAGAAACAAGTACATAAAGAAAAATAGAAGAGAGAGGGCGAGAAGGGGGTGGGGTGGGGAACAAAGCTACTCAAATCTATCAAATGAAACTTATCTGCATCTCTCTCTTTGATATGCTTCCCTGTCACAGACTGTAATGTGTAAGGCATATAAAATTTGAATTCAGTTACTTTATGATTTTGGGAACTAATTATTATTTTTTATATGCTCTCTCTCTCTCCCTCCCTCCTTCCCTCCATGTATGTTATCAACTGGCTGCCTTTTTTTTTTTCATCATTAGATGTCATTAAACCCCAAGGTATTTTGTTAAAAAGGGTTGATACTGCAAAAGAGTTCAATTAAGTCAATGGCATGTCATGGGCTTACAACTCACTATTTCTAGATTTGGGATTCCAATTCATAACATTATGCCTGAACATGACTTTTCCACAACTTTTGCATCTTAGTGCACAAACTCAAGTGTAAGATAGAATGGCTCTTGCTTATTATGATATAAGTTCGATGCATAGTGCCACAATACAAATCAATTTATTTATTTTTACCTGTAGAAGTAGTTATATTTGATTCTACATTAATTGAATTACTGAAAGTATTGCAATTTTAAGATGGATAAAATTGAAATTTATGTATTTCATAGATGGCTATTAAAATCTGAAGAATATTAATATGTAAGATTGTTTTGAGAGCAAAATTCATCCCTTAAATATAGGGTTGCAGGTGTGTATAATAAGTCATGATGCAGCACCCTTCATAATATTGTAATAGAAAATTTCTAATGTGAGTTTCTTGCTAAAGATTTAACAAGATCTCCTGGCTGCAACACCTTGCTTGATTTTATAATATTGATCCTCAGTCACAACTTTGGTCAGTTGAAATATTATTTTCAAATAAAGACAAGAAAGTTTTGCTTACTACCGACGACATAAAATATGCAACTTCAAAATTAGTGGAGCTAGTCTTTGTATTTTCAAACAAAATATGCTTTGTATTTGACCTAATGGGCCATTAATCATCTTTAATTTATGCCAGATATGGACCCACATAGAGCGGGACCCGGACCCTCTATACAGGATGTCTTGACGAGGCAGGATGTGCATCGTTCAAGTTTGCTTTGGGATGCTCCTTTGGCAGGCGAGGTATGCACTTGTCCAACATCGTTGTCAATATATGTAGTAGACAGATTTTTGGCATTTAAGTTTGAAGCGTAATTATTATGTGCTTAGTGAATGCTATTATTAATACTAAGTTGCTCTGTTTGCAGGAAGTACCAGGTGTACTGACTTGTTGGCATCGAGACAAAGGTTTGCTTAAAGGTCTGTTTGAAGGTGGGTTAGACCCACGTATCGCCGCTCATATCACGGATGCAGGATTAGATGGACTACTTCGGGTCCCAAATATAGACATTGACCATAGCTTGATCGCGGCTTTGGCGGAGAGATGGCGGCCGGAGACGCACTTATTCCACTTGCCCCTCGGTGAGATGACCATCACGCTGCAAGACATAGAGGTTATAATGGGGGTACCTGTAGATGGGTTGCCGGTGGTGGGATATACCCATATGGATGATTGGAGTGACCTATGTTCGAACTTGCTAGGGCATAGGCCGCCGAGAGGTCTTGGTGGAGTTAAGAACACTGGAGTGATGGAAGGGCCGAGGATAAAAGCCAAATGGCTTGAGGATCGGTTTAGGAACCCTCTCCCGGCTGATGCCAGTGAGGAGCTTGTGCAGCAGTATGCTCGGTTTTACATACTGGAGATGTTGGCTGGTATATTGTTTATGGACAAGTCTGGCGAACGGCACTCAGTTATGTATTTGCAATTTTTCAATCCAATTAGCAATGGAAAGAGATATAGTTGGGGTAGTGCAGCACTAAGTTGGCTATATAGACACCTCTGTAAGGCATCAGAGAAGGAAGCCAAGCAGATTGGCGGTGCTGTGCTATTGGTGCAGTTGTGGGCATGGGAGAGGTTTCCACACATATGTCCTGTGATGAGGCATCCACACCAGGCACTGCCCCCAGGTCCACTTGCTATTAGGTATGTAGGATCTTAGATAGTTACCGTTTTACATTTTTGTATTATCTTTTTTGCATGGGAATTATGTAAGTAACTAATATGAAGGTTATGTCTATGTTGTTTGGTAGATGGAAAGGGGCTAAGATAACAACTGAACATCCAATGCACGTCCTACGCGCCTATTGTTTGTCGCTCACTTCACTATGGCCAAATCAGGTATCGTGCCTTACAAGTGGGAATCGCTTTGGCATGTAGTTGTCATACTTACAAGTGGGAATGAATAAACATTTTTTATCTCAGAGTTAAACATTGTTGTCATGTATTGTTCACATCCGTTACACATTTTTTCTAATTATATTGTTAATATGGTTGTTTACATCTGTTGGATCATTGCAGATTGTCTGGGAGCCATACAGAAATTATTTGGGTTCCTTGCCCGCATATTGTACGGCAGGCCAACGCATATGGAGGTCTATCATGCCGCTCATACATTTTTGGGTGGTTGAAGGCCATCACCCAGAACGTGTTCTCCGACAGTTTGGGATGAAGCAAGACGTACCGATCAATGTCGATACTTCAACTGAACTTCACAAGATAACACTTCAGGGCAAGCACGAAAAAAACTGGGCTGCTGAACATAGAACACATATTGCTAAATGGGTGGCGCATGCCACAATTGTCGATGCACCGCCCTTTCATGGGGAGATGAGCTACAATGATGATTATATGGTGTGGTTTCGTCCTCGTACTGTTCGCCATATTACGAGAGAGACTTCGTACTGGGACACTTTGGTAAGTTTACAAACACTGTTCAGTTATAAATGTACCTTACTTCGCATAGTTTAGTTCAACCTACTAACAATATTCTTGTATACTTGTGACAGGTTAAATCATAGTTGAGAATTATGGAGAAGTGCGAACCAGGGTCTGAGATCTACAACGACTGTATTAATGCCTTACGAGCTGTTGAAGAGCTCGGTCGGTTGACATTGGACGATGCACGCACTGTGGGCAACACAAGTGAACCGGCTGTAGGGCGTGGTCGGCAAGCAGGTAGACGTTAACGGCAAGGAGCCGTCAATCTAGTCAGCGTCCCACATCTAGTCGGCGTCAGACACCCGTACCCACACCTGCTCGATGTCAAACACCTGCTCGGCGTCAGACACCTGCTCAGCGTCAGACACCCGTGCCCACATCTGGTCAGCGTCAGACACCTGTGCCCACATCTGGTCGGCGTCACACACCTGTGCATGACCACACCATGGAGGACGCAAGTGAGACAGCAGATGAGATGTGTTTGGACATTGGTTATGACATGGGCTCCATGGCGCACGATGATGCGGGTCCATCCCATAGGTTTGCCCATGGGGACACATCTCGGTCCCCATCCATGAAGAGCGGTGATACCTGCCTACCCACATCCCCTACTACATCTCCATTGCCCACCGGCACTGCCCCCGCAGATGTACATGGTAGAGATGAGATGAGATTCATGCCCACCCCTGGGCGACCCACCCCTGGTGCTGTCCCCCCTGAGTTCATCCAGACATAGATACCCGCCCCCCCACCAGAGGCTTCACACATTCAGGATCGGCCGCGAAGGCCGCAACGGACACGGACACATCCTCCTGATTGTGGGACTGGACATGGTACGATACTTCGATTCAATACCGATTACATATACATCTCTTTATAGTTAAATGATTTGCATATTAGTATTTGCTTGTATTCTTTTCAGGCAAGGTGAGACCAGTCAAGGAACCAGTGAGGAGAAGAAAACGGGAATGATTTTTGATGGGCAAGAATAACTTATGTAAGTTATTTTTCAGTTGCACAACTATATTACACTCTCCTTCATTTTGTCAGCAAAACTGTTGTCTACTATATTAAGTTGCTCTAAAAGGGGAAGAACAAAGTTATCTGCTTTAATTTATTCAACTAGTTGTTACTTATCTAAATAAAGAAATGAAAAATTCAATTCAACTAGTTGCAGCATTAGTTGAAGTGTTCTTTTTATGATTATAGTTTCATGTTTGCAAGACAACAGAGCTGTTTTTGTTATTATTTCAGAATGCTATAAGAAATAGTTTTTTGCAATTGGCCTCATTGGAGCAAGAAAAGGCTGATGTGAATGGATTGAAATTGGCTGCATATTCAGGTTTGTGAGTCAGAACATCATATTTCGATTCTACACTTGCCCTGGTGTTAATGTCAGAACATCATATTTCGATACTTTTTTTGATCTGGGTCCTTTTGGGTTTCGATTTCTGTTAATGTTCTTTTTGTTTGTCACGTTTTTAACAGGGTACCAAATGTAAGTTCTTTAAGTGGTGTGACGAAGTCAAAACAAATGGTGAAGTCAAAACGTGTTTTTGTCGAGCTGGGCCCTGTGCATGGAATATGATGACAAGTGGTCCCAATGCGGGTCAAGGCTACTTTGTCTGCAGAGTCCCCAAGGTGTACCTGCCCTCATTCAATATTTCTTGTAGATAATCTAATTTATTGCAGCTATAATTTCTGGCTTCTTGAATATATGGCATGCACAAATTCATTTTAGGCTTTGTACCTAATGTTGATTTTGATTGTATGAACTCTTTCCCAGTTGTGATAGATAATAGAACCATTGAGTAAGCTCACCAACTTCAACAAAAGTCACTAATTTGTGTTGTATTGCTATGAAAACTTGGGTTCATAAACCTGGTTTCTTTGATGGTCTATGTTTCTGATTGGTAATTTGGTACTTTTCATGGAATTTCAATTGCTTAGGTTAATTGAACCATTTGATTGTATTTCATTAACTTAAGAACTGCTGGCCTAGCACTCCGCAGTTTGGTATCTGCTTTTGTTGGCATGATTATTCCTTCTTGCAATACCTGATTGAGTGTGACTTATTAACATGTATAGAAGAAAAGTATATACTTGTTGAACTCACAGTTGGATTTTCCATTTAACAATCACTACCATTGATTCACCAACAAGTTGAGGAATGTAATGCAAATTCATATGAGCTGGGTGATTAAGCATGTAGTGATATAAATTTTCTCAGTATCCAAGATGCATTTATATTGCATGGTCCTTTGTTTATTTCATTGTTGGCGTTAATATTTTTAAATACAATGTGCCAAACATCCATCTCTAAGTGGGTCTTGCTTAGTTCCAACTACTTATATAGCACCTTGTCCTTAAACCAATACAGATAAACTAAGAAACTTGAAAAGATATAGATCCAATGGCAGCATTTTAGGAGAGCAGCCTCTGTTCAATTTGTGTATCCTCCTTATGGAGCATTTTAAAATCACGGATTTCCCATTCTTTCACATACTAGTTGATATCTGATTAATGGATTGTGGCTTTGAAACAGGGACAAGGAGCCTGTCATTTCCTTCAATGGGAGGATACTCAAGAAATTACCACAATTAATGATCTTGTAGATATGGTAAATCTACAATTACAGTCTTTTTTACAATTACAGTTTTTTTTCCAATTAATTTTCCCCCATGGCAGCCCCTAGACTGTTTAATGAATAAGAAAAGATATGGTAAATCTAATGTTTTAAAGGATAGACGATGAACTTCAGTGGCAAATTTTCTTCTTTAAAATGATAAAGAAGAAAATGATAAAATTGTATTCTAATATTCTAATTAAAATGATAAAATTGTATATAGGTTGAAATGTGTGGACTTTTTATTATAAACTTACTCTGAACTTGAGGATTACTTCTTTTTATTCACATTTTTACCTTTTTAATTAATTTTCTTTTGGGTACAGGTTGGAGACCTAGGTTAGCGTTGTTGGCAAAAAAGATGATGACGAAAAATGCAAAGGAAGAGTGATTACATTTCACTGGAGTTATTGTACAGATTGAGCACCATTGAAGAATCTTTTATCTTTTTAAATAAAACCCATAGGCTGGATAAAGATTAAATGACGTAGGCTAGAATTGAGTTGCAACTTATTTCAGATATTTGCTTCATTCATCTTTAGATTGCTGGCTTGTGGCACTTTTATTTGGTTGTAGTTAGAACTAATTCTAATGCTACACAGTCTGATTGAGTTTTTTACAAAAATTCCACTGGTTTGATGGTTGTTTGGATTTTTGGTGGCAGATTGATAAAATACAAGTAAAGAATATCCGACTATTCATTTGGACTGTGTGCGCATGGAATGTTGGGTATTTTTAGTTGTAATGGACATACTAAATGTTGGGTATTTTTATTTTTCAATAATTTTTAGTTCTATTTTTCAATATTGTCCAATTAAAAAGAAACGGAGGAAATACATACTTCAATCTTCTTCCATATAGTAAAAATAATATCATTGAACTAGGTAAAAATGATAAATTGTATAGGATGAAATGTTAAAATAACTGGACTCATCTGGTAAGATTTTAATTTTTTTATAAAAAATGTGGACTCTTTTTTAAAACAACACTGAGCCATACCCGAGTTCAGTGGGCTCGGGTACTTCAAACAGTACTCGAGTTCACTGGGCTCGGGTACCAATTTTTAAAAAATCTGGACTTTCTAAAGGAGACACCGAGCCATACCCGAGCTCAGTGGGCTCGGGTACTCAAAACAGTACTCGAGTTCACTGGACTCGGGTACCAATTTTTAAAAAATCTAGGCTTTTTTAGAAGAGCTCCATACCCGAGTTCAGTGGGCTCGGGTACTTCAAACAGTACTCGAGTTCATTGGGCTCGGGTACCAATTTTTAAAAAATCTGGAGTTTTTAAAAGAGACACCGAGCCATACCCGAGTTCACTGGGCTCGGGTACTCCAAACAGTACTCGAGTTCACTGGACTCGGGTACCAATTTTGAAAAATGTGACTTTTTAAAAGAAACCGACCATACCCGAGCTCAATGGGCTCGGGTACTGTAACAGTACTCGAGGTTACTGGGCTCGAGTACCATGAAAAAAAAATTAGCAAAAATTTTTAAAACAACCTTTAAAGAACTTGGGTACCTTTAAAACGGTACTCGTGTCCTTGAAACTCGAGTACTTATTGCCGCACTTATTACCTACCAACTCACAAACGTTCCAACCGTTGGAGTAAATGCATAGTTAATGGTACTCGAGTTCTTTGAGCTCGAGTACCTTTTAACTATATGTCTCCCCGTCAGCATTAATCTATTTTCAGTACATAGCTCTCCAACTCCATGTGCGAGTCAGAGCTTTTCAGCATAAACTGTTTGGTCACCTTCTGGTCTTTGAGCTGTGTCAGTCTCCATCAACGAACGTGCTATCCATTTCACCGTTGGGTCAAACTCTCTTGTGACCAGTAGATAGAGGTAACTAGTAGATGCTTTTTTAGATTTTTATGCATGGGTTTAAAATGACTTCAATGCTTAGTTGTTTAGATTGTGTTCGTTTGAGAATTTGTATGCATGAGTTTAACTGCTGATACATGGTTGTAATATATAGTGGAAATTTAACTGTGTCAGAATTTGGTCATTTTCATCTCAAAACCAGTATTAAATTTAATTACAAATATAAGAAATGTCAACTGAAACCATCTTTTTATTATTACCACCTAGTCACACATCCAGATGGTTTTGAATCTTCAACTTGTAAATCTACGGTGAGAGGCAAGTATAATGTGTAAGCTATATATAGCATTAATAGTTAAAAATTGACAAGAAATATTTTCTAGCTTTGCTAACATAAAGAAAGAAATGAAAACATAAATCATATTAGCATTTACTCGTTCAAGGTAAACAGAAAAAAAAAATTCTAATAAAATTCTAATAACATTAACTATTTTTGTAGATAAAGTAAAAAACAAAATAATAATATGCAATTAGTATAAACTTATAAAATTATGTAAATTTGGTTTTTCTGTCTATCAAGTGGGGCATATACGGTTTCATACTTACCTTACATATGAAACTTGCATAGAAAGTGTTTTTATCATACGCCAAATGAAACTTGCATATAATATGAATTCATTTCTCAACAAAGAAATTGGCTTAATAAAATAAAGTCGAAATGGTTGACATTTTATTATTTTATATGTGTATAATATATATATATATATATATATATGGTTAAGTGCACATTATGATCGAGATTCAATTATTTATATGTCTATACACATAGTCAAGGAGGTTGAGTTTGAATAGAAAGTGTTTTTATCATACGCCAAATTTATGTAACTATTTTTAGATTATGACAACTTTTAATATTGTTAATAACAGGTCGGTGATGGATTTTCACTTTTTCTATGTGTACTATGATGGAGAGACGTATTATCATGAGTTAAATGGGTTGTCATACCAAGGCTCAAACCAAAAGCAAAAATGTGTTAAGGTGAAGCGTGGGATAGGCCTTATGAATTTGAAACGAAGAATATTGAAGGCGATGGGGTTAGACCAGTCTAGGCATAACATTTCCATCGTGTATCGAGCACCTCAACTAGTTGTAGGCACCCAGGTTGTCTACAAGTCACTACAGTTATCGGGTGGCACCGAAGTGAAGATGATGTGGGAAGTTGTTGAACAAATGGTGGTGAAAGGATTTGTTGCTTCGGAGCTCTATGTCACTGTTGAGTCCACCATAGTAGAGGCTGGAGAGGGTTCACAACATATTGTTTTGGATGGAACTATAGGTGAGCACATCGAGTCAATACCATTACGGTCTTATCAAGGGTGTGCAGAGAACACATGAGATGGGTATGGCAATGAACCATGGCAGCCATTTCCTGGTGTGAACTCAACTGAAGGAGAGCATTTATCTCATGATGAGCTGCATGGGGGCACATTCGAAAATGAAAATGATTACGGAGTTGCTGATGATGCAACCCATATTAATGTTACTAGGGATGAGTTCGAGGAGTTGCTAGATACCATGGGTGAACATGAGGATGTTGATCATATCGAAGATGTGGTTGTAGAAGAGAATAGAGACACATGCCCAGGTCCTGATCCTACACCAGAATGGTTCACTAAAAACACTTGGGATAATATGTTTGATCCATCACCGGTTATGCAAGTGGAAGTATCAAGTTGGACGCCTGGGGAGCAGCCACTGAAAGGGATGGTATTCGCCAATAAATTGGCAGTAAAATTTGCGTTGACTTGGTACGCATTGTGAGAAAATTTTAGCTTCAAGACTGAGCATTCAGACTTAGAGAGGCTTATAGTGATTTGTGAGGATGATTCCTGTCCATGGTCAGTCCGCGCGACTTGTTGCAAGGGAGACAATGTCTGGAAGATCGCAAAATGCAAGGGCCCCCACACGTGCGACAAAATTCAAAATGCTCACGATGGTTGGATGATTGATTCGGTGTTCCTAGCATACGTACTTGAACGCTATATACGAGAAGACCCTGCATATAAGATAAAGAACTTACGCCACGTTGTTTTGGTAGACTTAAAACACGAAGTATCTCAGTACAAGGTATTATTTAATTTGCATTCTTTTTTCAGTACAATGTAGAGACATGCAGACCAGTCTAGTATAACCAAGATACTTTTTCCCAAAACCCATGAATACTTTATATTATGAAAATTGAAATTGAAAAAGAAAAAGAAAAAGAAAAAAACGAATAAAAACGAAGAAATATTATATTCATCTTATAGCCTTACAAGTCTTCATTTGTTTTCTTCAATTATAATGATTTAACTTGTATTCATTTCTAACGTAATCATTATGGTTCACATATAAGGTATGGGATGCCAAACAAAAGGCCGTTGCAGCTATATACGGAGATTTTAAGGAGTCTTATGCAGAGTTGCCGCGTTTTTTGGCAGGACTTACGGATGCAAGTCCGGGTACACAGTATAACTTACTACTAGACGATAATTATGAACGGGGAACCTGTACATTCAAGTCTGTATTTTGGGCGTTTCGTCCATGTATTGTTGGGTTCAAGAAGTGTAGGCCTGTGATTAGCATTGATGCAACCCACCTCTATGGAAAATATAAAGGGAAATTGATGATTGCAATGGTGACAGATGCTAATAATAAGATTTATCCACTAGCCTTCGCCGTTGTCGAGAGCGAGAGCACAGAGACTTGGGGTTGGTTCTTGGCTTGTATAAGAACGTATGTTACTGATCGGAGAGACCTGTGTGTCATATCTGACAGACACCCTGGGATACAAGCTATCTTCAGAGACACTAATCGAGACGTCTCCCTGCGACCTCCCATGACAGAACATCGTTACTGCCTTCGTCATCTATGCAGTAATGTTAACACTAGATGGAAAAATGAAACTTTAAAGAATCTAGTATGGAGGGCAGCAAGTGCTACCCAAGAGCGAAAGTTCAATGCCACTTTCGATTCAATTGAGAATGTCAACCGGGATGCGCATCGATATCTGAAGGATGTGCCCAAAGAGAAATGGGCTCTAACTTTTGACAACGGTTACCGTTATGGGGCGATGACTACAAACGTGTCCGAGTGCTTCAATGGTGTTCTAAAGGGTGCTCGTAGCCTGCCTATTACGGTAATGGTGAAATACACATGGTTCAAACTAAATGCCTACTTTGATGATCGTCGTAATAAGAGCATAGCGTAGTTGAAATCGGGTCAAAGATGGACTAAATATGCCTTGGATATCTTCATGAGAAATAAGGCTAAGGCGGAGAATCACAGGGTGACGAGATTGAGCGCACAACAACAATCATATCAAGTAGATACACCGCATAATGCAGGGACTGATGGACATGGGGATCACGCACATGGAGTTAATCTGTTGCAAAGAACTTGCACATGTCAGAAATGGAAACTGTACAAGATACCATGTTCACATGTCATTGCAGTTTGTATTAGGTATCGACATGATGCAGAGCAGTATATTGACCCCTGCTATAGTGTGGATGCATTGTTCCGGAGCTATGCTCCCGTTTTCCCTGTGTTGAAAGATAGATTATCATGGCCGGATCCTGAAGAAACTCGAAAAGTCCTCCCTAACCCTCAATTGATTCGAGAAAATGGTCGCCCTGTCTCAACACGAATTAGGAATGAGATGGACGAGGGTGGGAGACGGCCAAGAACCACACCATGGAAGGAGGGGGGGAGGAAGGTGCAATGCGAGTTGTGTGACCAAGAGGGGCATAACCGAAGAACATGCCCTAAGCGGAACGAGGTACGGACGAGTGGTGGTCTCGCGGACTAGGTACGCTAAGTTTGAACCGTGGCATCCTTTTAAATGTAAATTTTTTCCATTTTTTTAATGCTGATCGTAGAAGTTCTAACTTCTAACTTGTTCTTAAACATTGCTACCAATCAAAGGAATTGCCTACACTCTCACAATTGAACACTTTAGTTCCTCCTAAATGTCTTTGATTGCACTAGTTCAAAACTTCAAATTATTACGCTTATGATGATGATGACTTTCTCTTTATATTTAAAGTATTGAACTTCTGTATTGTTTCTATTTAAATTATAATGTGCTGTCCTCAAGCTTGGCATTTTGAGCCATCCCACTATGCCCTGAAGAAACTAGGCATAATGACACCAAGTGAAAAGAAAACCCAAAAAGTTGAGTGACAAAGTTAATGAAGAAGTTCATGACTGACTTCTACAATGCATGTGCATAAGTTCATGGCTGACTTCTACAATGCATGTGCATATGTGTTATATATATAGGAGTTATAATAAGTCAGACTATTGACTTAACTATAATCCAAAAACCTTTTCGTAGTTAGCTGGATTTGACTATTGAAATCTTATTCACCAATGACTCTATCTACGATCATATCTCTTGTTAAATCAATGACTGTAATGAAAACTTAGGTCAGTTAGTGTTGTTACTATACACTTCCTCTGTTGCTTTGATTTCCTTTGATAAGTAATCACCTTCGCTAATTTTGTGTTCCGGAAATTTGAATTTCCTTCAAGGAAAAAGTACAAATATAACTTTGCCCTTCTACTTTATTACATGTGAAAGGCCTGTGTAAGTAAATTAAATGGAATTTGAAGCATACCATATCGCCAATTTCCAGTCGACTGGCATTCCAAAAATACTTTATACTTTCAAAATTTCGTAGTCCTTATGCAAATTGTTTCAGTCTGCAGCTCATGTTATTACATATCATAGTTGTCTTATTAACTAATGCATTTGGCAATACTATTAGGTTGATCCAACCACTGGTGAGACAGAGGATGATGGTGTTAAAGATGAATACCAGCTAGAGGACCTGGAGGTTGTAGCAGCTGATTACATGTTGAAAGTGGGGGTCTCCAATTTCAGAAGTGCATGGGAAAGCATGGGTGATGACTGCCATGCATTATACTATTACTGGCAGGGGAGATTTTCTCTTTTTTTTGGGGGGGGGGGGGGGGGGGGGAGGATATACTCTACCAAACAACACCTACTTATTTTGGGTTTGCCTTAACATCTCAGTTATCTTAATTTTTGGTCTTTTTTTTGGGGTCCTGAGTCTTCCTCTTAATATTTTTCATGTGTATGTGCCATGTGCGTCTTGTACATAAACACAATATAAAATGCAATGTAATGCATTTTTTGCAACTGTGGAAATTGTAAAAACAAGGCTTTTGAAGTATTTAAATAAGGAATTACATGAAGTTTCCTACGCCTGAGCAAAAAAGAGAGTTCCTATGTGACATGTTCTGTCGTATGATTCCGTTTTAAGCAAATGTGAGATCTTGTGCATTATCCAGAAATTGGCATACAGGGAATTTTTGGTACAGGGAATTTTTTGGCTCAGGGTTTTTTATCCCAGGAAAATTTTCAAGGCAGCTTGGTACCCGAGCTACAGAAACTCGAGTACCAATCTGCCTTATTCCACTTGGCCATTGTTTTATTGGCGTAGGTATTTGTTTCTTAACTTGGGCCAGGCAATTCTGTTTTGTTTTGGGACAGTCCTTTTAGGACTATTTGAAATTATTGGTCCACCTTAATTAGATGAAAGAAAACCCTAGCCATTTTCTTCATTTGTTATGACATGGCCCATTTATATGGTGGAGAATCACTTAAAAGAGTTAACCCTAATCATGCTTTTCATAACAAACTTGATTTTATTTAACTACTTGTACTTGCATTTAATTTAATTTTTTTTTTTCATGTCATTTCGATTTTCCCTTGTTTTGTCACATGAGTTAATGTTAAGCCATCTTGCTATAAAATTCACTACTTGCTTGAGGTTTGGAGTGATGATGGCAATCCGCCTCAAACCTGAAAGAAAAATACTTTCCCTCTTAACATCCATTTGACTAAATATTGTTAAATTAATATTAAAAATGTTATGTAATAACATGCCCTTTGCTTAAGGGCAGGTTTCCAAAATTATTTTACCTTTCAGAATTAAAATCAATTATTAAATTTTTAATTAAGGAGTATTTTAAAATATTAAGTATGACTTTTACTTTTTTTTTTCCTTGTTTCAAAGGGTTGTGGAGAGATTTGCTGTTGCAAGTCTTCTAGTGCTTGATAAATTTTGTACTTTTATTCTAAATTTATTGGTTATATTTTATTATCCATGGTTAAACTTTGGTACAAATAATTTTATAGAATTTTAGAATATTCTTTTACTAATATAAACATAAAGCTTCAAGAGAGTAAAGAGTATTTTTTTTCCTTCAAGTTTGGAGTTGAGTGTCATTCCCCTAAACCTCAAAAGAGTGGAGTGTAATTTTTCCAAATTTTAAATAATATGGCCTTGGATATACTTTTAAATTTATAATATTTTGTATGAATAATGAGATGGATCCATTTCAAATAAAAATGATCCTAAAACCATATTTATTGTATTGCAAAGCTAAATGATCTTCAAAAAGCTTAAAAGCAGTTTATCAATGACACATTATCTAAGAAAAGCTATGTGAAAACTTCCTTATTTTTGTGATATGGATAGTCTATTTTTTAATTTGATCTTTATGGTTGACCACTCGTTTGATAAAGAATTGAAATGACCTCAAATTGAAGGGAATATCTATGAAATTCTCATATATGTAAGATGTAAAAATAGAAAAAAAAAAATGTGCCAAAGAAAACAATCACACAAGACAGTATTTACATGATTCAACCATTTACCTAGGTCCACGGAGTTGCAGGAATTTTACTATTCACATGAAAAAAATACAAAATGCGACAATATAGCTTTCTCTTTAAAAAACAACACTAAATCCCAATTTCCAAAACAACAATTTTTCTATCATGCCCACAAGATTCACAATGAGCGCTACGGCTTGGGCCTATCGGCCCAAACCTTCGCTCCATGGACTAAGCCTTAGAAAATTTTCCACTAAAAACCATAGCAATTTTGTTTTGGGTCGGATCATAATCGGACCATCACATTGCATTCTATTTACAACCAATATTTACACCATCACAGTACCAACATAAACCACATTGATAATTGCACATAATACCATCACAATCAATATTTACACCAACAAATCACATTGCATTCTATTTCTGTATAATTGTAACACCAACAATAGTTAAATTCTTAAATCAATAATTACAAAATGGATAATTAAAAAAAGTAAATAAATAAATAATTAAATGAAGTAAATAATTATATAAATATATATATATATATATATATATATATATATAGATCGGATCCAAGAGGGTGGGTAGGAGGTTGGGTTGTTTATGGGTTTGAGGGAATGTTGATCGGAGGTCAGGTTTTGGTCGGAGGTGTGTGGATTGGAGGTGTGTGGATCGGAAGTGTATGGATCGGACTGAGAAACTCACTCACCGTGGGTCGGATCGGGATTGAGAAATGGAAAGGAAACTCACCGTGGGTCTGCGTTTAGCGCTTGTCGGACTGTGGGTGGAGCTGTGAGGAGTGCGTGTGGAGTGCGCTGTGAGGAGTGCACTGCTGTGAGGAGTGCGTGTGAGAGCTTGTGCTGCTGTGAGGAGTGCACTGCTGTGAGAGAGCTCAGACCGTGTTGTGTGAGGAGTGGAAATGGTTTGAAGTGAAAATATGAACGAAAATGATTTTACGGGTGTTTTGGGTTATTTTACGGTCAAAGGGGAAAAACATTTCAGTTGACTAAATTTACTGGTTCAACCAAACACTCAAGTTTTACGAAAAAACATTTCCGGAAGTAATTTGAAGCCAAAACAAACACAGCCTTAATGACCTCAAATTGAAGGGAATATCTATGAAATTCTCAGATATATAAGATGTAAAAATAGGAAAAAAAATGTGCCAAAAAAACAATCACACAAGATAGTATTTACATGATTTAACAATTTACCTAGGTCCACGGGGTTGCAGAAATTTCACTATTCACATGGAAAAAAAATACAAAATGCAACAATATAGTTTTCTCTTTAAAAAACAACACTAAATCCCAATTTCCAAAACAACAATTTTTCTATCATGCGCACAAGATTCACAATGAGCGCTACGGCTTGGGCCTATCGGCCCAAACCTTCGCTCCATGGACTAAGCCTTAGAAAATTTTCCACTAAAAACCATAGCAATTTTTTTTTTTTTTTGATCGGATCATAATCGGATCAAACACAACTAAGCTTCACAAACCCCAACACAAATTTTATATTTTGCAATAAAACTCATGGCCTAATTTGGTATATTTTTACCAAGTCAGGATAGTTAGCTGCACTTGTTGCGTCTCATTAGCTCAAGTTTGATTGTTTTGTTTTCCTTCCCTCGTCCTGATCAAAGAAATGATTTCACAGTAAAATTGGGTAGCCACAGAGTGCAACTTACGCAAAAATTTAAGACAAAATCTAACTTAATTATCAACTTTAAAAAATAAAGTTAGATTGATTGAATTGGGCTTGTCGGATTTGTGGTTTGAATGCACCAGAGCTTATAAGTAAATGCAAATTGATGATGGTCATACTAAGAGATTTTGATTCATTCTCATCTTTATATATATCTATATATATATATATATATATATTTTTTTTTTTTTTTTTTTTTGAGGGGGCATTCTCATCTTTATTAAGAAAGCTTGATTACACCATTACTGCATATACCATTACATCACATTTGCTTCTACACATAGGCATGAAACAAGTGATATATTCTTCTCAAAAAAAAAAAAAAAAAAAAAAAAAAATTCCAGGGCAAGGGAAAATCTTCCGCGTAAAGGTAGACACAGGCACACGTTAATATATGGTAGAAATAAAGTTTGACAATTATGACGAGCCGATCAAAGTGAGCATATATAGAGCCTAACTCGGCTTTGGGGGTGCGTTATCCTCTCCAGCAACCATACTAGAATTAGGGCCTAACTCCCATGGATAGGTATCAGCAATCTCCGTTGGTGTTCCTGCAAACATGCAAGTTGGGCTGTTGGAGCATATATATATTCATGGATGGCACAGGAATAGGGTATGAAAAGTTATGCATGCTTAGAGTTTAAAGATCAATTTCCAGCCTTTGGTTCTCATAAAAAATAAAAAGTTCCAGCCAAATAATGGGGTGGGTCAACAGTATAACTAAACGATAATTGATAGTAATTCATGTAATTTAGTGTTTTACACGAAGTTAGAATTTAAGGGTAATTATTGGATACTCCCGGAATACCATAAATGTATACTCCCTCCTCTCACATAATTGTGGGTCTCACTAATTAAATTTATGGTGGGACCTACAATTCATATAAGAGAGAAGAGTACGCATTTATTGTACTTCCAGAAAATTCAATAATTTTTCAGAATTTAGAGTAACATGTGTGTATGTATGTGTGTGTGTGTGTGTATATATATATATGTATGTATATATGTATGTATGTATGTATGTATGTATTAGTGGCACTTGAAAAAGGGATAATTCCTAGTTTGGACATGAGGGTTTAAAATTAGCGTTTGAAGAATAATTAATAGTAATATAAATTTTAACAACACATGACAATTGACAAATTTGAACATTTTACCCCCACGAAAATACATATGCGAATTAAATATATTTATACATAATCATGAGAAAATTTTAAATTTATCCATGAATCTGATCATGAGTAACATTTGTGTTTTTTGTACTTTATTCATGTTTCATTACTAAAAATTGAAATCCAAATAATTCTCTTCAAATATTTGGCTCCAAAGAAACTATAGAACAATTTTTAAACTAAAAATGTTATTATTCTTGATTAGAAAAAGTTTACAGATGCCCTAAGGATATTGGTTATATATAATATATTAAAAAAAAAAATCTGATTTTTTCGATAGTTTTTTTAGTATTTATGTTTCCTATAAAAATGGCATTAAAATTTTCTAAAAATGTTCATTAACAAATGACCTAAAAGTACTAATTAATGAAACCTTTTTAGATTATAGTCAAGATTTGTCACTTTTTTTTTTCTTTTTTGGATAAGACAAGATTTGTTACTTGAGTCTTGATGAATATATAATATAACATAACATGACATACTAGTGTATATAAGTGTGTGTAAATGTGTGCATATGTATATACACACACTTTGAGAGAGAGAGAGAGAGAGAGAGAAATGTAACCACAAATTAAGCAACAGGGAAAGTGGCTGACCAGTGTTAAAAGTTTCAGCTAGTTCCCTTGTTGATGACATGCTCTCTTCGTCGAAGGGCAAAGGCGGGTCTACATTACTAGAAGTGTCCCTCAATTCTCTTGCGCTCCCTTCCAAGGAGAGTGTAAGAGCAACAAAAAATACAACCACCATAAGAAGAGCACACTTAGAACCCATATTACTATTACTTTAGGGACTCTCAACTCTCAACTCTGAGCTCTCCATTATATGTTAGGTTCCTATACATAAATATAGAGGGCCTAATTGGGTCTCGAATAGATTTGTTCTTGTTGACCAGAAATCCACACTAAAGTTGTCAATTAAGATATTCTTGCCGCATAAGGAAGTCTTCTTGGTCTTTATTTATCCAAATTACACGTTTTTAGTTGGCACAAAATTTGGATTTTGGTATGTTTTAATTGATTATAACAAATTAACAAAATAACTTTGTGAGTTCCGTTAGTTTAAATAAAATAAAGTGTAGAATAGATAATATAATATGCATGTTTTTGAAAAGTGATTGTATAAAATAGAAAAGTAAGTTCTTAAGTAAAAATAGATATGAATTTTTGAACAAGCTAATGTGAATGTTTTGTAGTTAAAATGGAAAAATGCATAATTTTTCATGAACAAATGTGGATGATTTTTAAGGATAATTGGCCAAAATTTTGCATTTAAACCATTTAAAATATACTGATGCAAGTGTTCTAAGATCATTTTTGATGCTTTTAGAATCACTCATTCTATTCACTCTATTCTGAAATTCACCAAGACTAAATTCTCCTTTTACCCCCCATAATTTAGATAACAATCACAACGCTAGTTCACTATCCTATAAGTCATATAGTTTATAAACTTTACAAAGCAATACAAATAATCAGTTTATTTATTTTTATATTGATCACTTAAAATGAGTTTATATTTAGTCCAATCATTTTTTTTATGGAATAGTTAGTCCAATCATATTTATATTCTTTTTTCCCTAAAAAAAAAAGAAGTTATATTCTTTTGTGCGAAGTAAAATTTATAAGTATATTTATTTATATGACAATGTTCGATTTTAAAGTGGTTTCTTTCATAAAAAATACGTAAGATAAAAGTTTAGACTCATAAATTTATATTATAGGAATAATTAACTCAGAAACTTAAGATATGATTTTATTAGACTCTCATATATACATATATATATATATATATATATATATATTATAGTAATAATTTAGTTTTCTTTTTATAATTATGGGACTTAACCACTCAATCACATAAACACTAACAAGTGAATTTTTGCAACCTGGTTTAAAGAAAAAGATTGAAGATAAATATGAACTTTATTCACTAATTTTATATGTTTTTGGACATATAAAAATATTTATATGTAATTAATTTTTTTTGCTAAGTGGATATGTGTGAAACTCTCTCTTAGAAACTTGAACTCCAATCCTTAGTACTCTCCTGGCCTACAAAAACTGGTAGTTGTAGTCTTATAGAATAACCATTACACCAAAGATGTATAGTGTTCAAATTAATTATGATTCAAGAGCGGATGTCATAAATTGAAACTCTCTAAAAAAAAAAAAAAAGTTCTTTTGATTTTCACAAAATTAGATTTCTAACATGCTTCTTAGGTTCGTCACGCCTAACATTACGGAGGCCGTAGATTCCTATGTAATTCCAAGTGATCTAGAATGTTTGAAGTTTTTACTTTCTTTATAGACTGCCAATCAAGGACGATTTCTTAGGCCTTTATTGATGGTCTAATATTAGTTCCATGGACCACTTCTTCTTTTCAATGCTATAATTCAATAGTTTCAGCAAAGAGAAGATTTGAATTTTAATTCTTCTCGTAAAGGGACAAATAAATTGCAATTAGAATATCGTTTTCAGTGACTTCATGAGCTTTCCATATTTGGCGCTGTGTAGCTTGATTTTGTCTAGCTAATTATAATAGCCTGAATTTCAAACCAATTGGAATGCGCAAATTGCTCTATTATTAGGTCGTTTTAAAAGACTACGATGAGCTTTGACGTTTGATTTTATTAAGGTGATTTTGTTTTCAAAACAATACCTCTGAATCTGATCAACCCCAATCACGCTGTGAAAGAACTCTTAACTCAATGTGGGTTCTATTGTGGAATTCATGGTAAAGCCCACACCCACACGTCCTGTGAGAGCAAGGAAGACTCTTATTCCAGTAGGACTGTAGGAGTGAAAAATTCTTAGCTTATTTTTCAACTTCAAGTGGGACAAAAATCTTTTGCAAACCTGTCAAACTGAGTACCAAATTTTACTAAAGAGCTCGTTCAAAGCTTTTTAAGTCTCCCTTAACATAGACTAGAGCAATACGAATTCTTAACCCTTACTTCTTAAGGAAATCCCAAACATATACCCTTAGTTGGAATTATAACAACTAAAGCCTTTAATTCAAAGATAATTGTTTAGCTATTTATCTTGATAGCTTGTTTGGGTTATTTTGTTTTTAAAATGGAAATTTGGATTCTTAATTATCTTGGTATATTTATATTCGTTAAAGTGCAAATTACACTCCATAAGTTTTTGGATCTTTGGATTTTACATATTAAAGTTTTAGAATTTTAATTTTACTCCTATAAAGTTGTATTCCGTTTGCATTAACAGTCCCTCCAACCATTGTTTTACGTTAAATGTCACATAAGGTTGGCACACATATTTAATTCATCCAATAAAATAATGTTACATCATTTTCATCACAGCACATTATTTTTGTTTTAATTATTTAAAGTTTTTTAGGCTACAAAAATGACGTGAAATCATTTTTATTAGGCGGATTAAACATGCTTGATAAGCTTATGTAGAACTTAACGGAAAATATGAATGGATGGACTACTAATGCAAACAGAATATAATTTCAAGGAATAAAATACAAATTCTGAAACTTCATAATATAAAATCTAAAGACTCATAAATTTTAGGAGTATAGATTACAGTTTACTCTTTATATTCTAATACTAAATAGAAATTCAACATTTTTTTTTTTTTTTTTTTTTTGTGGTTAGAAATAAATCCAGTCCTTCTTTGAGCATAAGTATGGATTGCATTTGCAATTTTATATTTTTAGATTAACACATGTTCTTACCATTGTAATATAAGGGACGTTAACTTATAGGTTTTAGAAATGTAATCATGTAAGTTATAGTTCTTTGTGATATATAAAGCATTCCATCAACTTCGTATGTTGTGTATGAACACCATATATATCCTAGCCTAAATTTTAAAGTGATGTGAATTTACATATATTAGTTATCAAAATTTGAAAGATTACTACATAGGTACTATTAAAAAAAAAAAAAAAAAAAATACATTGTTGCAAGCAAGCCTTTTTATCCTACTTATAAACTCTAGACATTTTCCAGCCCTTATATACATGCGGACTAGGAATTTTAGTATGGGGGCGAGATTTTAATAACAAATATACAACTATATGTATGTATTTGCTTAAAAAGGTTTTAGTAAAAAGTATCATGCTTTTGATAAAGAAGTAAACTAGCACCATATGAAGATTATTGATTCAATGTCTTTTTAAAACTTAACTTTATATTCGTTTTTTTTTTTTTTAAATAATTAACTTCTTAGTATTATAGCTTTTAAAACTCAAAAAGAAATTTTCAGATAAAATATGAAAACTTTAAGATTTTTTTTTTTCCCTCTCAAAAATAAAGAAAATAAGACATATGAAAATAAGAAATATCTCTATAATATGATTAGTAATTATTATTTTATTCTCATTTATGACACAACTTTGCTCCATTACAAGTTTAAACCTCCTCAACATTAAAATTTAAAAGAAAAATAAAATTATTTCAAGATTAAGGAGTTCATAATTTTGGGGGACCAAAGCCAAAAAGAATAAAATTTTAATTAATTTTCGTAAAAGCATTTTTCAAAGTCCTCCCCTTCCCACAAGCTAAAAACAATAAGTTTTTTAGGACCACACTATTTGTCTAAAGTTGTAAATTAACCAAACTGTTTATAAATAACCTGAGCTCAACATGGGAAAAGTCTTGTTTATGTTTGTTTGTTAAACAAACAAGTCAAACTCAAGCCAAGTTTAGGTGCAACTACTAAATAAGCCAAACTCAAATATAAAAATGTGTCCATGAACAAACTCATTAACAAGAGGCTCGATTTAATTATAAAAAATAATATATTTTATATGTATACTTTTCCAAAAATATACTTATGCAGACTGGAGATTGAAATTTATAAGTTTGTAAATATGTTCATATGACATCAAATTATTATTTGTAATTTATTGTTAATAGAAACAATCCATTTATAGTAAAAATTCATAAATTTGTGAAATAGTAAAAAGTTTTAGCTATTGTTTTACTATATATGAAAAAAAGAGTAGGTACTTAAGTAACTCATGAACAAGTTCAAGTTTGTATTTTACAAGAAAATGAATTAAGCTCGAACTTGTTTGATGATGTTCAAGCACACCTAATGTTTGAATTAAAATTAAGTGAACAAACCTAAACTTTTAATACTCAACTCTACTAAACTCGTTTACAATCCTACATTTGTCACAAATTTTGTTACAACTTGTTTAAGTTGTCAATTGTGAGTGGCATAGATAATCACTTACATATAAATCCACTTTTATGATTTTTCCCCACCAGTCATAATCGGTCACATTATTGTTATGACAAAAGTTATGACACAAATTTTTTTCCTATACTTTCTCATATTATAAGATTTTCCTTGGTCAGATATATACCAACCTCACTTTAATGATCAATGACATGTACTATTAACAACAAATCACATAAAAAATGTTTCCCCTTAATTATTCTTGTTTTTGTTTTTTTAATTAGTCATAGTCAAAGATTCTATTATTCTTATAGACATAGTCCTTTTTTTTTTTTTTTTTTTAATTCTATTATTCTTATAGTCGTAGTCTTCTCATTAAGAATAATACAATGTTTGACTATAACTTAAAAAAAAAGTAGTTATTTTTCTTATAGTCATAATCAATTGGCGTTTGACTCAAAGAATACAAATATAGGCGTGAATAATTTCTTCTTTAACAGAAAATGATGTGTAATCCTCCTTGTACGTTAGTAGTCCTTTTAATACGTTACAAATATGCCGTGATTGATGAAACATAAAGTGAAATACAAAAAATAAAACAAATTAAGAATTCGTTTTCGTATAGATGAGTCGTTGTATGCTTATAAAAGGTGCTTAAAGTTAACCTTCCATTCATACATGGAACCCCAATAGTGACCACTTGGAAAACTGAAAATATTGTTTTACACTGGTACACATACACACAATGTCCATAACTTTCCTTGCACTACTTGCATGTTATCTGTTATCATTCAACGTTGAAGCAACACCAAACTTTGAGGCTGAGGCTCTCCTGAGATGGAAAGAGAGCCTTGGAAACCAAACATCCCTGCAGTCATGGACGCCGAGGAAGATCAACGAAAAGCATACCACCGGCCCATGCACGTGGTTCGGAATTGCTTGCAACATGGCCGGAAGTGTCACAGAAATAAGCCTGCCAAGCGCACGGTTAAGAGGTAATCTCAGCAGTTTAGATTTCTCTTCCTTTCCAAACCTTGCTAGTCTCAATCTCAGTTTCAACCTTCTCACCGGTCCCATTCCATCCCAAATTGGTACCCTCTCCAGACTAAACCACCTTAATCTCTCAATGAATTTTCATTCTGGTAATCTTCCTCTTTCCCTCGCCAATCTCACTAACCTTTCATTGCTTTATATGGGCAATAACTTGATAAGTGGCGAACTAGACCCGCGTCTATTCTCCAACTGGACAAGGCTTGAATTTCTTGAGCTCCAGAACAACAATTTTACTGGGGTAATACCTTCCCAAATAGGCCTCTTAACAAATTTGAAAGAACTAGCTTTGTTGAATAATAACTTCTTTGGCTCAATTCCACCCGAAATAGGAAATTTGATAAACTTGGATGCTTTGGCTTTAAGTGGAAATCATCTTATGGGCCCTATTCCCCCATCTCTTGGTAACCTCAGCAAAGTGACCATAGTATATCTACATCAAAATAGACTCTCCGGCCCCTTGCCTCAGACAATCCAGAATGCTAAAAATCTGAAAGATTTGCGGGTGTTTAAAAATCAGTTATCCGGTCCTGTACCTCAAGGATTAGCAAATCTCTCATCCTTAGAGAATCTCCAACTTAATGAAAACAGCTTCTCTGGTCACCTACCACCAGTCTGTCAAAGAGCACCTCTTCAAGTATTCACTGCATTCTCTAACAACCTCTCAGGTCCTATCCCAAAAAGCTTGAGAAACTGCAAAAGCCTCACAAGGTTAAGACTCCATGAAAACCAACTTACTGGAATGTTAGACCAGGACTTTGGAGTGTATCCAAATCTCAACTACCTTGAGTTGAGCTACAACAACTTGAAGGGGGTTCTATCACCTCAATGGGGCGGGTGCAGAAAATTAGAATCACTGAGAATCGCTGGCAATAAGATCACCGGTGAAATACCCAGTGAGCTTGGCAAATTGAACCAACTCGGTCTGCTTGATCTCTCTTCTAACCAAATTGTTGGAGAAATACCAAAGGAGTTGGGAAGATTATCTAAGCTCATCTTCCTGCACTTGAGTGACAATCAAATTTCAGGTCACTTACCACCTGAAATTGGTGGCCTTTCCAATCTTGAGGATCTAGACTTGTCTGCCAATAGGCTGAGGGGACAAATTCCAGAACAAGTTGGGGATTGCTCAAGGCTGCGCAATTTGTGCTTGAGCAAGAACTATTTCTATGGAACTATCCCTCATACCATTGGTGATCTAGCCCACCCATTCTTACTTGATCTAAGTCAAAATAGACTCACTGGTGACATACCTCCCCAACTTGGGAGTTTGATAATGTTGGAGTACCTGAATCTCTCTCACAATGTACTCTCTGGTTCCATTCCCTCTTTATTCAACCAGATGACAGGACTAACCTCCATCGATTTATCATACAATGAATTGGAAGGTCCACTTCCTGATAATGATTTCTTTCGCCATGCAAATCCAACAGCATTCAGCAACAACAAAGATTTATGTGGCATGGTAGAAGGTTTGCGGCCCTGCAATGTTACATCACTGGAGAACGGTGCTCATAGCATTGCTGGACGCAAAGTTTTTATCATTGTTGGAGTTTGTTTGTTTGGAATGTTGTTATCATTTGCTATTTTGGTTGGGTTTTTAACTCTCTCCGGTAGAGCCGAATTCAAAAGCAACTCAAAAGAAGCAACAACATCAAATAGTGGAAACATTTTCTCAGTACTGAATTTCGATGGGAAGATCGTATATGAAGATATCATTACAGCCACCAATGACTTTGACGACATGTATTGCATTGGGATGGGTGGAACCGCAAGAGTTTACATAGCGCAAATGCCGACAGGACATGTACTAGCAATAAAGAGAGTGTGGTGCTTGGAAGGTGAAGAAGAGGAAGAGATGGTGGAGACTTTCAAGAATGAAATTCGAGTGTTATCAGATATACGACACAGAAACATAGCAAAATTTTATGGGTTCTGTTCTCATGGACAGCACAAATTCCTAATTTATGACTACATTGAGCGAGGAAGCTTGGCTAATGTCCTAAGCAATGAAGAAGAAGTCCAAAAGCTAGATTGGAGCAAGCGGGTGGACATTGTTAGAGATATAGCTAATGCTTTATCTTACATGCATCATGATTGCACTCCACCGATCATTCATCGAGACATCTCAAGCAAAAATGTGCTCTTGAATAGTGAGTTTGTGGCTTGCATCTCTGATTTTGGCACAGCAAGGTTTTTGAAGCCTGAGTCAAGTAATTGGACAGCTATGGCCGGCACGTATGGATATGTTGCTCCAGGTAAGCTTGCCTTGCAATTCTGTTTTTACTTTACTATTTTATTTGAAAAGTGGTTGTTTCCACAATTTCAATTCAGGGTAAAGCTATAAGAAAGAACAAATTTTAGTAATTGCGTCAGTTGACAGC
Source organism: Quercus ilex subsp. ballota (assembly GCA_032727855.1). Classification (NCBI taxonomy): domain Eukaryota; kingdom Viridiplantae; phylum Streptophyta; class Magnoliopsida; order Fagales; family Fagaceae; genus Quercus; species Quercus ilex. The sequence goes on from CM064912.1 coordinate 70,013,709, forward strand.
AATAGAAGTTGGGAATTTAGATAGCTTTGTAATATAACAATGTTAGTATGTAATGTTGTGATGTTTTCTTTTACTGTATTTTGTTGCAGAGCTAGCATACACAATGAGGGTGACTCAAAAAAGTGACGTTTATAGCTTTGGTGTTCTAGCACTTGAAGTGATCATGGGAAAACATCCAGCTGAGCTTATTTCGTCTTTAAGTACACTTGAACAGAGCATCGAGCTAAAGGAACTGCTAGATCTACGTCTCCCACCTCCTACAGTTCTGTTTGAGAAAGATGTGGCTTCTGTAGTGAAGCAGGCACTGTCATGCTTACACATAACTCCAAATTGCAGACCCACCATGCGTGTGGTGTCTCAGGCACTATTGAAAGCTTAAGTAAATGTTACTCACTCCAACTGGCATCTCTCTCTCTCTCTCTCTCTCTCATAAGTTTCCATTATAATCTTTAGTCTGTATTGATATGCTTCATAATCAGAGGAACCATGGTAGTTCAATGCATGCTGATGAATGAGGAAGTATAGTTGGAATAGTGGGCAGTGTTTTGGTTTTATATAAAAATTAAGACATCCTAATATCCACACAAATACACAATGTGTTATTTTATATTTTTCTTTCTTGAGAACCTTTTCGCATTATCTTTAGATAGAATTGATATTAATGAAATAATATGAATTACGATAAATTTAGTACGACTTGTTGCCTTGTTGGTATCATGGGTACAACAAGAATGATATCATCGGATCAACATAGACCACCAAAGGAAACAATTTGAAAATGCTGATTATTGTTGCGCAAACAGAATTATATACCACTATATACACTCCAGATGAAATCGTGTTTTGTAAAATCTAGTTTTCATAATAAAAACCAAAAAAATCATGTGATTCAAAACATGATTTCAGCTGTACTGTGTGTAACTATCACATCTCATTTGGGAAATATCACTAATTAGTTATGGTCATTAATTGAGGAAAATAAGTATATAGCATTATCAACCTTGAGATATAAAAATAAATGTCAATGTAGTTTTTCAACTTCTAAGTATCACAAACTATGTAAATACCTTCTCCACAAACCACACTGCTAACATTAAATGATAGCTAGAACCGCCATAAGAATGTGTAAAGTCATGGTGTATAAACATATCAGCATTTTATATATTTTGCATTGTTAAAAATAAATAAATAAATAAATAACAAAAAATTGGGAAACTAAAAAAAGTAAAGAAATAAATTATGCAGACGATGATATAGTGCAACAAGAGCATAGTAACATTAAATATTACGCTTTCATTATTGAGATTAAATTCTATAAAGACGTGGTGTAAAACCCATGTTTTACTCCTCCAATACTAACATGCAACATTATATTATCACATATTTAAGAATAAACACATTCACTCAATCAATTCTAATACCCACATATAAATCCAACAAAATTGAGAATTTATTGAAATGTTATTAGGTGTGAGAGGATGTATTGAATTTTAAGTAAAATGTTGACGTGGTAATCATTTATTGGATGGTGTAAAATATGGATTTTACACTCCATCCTTATAGAATTTAATCTCTTCATTATTATATAGTATATAAATATTGATATAGATTATTATTTTTGGACAAGAAAAACCCACCCTTATTCTAAGATAGGAAACAACATTCAGATGGGTCAATTTCTTTTCAAACAAAAGAATCAAGATTTTGTTGTATTTAGGTACTAATAAAAGTGGGAGCTCTGTGCCATTTGATTTGGGACCTATAGCTCAATAGAATAAGGAGATTGCTAGGGATTGAACCATTAACGCCATCTTTAAGAAAGTTAACCGTTTTCAATGAATTCAACCACTTATGGAAGGGATTGAACAATTGCTATAAAGGGTAAAGTTTGGGTCTAATGCTCAATTGCACTAGACTCATTGAAATAATAACATGCATACACTTTTAAACATATGTAACCATCTCAACGGGTCTAGTGCAATGGATACACTAGATCTAAGCCTCACTAGCTATAAAATTATGATCATCTTACATTTAAATATAGTTTTCGGGAATCAAAATCTTTTGTCCCAAACCCTATATACAAACCTCGTGCTCCACAAATCAAAATAGGCCACTTGTCCATTAAAACCCCAATGCATATTCATCTCCTCCCACCACCACCAACCTCCGGCAACGCCAGACCACCACCACCAACCTCATCGGCACATCCTAATCTAACTTGCTGGCTCCACCTTCAATTCAGCTACAATAATTGTTAGATCCCAACGGATATTCATTCCACCACCACGATGCCATTTTGCTATAACTTCAGCTCTCGGAACCATCGTGTCTTTCATATCCTAACAATTGTTTTGAATGTCTTTTGTATTTCATGATATTTGGATATTAGACTTACTTTGGGTTAGCGACTCTTCCGGTTGCCATTTGGTAAACAATTGTTAGTTTCTTCTATTGTAACCGGTGGGTAACTGTTACAATATCTTAGTATCTACGGTGTCCGCAACTTGAAAATTTGTCAAACCAAAAGGGCATTTCTCATTAGTAGGTGATTTGTTTCTTTCTAATCTGTTACCTATATATTATAGTGCTTCAGCCTGCCAATTATTTTCTCGTGGGTTTGGGGATGAATATGCTTTGGGGTTTTTCCTTCTCCATTTATTTTGGGTAAATGAAATAAGTGGCATAAAAATAGGAATTAATGGGCAGATGACCTATTCTGATTTGTGGAGCATGGGTTGATACAGAGAGTTTAGGACAAAAGATTTTGATTCAGTTTTTGGGTGTTGGGTGTTCTTAAGCTATACAACTGGTTCAGCAGGGACAGTAGCGACCCCTGCTTGCAAAAGTACACATTCTTCCCCTACTCCTACTAGAAAGAATCTGAATGTTCCATTTACACATTTGAGAATATTGGGAAAAGTTAACATTTGCCTTAGGTATTGACTTACCAAATATTTTGAGAAACTTTTATGGGAAATGAGGAAAATAACTGATTTGTTTACAATTTTATATATATATATATATATATATATATATTTATTTATTTATTTATAAAAGTGATATCAAAATTTTTCTAAAATGTTTCATTAACAAATGTCTTAAAAACGCCCTTTAACTAACCCTTAAATATTATATCTAACCATCTAATTATATACCATATATATATATAACATCATCAAAAGTAAATCATACACCTTCACAGTATTATATATTAACACACTTTGAATTTGAGGAAAAAATAATTAAACTTACAATATTGGAAAAACAAATACCTTTATTCAAACAAATTTCGTCACAATCTCATAAAAATTTAGATTCATAGTTAAAAATAACATTTAAAATCCCCAAACAAGCCCGAAGTCAAATTATTTAACCCCTCCAACTGGTAACAAGAAGTCAATCGAGCCTATAATGATTTTGACCATTTAACCAAAAAACATAAGGCTCCTTTTCATTATTTACACTATCATCAATTTTACCACCCATGGGCATTAGTGCAAACATTGCATTATATAGTAGAAGATTATGATGGAATTGCACCGACAAAGGTCCATGGTGATTAAACAAGTCTTTAAGAATTGTCGGTGCAAATTCAAAAAGGTAAATTAACTACTACTTCCAAACAACAAATAAAAACTCTGGTTGTGAAAGTCACTTTAACTAAACAATCTTCTGCTCATAACAGAGAATAGCCCCCACAATCTCAGATGCTTGTGTTGGCTAGCAAATATTTCATGGTTCAATAAATTTACTTGCTAGAAGAAAAAAGAAATCTAACATAAATTAATAGGAGGATGTGAATGAACTTAAAAGTTAGATTTGTGAATTGACTAAATTTAAGTCATAGAATTCAATTCAATTTCAGTAAAATTTAAATGGTGTGATTTGTAATTTAGCATATATAAAAAATTCTCATGTATATGTTTATGGTTATGGTTATAAAGCTTTTATATAAATATTGTATTTGAAATAAATGGTTCTTAATTTTCTTCACTCGTAACCCTTCAGGATTTTTAAATTGGTATATGAACAATAAACATGATATGTTATGATTAAATAAGCATTATAAGAAAAGAAAAAAAATGTAACTACAAAATATCTAAATGTTAAAAAAAAATTCATTGAGCACATATATAGTTCAGATCTATGTTTTTTTTTTTTTTTTTTGTTAGCCACACATTTTGAGTGTTTGGTTCTAAACAAATTCCAATATTTAAAGGTCATATTTACTTACTTTTGCAATATTCAATGTTATCCTATTTAACCTGATTTTTCCTATAAAAAAATTCACATGTTTTGATTGTTTTACAGTGCCATATTCATGGCAATTGATGTTCCTAATAACACTAGTTCGTCTATAGGACAATTCTTCTTGATTAAGAAGTTGTTCGATTCTCCACTTTAGTTAATCCAATATTACCCAAAACAAAAATAATATGTTCTAATCCATAGTTGATGTTACTTTCTTCTATGTTAAATTTATAAACCGTATAAATTTCTATATATTTTGGTATTGAGATCTGGATAAATTACGAAAACCCATGGTAACAAAAAGGAAAAGGGGGTAAATATTCACATTAATATATAATTTATTTAGGAGAGAGTATTTTATGAATAAATTTACACTATCTCTATTTGATAGAATACGACACAACTCGCTTTTATCGGTCCAAAATCAGGATAAAACTAATAGGAAAATGAATGGGGAATAGATTTGGTGTATCCTTATTAAGGCAAAAATGCACTTTTCGTCCCTACATTTTGGGTCAATTCTCATTTTGGTCTCAAAATTGATTTTGTTGCAAATTTCATCCCTAAAAAAAGAAAATTGTTTTTAAAATTGTCCTTGCTGTCAACTAACTAATGGAACCTCCTACGTGGCAGACGAAATGCCCTACCTACTGATGTGGCCATTAAAATATTATTTAAAAAAGTTATTTGGCATTTTTTAAATGCCTAGTCAGCATTTAAAATATTTTTAAAAGCCACATCAGAAAAATTATTAAAAAAAAAGAAATTAAATTTAAAAAAGCCTTAAATCTAATTTAATTAAAATTATTTTTTAAAAAACAAAAATAATTATCCTTTTAATTCTTTTTCTTTTTCTTTTTCTTTTTACCTCATTAGTGATCAAATTTAAAACATCTCTAAACTCTCTCTATCTTTAATTCTCTCTTTCTCTCTTCACCCTCAACAGAATCTCTCTCAGACCCATACTCTCTCAAAATCTCATCTCCGCTAATTTGCCAAACTCTCTCTAATCTCAGTGATGAGGTCACCGCCGTCGAAATTGTTCAAGACTCGTTCAAGATTGGAGTTTGGGTCCGCCGATTCGGTAACTCACCATAGTCGCCGATTCGATATGGCTCTGTTGTACGAAACCCCAGTCACCGATTCGATATTGGAGCCCAAATCAGTGGTTGTGAAGTTGAGATCAGTGGTTCTCACACCTCTTTCTACTTCACCGTCTCTCTTTTCCTCTCTTTAAGGTTGATTTGGAAGTTTTTAGCTTAGGATTTTTGTAGATTTGATGTTAAGGCTTTGCTAGTTGCTGGGCAATTTCGGAAGATTTGATTTGGTGGTGGTGCTTTACTGGATGTTGGGTTTCTATTCTTTTGCTTGGATTTGATATTCATGTTCTTTGATTTGGTGGTGGTGATTTGGGGTGTTTTTGTTTGTTTTTCCTGTGGGTTTTTCTGTGTTTGTTTGCCAAGAAAATTTGTGGGTTTGAAGGCTAAGGTTTGCTTTGCTGGAGATATGGGTTTGGCGTTTGGTTAAGATCTAGGTTTGGGGTTGGGTTCATTGCTGGAGATTGATTACGGGGAAGAACAAGAAAGAATAAAATAATGAAAGCAATAAAAATAAAATAAAAGACAAGAAATACGTTATTTATTTTGTTTTGATTTGTTTGGTTATAAAGAAAGTACAAGAAAGACAAAGAAAATTATAAGAAAATAAGGACTAATTTGCTTTGCTATGAATATGAATCTTAGAGATGGGAATAAAAAAAAAAAATCATTTTAATTAAAAGAAAGTAAAATTTTTGTTTTAAAAAAGTAAAAAAAAAAAAAATTATTTGTTTTTTTAATTTTTTAATTAAATTTGAGGAATTAAAATTTTTATAATTTAAATGCTGACGTGGCATTAAAAAATGCCAAATAATTTTTTTAAATAATATTTGAATGGCCACATCAGCAAGCAGGACATTCTATCTGCCACGTAGGAGGTTCCCGTTAGTTAGTTGACGGCAAGGACGATTTTAAAAATGATTTTCTTTTTTTAGGAATGAAATTTGTAACAAAATCAATTTTAGGACCAAAATGAGAATTGACCCAAAATGTAGGGACGAAAAGTGCATTTTCGCCTAACTATAATTGTTGGTAGGGGTGTCCACGGGTCGGTCCGGGTCGGGTTTGTGCCCAACCCGGAACCGACCCGCTCACATCGGGTGGGAGGTTGAACGACCCACCACCGACCGCCGACAACCTCAGGTCGAGTCGGATCGAGCTCTAATGGACAACGGTCGGGTCGGTCGAAGTCGGAGTGAGTTTCAACCTCCAGATCTTCACCGAAAATCGCTAAAACTTCGCCGGATCTCGCCAAATCTTCGCTAGATCTTCGCCGGATCTGTTGATTTTTCTTCGGATCTGTGCGATAACCGCGGGATCGAAGCAAGAAAGACCACCTCAAGCCCAGATTTGAACGAGAACTTCCATCTCATCGCCGGATCTTCGCCTTATCTTCACTGGATCTTCGTCGGATCTGTTGATTTTTCTTCGAATCTGTGTGACAACCATGAGATCGAAGCAAAAAACACCACCTCAAGCCCTGATTTGAGCGAAAACTTCCATCTCATTGCCGGATCTAACCAAAACTACCAAATCTTCACTGGATCTGAGTGGATCTAGGTAGAACAGGTCTTCTTTCACGGGTTTCGTCGGTCGGATCGGGTTCATCGGGTTTTGGAGAAGAAAACCCGCCATCCGACCATCCTAAATCGGTTTTTCATGGCAAAAACCCGCAGCCGACCGTCACCGGCGTCGGGTCGGCCGGTTTTCGGGTCGGTCCGAACAGTTTGAGTGGGTGGATCGGTTTTTGGTTTCTGGTGGACAGCCCTAATTGTTGGCGTTACTATATTACCAAGATCATTTTTTATTCACGATTATCTAGCTCGTACTGTCTACGGCATTTCATGACAGGGACAATTTAATTGTAATAATTCACACCACGAAGTACCAGCCATTGTCAATGCGATCCTCTTCAAAATTACTACTCGTCCAATAAGGTTTTATGTTTTGAATAATTGCTAGTTTCCCAATTCAATTTCTCCCCCAAAAGCCAAAAGGGAGCCAATGACTCAAAAGCAATTCCAGGGAGTTATGCCACCAAACCAAGAAACTTTTAGCATGTTATAAAATAATCAATTTAAAAAATAATCAAAGTTTAAAATAGAGGGGGGAAAAACATAAAATCGATGGAAAAAATGAAAAATGATTTATATTGGGTTATGTTATCTAGAAGCGGAAACACTTATCCAACATTCCCATCAACCATGCATGTTCAGTTTAAAAGCCAAACAGAAAATATCACAAGACTACATAAGGAGCTCCCCAATCATTGTCAAGCTGGCACATGTTACTTTCTGGTTTTAATGTTTTATACCTCAAAGTAAAGTTGCATACCAGCCTGGCTATATGCACTATATAAACAAGATAATGTCTTGAATACTTTGCAAATTTATACGAAATGATTTTTATATTTTTAAGATCATAAATACTTATTTTGTTGTATAACATTTATGTTTTCTAACAATACTGCTAAATGCTTTGGAACTCAATCTTTTTAATTTATATTTTATAAATTTTTTTTGTCATAGAATTAGTTTCTGAACATTAAGTGAAATTGTTTTACAAATCAAGATTTCTGAAGTTTGAATAGCCAAGTTTTTTGACATTTTTAGGAAACTAACGTATTATAATATTTGTAATCTTTATTTTTAAACTGATTAAATGATTTTAAAATCTATAAATTAAAATTCAAAGCTGAAAAATACTTTCATATCATAAAATTATAGAAATTCAAGCAACCTCCAAATACTTTTTCAACTACTCCATTTTCACAACCAAATATTGAGCCCCAAATTTCAAACACCCATTTCAATATCTCAACGAAAGGAAATCATTTGTAAATACCAACAAATTGAGAATGTAATATAAAAAAATAAAAATAAAAAAATTGACTAAAAAAACATCAATTTATTAAGATTTAACTGTCTTTAGTTGCGCTTCTACATGCACCAAAAGAAAAAAAAAAGTTGAAAAACATTCTAAAATCCTCATTGACTTTTATTTTTATCGTCGTTGCTTATACCAATACCGCACTAAATAACAATAAAAAATTACAAATAATAAAAAAAATTACCAAAAAAAAAAACTATAAATTATATATGAGTTATCAAAAAAAAAAAAGAAAAAAAAAGAAGCTAGTTTTATCAATAATCAATTTGAAGGTTTCTTTCTATTTCTCTTTAGTTCAAAAAAAAAAAAAAAAAAAAAAAAAATCATGGCTTTCCTATACCAAAATCCCAAAGACCCAAAGTCAATAGCAACCTTTAGAAAACCCACAAAGTCTAACATCAACATCAAAACCATAAGCCATCGTCACTCAATAAGAGGTATCATTGGAGCTAGGTAGGTGTCATGAAAGGGTTGAACAGCAAAAGGATGAGAAAGATTGAAGGAAAATTAAGAGGTCAAAGAGAATTACTAGCTCCCACTAGTCGTATGATTCTAACATAAGAAAAATAAATCCTCCACTAAGAGCCATCCTCCCACGCAAAACCAAACCAGAATATCATGCCTAATCTTCACAAATTCATGGCCTCAAACCCAAACCCACCATTAACAAACACTAAACTAATTTATCAACTTCAATCAAAACCAAAACATCTATGCCGAAGCCTTCCTTCAATCAAAATTCCTCACCCAAGCCCACCATTTACGAAACTCATAAACCAAACTTAACACAAACCCCAGCCTCCTTGTCAAATCAGCCATGGAGTTGCAACAAATTTGAAGTCTAATCTTTTTGAGTTTGATTTAAGCTTTATGGCTTCATTGGTTGCTTAGAAATGGATGAAAGAATTTGATTTTGTTGGATCTGATGATTCTTAACAGAAGTTTCTATGGTGGTGATAATGTTTGTTCTTAATTTTTACAAAACCCTAACTTTTTGATAGAGCAAATATACATATTTAGCTCCATTGGATAGGTAACTTAAATTTCAGTCAAACCAAATAGATGGTTTTTAGGTTAAATTTGATCATCTTTGTTTTATTTATTTATTATTATATAATGTTGATTTATGATCATCAGACCAAGAAGGTTCAATTGGTTTTTGGTGTAAGTGGAGATCAAACCGTAGATCTCTTCTTTGACAATAAAAGACTTCACCAGCTGAGCTAACTAAAATTATGTGTGTATTAGAAACAAAGCATATTATATAAATAGATGATAGAAATTTGTTTTTCTTATTCAACAGATTTTTTTGTGTTTAGATTGAACTTGCAATTTTATGTATGATATTTCCAATATATTGTTGACAACATTGGACCTTCAAGATTCAAAGATGAAGCATGAAGACATAGAGCGAGGAATAAAATATTTGAATGAATTTTTAATAATCAATGTAAGTGTCCAGGTATCACCGTAAGCCTTTTCTTGTTTGAACCTTGCCCTTAAATTTAAGGCTATGCCATCCTAAGGTTGCATTGCATTACCGGAATCCATGTTGTATATTTGAAAGAGGTTGACCTCCTTACTTTGCGGTGCGAAGAGCTTTGCTTGAAGAAATAGAAGAAATATGTATCACACGCGCAAAATTTGAGAAAATACCACTTGAATATTCCACCATAATAGGTTATTCTCTATATTTCTAAAATTCTATATTATATTTAGAATATGTTTAATAGTAAAAGTTATATTGGACTAATCCATCATTGGACTACATCTTTTTCTTATATTGTCCATACTTGCAAAATTTCAAGAATCATCAATAAATTATTTAAATTGTAAGTTTTTGTAGTTTAAAATTATGAATAAAATATAATCTTATAGATCATATAATAAATAATATATGATTGATACAAAATTTGACATGTGTATTAAGAGCGTAAAGAACATGCAGTTCAACGATTAAATTTTAAAAATATATAGTAATGTTTATTTTATTAAGTAAGGTTGAAGCCTTATACTACAACTGATTTTGTAATTAAATTTTGTCCTTTATTTTATTTTTTTTTAATAGTTTCATGCATTTTTTTCTTTACATTTTTAGACCCCTATAAACTAGATTGTTTAACCTAGTTAATTAACCAAGTGAATACTTAGGTTTATTATTCAAATCTAGGTTAAAACAATAACAATCATATCATGCAAAGCAGCGGAAAATAAAGAATACAATAATAAGATGACCCAGAAAAATCAAACCGGTAAAAAACCTGGGGAAGATTTAACCTAACTATCCTTAAGGTAAAACAGATCCATTATGAAAGAATTGAAGTTTTACAATAGTGACTTGCACCACTAACATCCTATTACTACCTCGAGTAAAAAACTTACTACCACGACCACGTGATAGCTCTGAGTTCATGGACTACTTCTTTCTTGGATTCATAGCAACCACAAGTACTCCCACTTGTGTTTTCTTTAAGCTCTTTATGCAGTAACTGAAGTGATCACTAAGCTCTCAACATCAATCTCGATCTTGATAACCCTAAGTATGTATGAAGGCAAACACATCTAGATCTCACAAGAGATTCATACACACAGCATAAACAACAATCTAAAAATGTGGCTAGGGTTTTTCCTTTTATACTTAAGGTAAAACATAAAACCCTACACGTCATATAGGCTTGGGTTGAGTTGGAAAATTCTGTAGAAAAACAATTTGTACAAGTTTCAATCGATCGAGTCTAATTTTCGATCAATCAACCTTTGCAAATTTACACCATAAATCCTGCAGTACACTCGAATCCAACTTTACACATAAACACACTTTGAGCAGTCTAAATCTAGACTAAATCTACACATTAGTTCCTAATTTCTTGGAACCTAACAAACTCCCTCTTTGGCAATCCGTGACAAAACACATAATAAAACAAAATGCTTAAAGTTACAAAAACAGCCCATTACAATAAAATTGCCCAACCAAAAAACAATTCAACCTAACTACTATCTATCAGTTGCAAGTGTAGACAGCAACACAACTAAATCAACCTGTATATTCTTGTAACACTCAACAAACACATAAATGCATGTGTGGAAAATACAAGTAAAAACAAAATAAATTCTTGATTTCACAAAACAGAAAATAAAAGACATATATCATGAATAACCTCATAATATAAATCAATAGCCAATGTAGCACAATGTGAAACAAAAACAAAAATAAAAAAAAACATAATGTCTCCCCCTAACATATACATCACATAAAAATAAATACAACATGAAGCACCTAGATACAATCTAAAGCTCCAAAGCTTCAAAAAAAAAAAAATATTCTCCCCCTATCTCCACCCATATGTACTCCCCCTTTTTGTGATGAATTGTCAAAAGGCAATCAAGATTCATCATCAAAAGGAGGTGGTGGAGAAGACCGCCCGAACGCTCGCCAAATTCACTCACAATGCCTGAAGCTCTGTGAGCACGTCCACCAAAAGCTAACCATGAGCTGCCTGAATGATCATGACAGTATCCAACATACTCCGAATACTAGAATCACCCAAAGTAGAAGGCGGAGGATCAACTACAATAGTGGGATTGACATACTCCTCAGCTGTGGGATCACCTGAAGAAGGAGGAGGAGGAGATGCAACACCCGAAGAAGACTCTACACGAGGGTGTTTAGAGCTAGCTCTCATATAAGCAGCTCTCTGCCTAAAGAAGGTGGCACCTATGGGAGCTATAATGTGTACAGGCTCAGACGCAGGAAACTCATCTAAACCTAGATGTAACAAAATCCGATGAATAAAAACAGGGAAGAAAAGACCATATGCAGTAGAACTACTCCTATAAACCTCAACCAAGTATCGAATGAAAAGAGTAGGAAAACTCATAGGAGCATCTGTCACAAGGGCATACAAAAATGCACATTTCTCAATAGGAATGGTGTGCAAGTGAGAGATGGGCCAGATGGAATGACAAGAAATCCGGAAAAATAAATAATGAATCTTGGTCAACTCATGAAAGGTAATCCAAGGATCAGTACCCCACTAAATGGAAGTACTAGTGAGATATGACATAATGTCATCAAGAGGAGGGGTCTCATCATAAGGGTAGACTGGCTGTCGTACCAAAGGTACCCCAAGAGCAGAGGTCACTACTGAAGGAATAATGGTATACTCTTCACCCCTTATCCAACTCATCACATACTGTTCGTTGGAATCATTGGAGTGGACAGAAAGGTTCGAGTAGAACTCTTTAATCAAGGCAGCCAGAGGGAGATGAGAAATATCTAACAAAGACAACCAACCCCAACGCTTAAAATTCCTCCTAATCTCCGGATCTATCTCATATAACACAACCTTCCTCTCAACCCAAACAAACCTAAAGATGTTTAACTTTTCATAGGCTTCTTGTTTTTTCTCAAACCGAAACCTATCACTATCGAAGGTAGGGGCAGAGGTGGAGGTGGTTTTCTTATTGGCCCTAGTCTTCCTAACCATGATGCTAAGGGAAGGAAAGGAAAGATCAAAACAGAAACCAAAAAAGAAACAAAGAAAACCAAGGGCAGACTGCATCAGACAGAGTTAGAGCACAAAAATAGAGAAAAGAACAATCTATATGATGCGTGAACAATATAAACACATGATGCATGCTCTAATGCATTGAGAATAGTCCAATTATACTTTAAAAAACAAGAATTGACTTGAACATAGAGTTTATAACAAAAACCCCAAAATTTGAAAACCCACTTTCAAAAATTTAACCAAATTGAGTAATTAATCATTACACTAGATAGAAATCATCATATAATGATATAATCAATCAATTTCACAAGTCAATTTTACCAAATTAAACCCAATTGAACAAAATCCACAAATTCATGTAGTTACAAGCCCTAGAATTTCAAATTGTTCTCAAATCACCAAATTATTCAACTTAAAGCATGGTAAGCATGTTTACATCATCTTAGAACAAAAACCCATTGATCAATTTGGACAGAAACCAACTCAAAAATCAAAAACCTCAAATTCCTATAGTTCTGAAAATTCCCCTAAAAATGCATGAAAAAAGTGAATAAACTAAAAAAGAAAGGGTATAAAGGTCTTACCGGCACAAGAAGACAAAAACCTTGAGAAAAATTAGGAAGGAAAACGACAAAAATTTGACTTGAATCTCGATCAGTCGAAGAGAGAGAGAGAGAGAGAGAGAGAGAGAGAGAGAAAAAAGCTTTTTGAAAAGTTTGAAAAAGTGAAGAACACGTGAAAAAGTTTTGTTTTAAAAACTTTCTGAACGATTTTCGATCGGTCGAAAATTAGATTCGATCAATCGAAAATCACATTCGATCAATCCAGCATCAATCGAGCAGCGATCGAGCCAGGCAAATTGTAACCAAAATTTTTATCGCATTTTCGATCAGTCGAAGACAAATTTGATCGATCGAAAATCTGGAAAAATCAATTTTTTGAAAAACAAAGCATTTTAATGCTGAAACTCCTTAAGGCACATTGTTTTATGAATATAATGCATGAGCATGAGTATGAGATTTAAAGTTTTTCAAAAACCCTTGAATTCAACCCAAATCTTCCAATCAATTAATTTGTCCTCAAAACTCAAACATTAAAACATATTTTGCGTCAAAATCAAGGAAATTTTAATCTTAGATGGCCACAACAAGTTCACACACAATATAGTGTACTAAGTTTAGCAAAGAATAACTTGTGTAGTGTGTGCAACTAGAATAGCTTGAGATACATGTGATATGATAAGTAAATAGTGATCAATCACAATTTATACAAAATTCATCACATAAGTTTGAAAGTGACTATCACCTAAAGAGTTACATCATATAACTCTCACATCTCCTAGAGAACAAGCTTGCAATCATGTAAGTTTCTTGATTTGCCTCATAATGTACACACCAATTTTATTTAATTTTGAATTTATTATCGCCCAATAATGTACACACCAATTTTATTATTTAAACCAAGGCTACACCTTATATTATTTTTGTGCATGTACTACACTTTCTCAAGCACAAAATTATATGATATGCACTAAGGTGTTCATGATTGGTGAGATGGTTATTTATGCCTTCCTCTTAGGATTTTTTAGTCCTTACAATCAAAAGCATGTGACTTCAAGATCTAGATCATGTGATCAAAAACTATAAACAACTCCCACATAACATGCACTACAAAGCTAAAACTAGCAAGGTGCAATAAAATAAGCTCATCCAAGATAAACAAGGTACATAATCATGTTATGTAAAGATAATATAGCCAACCTTGATTTCAAATCCAAGTAAAATAATGCAAAACACATTTTTCCTATCTTTTCCTCCTTTTTTATTTTTTTATTTTTTTATTTTGAAAAGAATTAACAAAAAAAAAAAAAAAAAAACAACCTAGCATGAAATGCATGAACGTTATGCAATGCACATCCTAAAAACAAAGAAAACAAAAACAACAAACAAGAATGGTCACAAAGAATAGAGAGATGAAGCACAAGGACCATGTCAAAAAGACTCAATTAAATTGAGTCTTTTGCATCCAAAACTTTTTAGATGCAACTCTTGCATTGGAGTTATTATTCATATTAGAATGTTGAACAACTCTAGGATTAGAATAACATTTTAAAGCCTTTACCAACTCACCAATAAGTACCATGAGATCTTGTGCTAGAAGCACAAATACTTTTGGTTTTTTTGCTTGTTTAGCAGCTTGCAACTTGAAACAGTTTGGACGAATGTGTCCAGTCTTTCCACAAAAATGACAAACCCAAACAGGTCTATCATGCAACTTGTCCTTAGGAGAGTTAGGATTCTTAAGCTTAAACTCTTTAAGATCAACCTTAATCTTCCTAAGAGGAGTAACTTCAGCTGGTTTGTCAATCTCACTCACAGGAGGTTCAGAAGAAGAAACAAAGTTTGTGGAATGATTCTTAGGCACAGAGATGCTATCTTCAAAACCTAGACCAGTTTTGTCTAAAGGAAATTTCTGAATACTCAACATGTGTTCAAGTTTGGAACTAGTAGACCTATTTGTTTGTTCTCTAGTAACAAATAATTCAAGTTCCAAATTCTTAACTTTATCAAGCAATAACATGTTCTTAGTCTTCACCTTATCAAGCAATTCATTAGCATCAAACAATTTCAAGAGCAAATTTTTCTTATCAAGTTCAAGAGAAGCAATTTTCTGTAAACCTAAATCAACATTCATAGCATCCTCTGCAGCAACCTTGCAAAACTTATTATAAGCTTCTTGCAAATCAGCATTCTTAGAGAGTTCCCCATCAAAAGGGTTCTCATCAACCAAAACACATTCATCAACTACAGCAGTAGCTGTGAAAGCAATAAAGTTTCCATCCTCATCACTACCAGACTCATGATCAGAAACCTCATCATCACTAAGGGTTACAGCCATAACTTTACCCTTTGATCTCAAGAATGTAGGACATTCTGATTTCACACCATACCCTTGACAACCAAAACATTGTTGACCCATAGAATTATTAAAGGTTTGACCTACTTTTTCTTTGGGATTTTCAATATTGTTCACTTTAGTGGGATCATTCCTCCTAAAATTTCTAGGTTCAGCATTGTTTTTACCTCTTGCCCTTCTGTTATTGTTCCTAAGAAAATTTCTAAAGTTCTTGGCAAGATATGCAATCTCTGTAGCAGAGAGTTCATCATCAAATCCATTACCATTAACATCATCAACTGACTTAAGAGCCATTGATTTGGATTTGTTTGTCTTGGATAGGTCTAACTCATAGGACTGGAGAAATCCTACAAGTTCATCAACAGGGATGGAGTCCACATCCTTGCTTTCAGTAATGGTTTGCAATTCATGGAATCCTACATCACCTAGGTGTGGTAAAGGGGAAGACCATATATGTGGGTTGGATATCCAAACTATTAACAACTATATAGGAAATTTAGTTATTTGAATCACCTGCAATACCTTTCCCATACCCACTATATATATAAATCTCATTCCCATGTATTTTACCCTTGGGAGGTAAAATACACCCACCTTGAGAGTGTGAGAATTGAGCATTCCGTTGTGAGAGCCAAACACCTTAGTTTTTATACACTCTTCCCTTTCTCCATAACCAAATCTTTGAGAGGAGATTAGTTCCTTCACACTCATCTTTACCTTAGTGTTGTGAGTGTTGTTTGGACCTTTGGGAACCATTGGGCCTCAACCATCTTCAATCGTGGAGGCTTGGTGGTGCAATCGGGTGGTGTTGCGAGATCTGGAAAGCTAGTTAAAGATAAGAGTCCCGAGAAGTCCGTTGGTAGTTAGAGCTTGGAGGGCTCAAGTACATTTGGTAGCTTAGCCTTGGAGCACATTTGTGTATTTTTGTACTACAATTGAGTCACTAGTGGATCATTTCCAACTAGGAAGACTGTGGGGAGGTTTTTATGTCAGGTACTCCGATTTTCTTCTTCGATAACATATTGAGTGTTATCTTGGTTTGCATACTCTTTACCTTTTGCCCTTTACATCATTCAATTAAAGAAAATAAAGTCAATCCATATTATCAAAAGAGATACCAAAAGTATCTCTTTTGGTATTACTATTTTTTAGATCAATATGGTGATAAAAAGCATATTTAATTAGGGTAGGCATTTGAAGATGAGGAGGCAATAACTACAAGTAAGGAGTATAAACATGAGAGAAAATGACCATAACTAGTGCATTTCTAAGATTTTACTGATTGTATGTGGGCTTTTTCAAAAGTTTTGATGCTTCGTGATCTACATCTATGAAGTTAGAAAAATGGATGTCTATTATAGCCAAGACAAAAAATAAATAAATAAAGATAAATAAAACCATCCCCCTCCTTTCAATGAGAATCATCATTTGATATTTATTTTCTTAACTTAAACTAATGATATCTTGAGTCTAATGAACAATTACCTTTATTTTATAATAATAATGAAATTCATGAGTGATAAATGAATTCAAAAGATTGACTTTATTAGCTTGTAAATGTGTTATTGTAATTACCAAAAATTGTAATCAACACTATACATGAAAGATTTGGCGCGTACATAAAACCGAAAGTTAGTGCACGTACATGGTCATTTATTTAAAAGTAACTAAAATTTTGAACAAATAAAATGGCACATGGAAATCTCTTTTACTACACCTTCATAATGCTATATTTTCTGCTTCCTACTTTTGCACGAGGTCAGAAGCATTAGTAGATATAATATCTGTTATCACTGGAACCATGTTTAGACTCTCTATGAGAGGTGAAAACCGATTAAAACCTTGTGTAGCGACCCTAATTAGCTCTACGACTATCATGTTAGTGAACCACAAGAAAAAAGTAAGATTCACTTGTTAAATTGTGTTTAGTCATTTTGCTAGCTCCATATTGATGGGAGTTGCAACATTGATACTTGTATTTTTCATAGTCTTGGAATGGGCCTATAGTACACGATAGCTCCAAATCTTGGTACCATTTCTATTTCTAGCTTTTCTAGTTTATGTGTATCACTGGTTCTCCTTTGTTTTTTTTTTTTTTTTTTTTTTTTTGAATAAATTTGATAAAAATAATTTAAAAATTAGGGTTATTTTTCTTAAGAGTAATTGAAAAAAAAAAAAAATGCGGGTTATCTTTTTGCTTTTTTACTTTCATTATAATTTGGTTATAATAATTAAAAATGTTAAGCTGGAGATATTTTTTATATGGTGTTCTTAAGAATTGAATAGTTTTATTTTATTAATTTTTCACATAATCATTTTCCAGTATACTATTCCTAACACAATTGACAATAACCAAAGACTATTTTATTCAAGATTAAGATGATTGATAAAATCATAGTAATGCAAATATTTTTGGCTTAGTTTTCTCATTCAATATTAAATGTGTATATTTGTTATTGTTTATTTTTATATTTATGTTCATATATATGTTCATGTTAAAGTTTGTAATTTTGTTTGTAATAGTGTTTATGTTTGCACATATATTTGGCATGACTATACATTTTCTACTCTTCACATAGTTTCAATCCCTACATCATCATTTAATTGTACAAAATAAATGAATTCAAAAGTTTCCTTTTTTTAGGGAATATTCAAAAGTTTCCTAGGTTTCAAATTTTAATTTATTGCAAACCTATATTCTTGTCTTTGGCAAGTTCATCAGATACAATTAAATCAATAAGTAGCATAATTTTGAGCTTACTAGAGAATAATGAGAATATTTTTATGCTAAATCAATTGGTGAGAAAAAAAAAAAAAAAAAACATAATGTTCACACCGTTTAACTTGGGGGGTGGGGGGTCTTTTGGCCTTTTGCATCATTTTACGGCCTTAGAAGTCTAAGATCACAATTCAAAAGACATTAAAAATGTCACCATTGTGAACAAACAATACCAAACTGGTCAAGCAAAAATTGTTAAGAGTAGTGAAGATAAATTCGTTTAAACTTTGAAGATATGTGAGGAACAATGATTATGGTAACCACGGCAATTCTAGCCTCAAAATTCCAACCGGCCATCAACCCTCCAAGCATAGTGTAGCAAACGGCTACATGGTAGTCAAATTTTGAGACAGCTTTAATTTTTCATGTAAATCTAAAACCTCAATGTTATAGTGTAACACATACATATTTACAATAAATAAATAAATAAATAAATAAAACATTATAATTTGCAATACCATCTCTTTCACTACATATTTATTTCTTTCTTTTTTTTTAATAAATTTTTTTCCTCTCAGGAATTAGGTTTTTAGGGTCCTCTTGACATTTTCCATGTGTACCACTCTCAAGTTCCTAGCCCTTGCCATTAAACCAACTATTTCGAATTAATTTTAAAATTCTAATCATGCAAATGTTAGATGATTCATGTACAAACAATTAATTGTGGATAATATCTACATTTAATGTCAAATGTTGTTATCCTTATTCATTTTTATAACTTAAATAAAGTTATTTATATAATTATTTTCTAGTATACTATTCTCAATTCAAGATACAATGAAAAAAAGAATTTTTTGTTGACATTTAGATGATTCATAAAATCATTGTGATTGATCCTAGTTTTCTCATTAAGTATTTTATTAATATAATTTGTATGTTTATGTTTATATTTATTTTCATTTTAATATTTTCCTTGTGCTTGTAATGTTGTTTATGTTTAAACATTTATTTTTCATAATTACACATTTTTCTACTCTCTACTTAATTGCATCATGTAGACACGTGGTTTTAAAAATTGGAACAGTCAAAGAACTAAAAATGGGTCTGGTTTTCAGGTCAACTGCCAATTTTCCCAATTTTTACAGGACCGATTTCGTGTCCGGTTCCTATTTGAACCAGCCAGTATCTAGTTCAATTTTTAAATCAATGCATAGATATCCCATTTTGCAACCCACATTTAACCTTATCTAAGAGTATAATGGCCATTTCACATCCCAAAGGTAAGACTATAATTTTGAATGTTGATTTCCTAAGGTCCACATAAAATAAATCTTGAAGTTATAACGATCAAAACAATGTGTCATGAGCACTAATTGGACTATCGAATTAAAAGATATCATGAAATCAAATTTTAATGGTCATGATGCATCCATATAGTGAGATGATTATTGCTAATAAGATACCCTAACCTTAGTCCCAAAATGTGTTGAGCCGGCTCTTGAGCAATAATATGTTATTATATATTCAAAAGATATTTAAAGGATTAAATCAAAGGTATTTGGGACACTCACCTATTGGCTGATATTCTTTTTTTCCCTCTGGAATGTCATTTTTATGCAATCGTTTGTTCCTCTACGTGCCAAAGGTAATAAAATGACTATCGACTTAAACTCAGCTTTAATTAGTTTCACACCATCTTTAGTTTCCATTACCATCTTAGAATCTTTTCTAATTTCCGGCAAGAAAGGCCAATAAAGTAGTAGAAGCTCTATCATTGTTTCTTTCTTTTCTCTTCTAATGCCAATATGATTATATTTCTGTTATTGGGACAAAGACATGTTCATATGTGCTTAACTTAACCACTCCTTCCAACATAGTTTTATTTAAAAGCATGCTACCACAGTAATTATTGAACGCAATGTTGTGTGCAGTGCAAAAAGCTAGGATAATTTCAACATACTTTTATTTAAAAGCACGCTACTATAGTCATTAATGAAGACAATGTCGTGTGCAGTGCAGAAAGCTAGGACAACTTCAATTTTACCATTTGAAAGACTTAATTCTGAAATGTAATTCAGATTAGAAGAATTTGAAATATTTTTTAAAAACATAAGCATACTGTGCAGTTAGGGAACTTCTAAAATACAAGCAATCGAGTGATTCATCTATTTTAAAAATTGGTATGCTATTATATATCATTTCCATTGCAAAACCACTCACTGAGAAAAACTTGTTTTTTAAAAACAACAAATATTCATGATGGATGCCCTCCAGCAAAGTTGTGCAATCTTTTATCATTTACTAGCGTCTAAATTCTATTTGCAACTTGAGAAGTCCATTTTAAAATGTTAGCTTTATTCAATGACAAAAAGTGTTTGTAATGTTTTTTATTGTTTGATGTATTTTTCATGGGTTTATATGTAATTTGGGGTAGAGTACTTGAACCTCTCTTTCAAGATTGGAAGATGCATCAACCAGTGATATTGCGACCTAGAGGCGACCTAAATGGCTACAAGATCCACGTGGCAGGTGTTTTGGATGAGAGTGCAGTTGTGCACCTCGCAACCACCACACAACCTTAGGGCGCAACCAAGTCACGAGTTGCACAATCTCTATACTCTATAATGCACATGTCCACTACTTATCTGTCAGCACACACACACAGCTGTGAGGCGTGGCAAGAGGCTTCAAATAAGGTTAAAAAAACCATAGAACCCAGAAAAGTGATAGAAGTGTGAAGCCTATCAAGTGTATGAAAAGATAGAGCTTTTTTCCTTGAGAAAAACCAAAATCCTACCTCTCTTTGCATCTCCTTCATTATATTGATTGGGATTCATATCCAAATCTAAATCCAAATCCTTTGGTGGCTTTCCGTTAGCAGCTCAACTATGGTGAATCTAGTAAGCTAGATGAAGAAAAGACTCGTTGGAGTTGGTTGCTAACTAGAACTTAGAGGGCTCAAGTACATAGGGAGATATAGACTTGGAGGGTTTATAGTCATCCATGTATTGCAACTATTCATACTAGTAGAGTTTTCCAAGGGGTGGTTGGCAGAGAGGTTTTTCCGCCCGAGTGATCGGGTTTTCCTCTTCGAAAATATGCCTTGGTGTTTTCATGTGGTTTGTTTTATTTTCCGCATTTCCATATTGCTTTTTACTTGTTTTTTATTGTTTTTATCTTGCTTGCAATATGAAACTTATTGGCTAAACACATATATTGGCCTAAGTTGTTAGTTAAGTATTAAAGTAATTAAGCTATAAAACTTTGTCTTAAGGGTTCTAAATACTTGCTAGGGATAATATAGCATATTTCACAACCATTTTAAGACTTTCACCCATCAGCTACTTCTAGCTCCTCATCCACATACTTCTTAGGCAAATTAGAGGGCCAAAATGGGCATTTGCCGCTTTTGCCCGAAAGAGGTAGCAAAATGCTCATGTTCTGAAACTATCTAACAAAATGCCCCTGTTTTGAAACTCGATTTTTAGAAAATTGAGTTTCAATTAAAAACTCGATTTGAAGAAAATCAAGTAATGTGAAAAATTTTACATGGAACTCGAGTTCCATGTTTTTTTTTTTTAGTTTGATTTCACATAACTCGATTTTCTAAAAATCAAGTTTTTCATTGAAACTCGATTTTCTAAAAATCAAGTTTAAAATAGGGGCATTTTGCTAGATAGTTTCAAAACATGTACATTTTGCTGAAAAGTTTTGACGAAATGAGCAAATGCTCATTTTAGCCCATATTAGAGATACGGTTACTTTTAATAATATGCTTCATAAGCAACTCAGTTTCCCCAAACCTATCTCCACAACAACACCACACACAAAAATTTCATTTTTTGTCTTTCATAACAAAATTTAATGCTTCATTTAAAACTATCAAGGTGAATTGGTTCCCATTAAAATGCTCCTTAAGCGGATTTATGGTGTCATTGATTCTGTTGACTATCTCGTCGTGTTCATGAGAAAGTTTATGGCGTTTTGAATTTAATTCTGCCATCGACGAGCCTCAATTCTCAACTCTCAACTCTCAACTGCGTTATGGTGAAGGAAGGTTAGGGTTTGGCAGGGCTAATAGTTTGAACTTTGAAAGACTGAACTAACACAGCACCTACTCAATATAAGAGACATGCCATAAATTAGACCTAAAGTTCATTATTGGCCAAAGCCCAAAATTAAATCTGAAGATTCTGAACTGATTCCAAGCCCAAGGCTCAATCTGACCCATCAAAATCCTAGGTCCACATTAATGAAAATAATTCAGAATTTTTTTAAAAAAATAGTTATAATATGCTATTAATTCCATAATCTACAGGCCTGTTGACTTCAGAATCTTATCTTAAGATATTTGATTCCATATTATCTTGTCGTTATCTATACTACTATTTAAGGGCTTCACCTATTTGGGATCCTCATTTTTTCTGTTCAAAAATACCCCTGCACCCCTATGTTTAAGTAGAAACAAAACTAAAAGACACTCTAATAAAAATACATCACTAACTCCCACTAAAACATGGCCTAAAAAATAAAGCCACTCTCCTGTTGATTTTCAAATTATTTTATTCCACTTAAAATTAGATTCTCAAAATAAAAATTAATTAATTATATATATGCGATAAGGCTAATTTTTATTTATGGATATATAAGTCGTATATGAGGGGTTTGGCTAGGACTATCCAACCGTCTCGAAAACTCGACCAACCCGAGCAACCCGCCTAAACTCGAATCGCCAACCGCTTGAACCGACCACTCTGACGGTCGATGGTGGGTCACTGCCCACAAAACCTGACACCTTCAAGTTGGTTGGCCGGTTTCCTCCCCAAAACCCAAGCCACCCAACCCGATCATAAAACCAAAAACTTCCAGCGATATTCAAAGGTTTTTCAACGAAAACTTACAAAAACCAGCAATATTTAGAGTTCTCTGACGAAGAATTACTTGAAATCCCACCAAATCCGACGAGATCCGATGAGATCTCGTCCAGATCTAGTCTAGATCCAACAAGATTTGACGAGATCTCGTCGTGATATGGCTAGATCTTGATGGATCCATCCAAATAACGGCACCGGCAACAAAACTTAAAACCAACCGGTACAACCTGAAACTCGATGAGACCTGAACCGAATGATCCGACTAGCATTCCAGGTAGATTTTGGGTTCCATTTTCACCCACCTGAAAGTTTCGAGTTGAGTCCGAGTTAAGCACAAACCCGACTCGGCCCGACTTGTGGACAGCCCTAGGTTTGGCTTACCTCTAGTAGTTTTTTAACTGGACATCTCCTTTTGTTCTAATGAAAAATTGCCACATTACCCACTAACTAATTAAACCTTTGGTGAAAATTAAAAAATCATGTCCTTTGTGTCAAACATTGTCACCCTAAAATTATAGTAATATTTATAGTCCTATAGGATTGCAAGAAGCGCTTACATTGATGACAGTCCAGAGTATGGAAGTTTGAAAATTGTAAATGTCCATTTGTTTCAACAGTTATCCATAGAAATATCTTGAGTCCAGTTTGCGAAGCATCCAATTTTTGGCCATAGGTCGAGACATTCAAATTATGTAACCTTTTATAGTGATGATATCTATGACAGGGTACCACCGACATGTACACAATCGGATTCCTTACCATATCAACCAAGAAATTGAAACCCATTTGTAAGAATCTTCCTCTCCTGTTGAAACTCACCGTTTTTTTAAAGTTGGGAATTCATGATAGGGTAAAATCTTGTCACACACTGTGCGTTACACTCACATTTTCAATTTATGAAAACACAGTGTGTGTAACAACCACCGCCCTTTATGATATTAATCTAAAAATATATACATGTAACAGAAAAGAAGATAGAGTATATATAGGAGGATTTGAGGAATAAACTTGTGCTAAGAATACTGAATGATTCTGTCTTGCTTATTAGAAGAAAAGGAACGAATAAAGCACCAAAAGATAGAGTAAATTAAAGTTATACGTGTACCTTGCACTCAAGCATCTCTCTCTTTCTTTCTCTAATCTTTTATATATTCTCCTTTCTATTGTTAGAAATTTATATAGCCAACTTCAATCATAAATGCTACCTCAAATAAAACTGTAAGAAAGTTGTCACGTACCCTTTTCACTAACAATGTTATCAGTTCCAAAAAGACCAAATCGGATCATTAGCTCCCTTCATCCACACCCTCTTACCCTACAACAGGGAAAAGCATTTTGCTGCCATGCTTGTTTGATGGGATACAGTGTGGTCCGAGACGGCTATTGCTGCAAGGACTGCCGTTTCAACCTTGATCTTAAATGCGCTAATATAACGCTCGCTAGTTACAAACTAACGAAAGTAAGGCTGACCATAGAAGAAGAAGAAGAAGAAGAAGGGGGGGTTGAGTATTTTAGCCACAGACATCCATTACAACTTTATAAAAAAATTCCTAATGCCCGTATTAAATGTTGCTTATGTAGAACATACTGCTCGGATCATGCCTATTGTTGCTTTGAATGTTCCTTCTTTCTCCATCCATCATGTTTCACGCGAAAGTTGCCACGAGAGATCTGCTATCCCTTTCATCCAGTCCACTCTCTCACCCTGCAGGATAAGGTTGTCGCAAAGAAATGGTGGAGAAATAGATACGACATTTGCAATGCCTGTGGCAAGGATAGTATTCGTTACCTCATTTATGCTTGTGACCAATGCAGTTTTTGCTTGCACATAGATTGCAGTGATGAGATAACGCATGCCATAAAATTTGAAGGTCACCCTCACCTCATCTTTTTCAGGGACAATATAGAGAAAAAGAAACTTAAGTGCAGCTCTTGCAAATTCCATATCTGTGAATCATATGGGTTCACTTGTCTATATTGTGATCTCAATCTCCATCTTACCTGTGGTCCCTTACCATATACTATTACACATAAATGTCATATCAACCCCCTCGTCCTTACAAATTCACCTGTTCAAGAGGAAGAAGAAGAAGAAGTGAGAAACAAATTTTATTGTAATGCTTGTGATGAAGAAAGAGATCCACAATTACCTGTTTATTATTCTGCAAAATCTCGTTTTGTTGCTGAAATCAAATGCGTCTTCTCTAAGGTACCTACATACATTTGTTTTTTAATGGAATGGTACCTATATAAACTGATAAAATATTAAGTTTTTAGCTTTCTGAGCTAGAGCGTTTTAGTTTTATTTTAAAACGTTTGAGCCAATCCTTAATTTATAAGTTCTTTATACTAGTAAGTGAAAAAAAGGAAGAAATTACAGAAGCTTTCATAGGGAAAGTCTTATAAGTTTTAATCCCAAGCTTAAAAGAAATACTAGAACCTCTAAGGTAAAGACAAAACGTAATCAATGATGTCTCTGTTGTTCTTTTTCTGTTAGTATTACACTATTACAGCATCATACAATTTGTTATAGATGGGTAGGCCACAAATCAGTTATTTACTTAATGTAAATTTTCGTGTGGTAATTAATTTCTTTTTCATTTTTAGTTGGGTGGGGGAAGGTTGGATTATTTATGTGTATGTGAAAGAATGGTATTGAATCTATTGAGTGGCGCCATTCAAGTTCAATTTTGGGCTTGGTTGGTGGTCGTGATTGGTTTGATAATTTTGCACCGTGACTTCCTCCAATGAACATTTTACAACTGGTTCATACTCTTAATTCAATCTTTGGGTGGTTTCTAGGTAATATCATTACTAAAGGGAGAGTACGAAGATGTGGAGTTATGTAATGTTCTTGGATTGTCTGGTAAGTTGATTGGCAGAAATACAGAAAAAGAGATGCTGCAAAATATATTTGAACAAGAACAACTCAAGCTAAAATCAACCTTGTCTCGTTTTTTTGAATCTTCAAGTCAAGATGTGATAAAGGAATTAAGCTGTGTTTTCATGGCTATGAAAACACTCACCACTGAAGAGGATGACCATTATGAAGAAAGCCGATACTTGGAAGATTTATTGCTTCCTGACATGGCTTACACACAATTCATGAAGTTTCTTGATCGTGGTAGAGGGATTCATGAACCATTGGAGACTCTAGAAGAAGTTGTCAATGTTGGAGCTTACATGGTTTCTCAGGTTGTCAATGTTGGAGATTACATGGTTCCTATGAGGTTGGCTCCTATCCTTAAGCACTTGCTTTCCAAACACAAAGATATTAGTGCCAAGTCCACGTTAAGCCCAATAGCAAAACTATATCTCATTAACATTTTATGTGAGTGTATATATAGCATGACAAACACTAGGGTTGTGGATATCACTAAAGATTTGCTTCTCAAGTGGTGGACAATCTTCAAAATGTTGCAATTTGCAACATTTGAAATTCAATTTGCCTTCGATCATTTGAAGAGAGTCGCTCATGCTTACTTTGGTCTCTATGTTAAAAAGCAAGTGGACAACTCTCTTGATAACATTGATAGAGATCTTGCAAAGCTGCATAAAGACATTGAGGCATTTGAAAAGAAACGTGGGTACATAAAATCTGGAAAATCTACAAAATCCAGCATAATTGAGGAATGCTTGAGAGAGGCTTCAGTTATGAAGCATAGTAGAGCGAGTGGTGGACTACTAAGGATTTTACCATAGGGATTTAATAATCTAGCAAGTTGTAAATTTATGTTCTCCTTACACCTTAGTCGAGAACATATATACAACTATACAAGTTTGAAGATGTAACTTTTTCCTCTCTTTAATACATATATAATTTCAATTGCTGGAGGGGGTGGGATTTAAACCCTCGACATTTTCATTTAAAACATCAAGAAATGCCAATTGAATTACAAGACTCTTGGCAACATGTATTTAACTCTTTTTTTCTTTTTTTTCCCCCTTGATATAGAAAGAAACAAGATATACACTTCATTATTTGGATTATTACAGTTTAGCTCCCCTTCTGAGCACGCATGGAGATCATACTATACAAAACAAATAAAATAGTTTTTGAGCCATTTCATGTCTTACAAATTCTAGTCTATTTACTAGAATTGCAACCAAAATCACACCACATAGCATCTGATACTTTCCAAACCCATCTTATGACAGTTCAAATAGTTCTCAACTAATTGCAAACATAATTTATTCAGCAAAAAAAAAAAAAAAAATTTGCATGCCTAGGTGCCGCAGGCTCTTTGTTCAAACGTGCAAGAGCATCAGGTGTTTACTTATTTCTCTTCACAATTTGGAAAAGAGTATGCACACCATTCAGCAGCCCCTATTTTCAGGAATCAAAAGATCATGCCCACAATTTAGTAGCCCTTATTTCCGCGAATCCTAGATCTCATGTCAACCTGGAAAAAAGGGGAGAAAATATAGCAATAAAATCTCACAAGTCAAAACTGATTTCATAATTATTAAAGAAAGAATTTATTATGCTATAAAAAGAGCCATATAATTACTCAACTTCTCCACAATCATAGTATATACTATGGATTTGGATTGGAATCCGGTGCAATTGCTAAATGCAATTGCACCGTGCAATTCACCCAAGTCCTTCACAATTTTTTTTACTTTTTTACCTTTATTTTTTTACTTTTCTTCATTTTTTATACTTAATGGTTGAGATTTAAAGTTGCTTTTTGAAACTTTAAATCTCACCCATCCATACCAATTGCATCAGGTGCAATACCTATTGCACCTGATCTCAATCCTATGGATTTATACTCAACTCCAAAGATAATTGTGCAAACTGGAAAATCTCAGTAGTTGCCTCGGACACTTCCCCTGGTTTGTTAGTTGTTGGGTCTGGTGGGTTTCTTAGAGATGCTTACAGAGCAACCCATGAGCTTGGTAAATGGGCTCTTAAATACTCTTTTTGGTGTACTCCTTTAGGCAAAAATAATTGTAACTTTTTAAATCTTCTCCTAGAAGCTACTTTGTATTTCTTTTTACAGTTTAAAGATCAGATTTTTTTCAAGCCAACAACAACAACGGATTTAGGACAGTTTTATTCCAAACCAATTTGATGAAATCTCCTCTAACCCATTGGCAATTAAGTAAGCTATCAATGTTTATTAAATCAAATGACTCATTAAACAGATCGTGTGACCAAGTACACGTGACTGATTGTTTGGGTCATCAAGTTGGGGGTAGGAGGAATTTCCCTCCAAGCCAATTTGGAAGTAAACTCTGACCACTGATTTCTACTGTCTCCACTTGACCCAAGAACATAAATATCACCACTTGAATACTGTTTAGAAAAACATGTCTTCTCTCTATTTCCAAATACTCTTAAGGGTGGCCATCATTAGTACCTAAGATCTTGAAGGGTGGAATTAATTGAGAGACTCCGGTAGCCTCTCATAAACGGAAAATGTTTAGTTCGTGGTGCAAAGGATTCACTAGGTCATGGTGTTAGAGGCTTGTAAAATAAGCTGCCAAAGATCCTATGTGAGAACTCAATTCTCTTGATGTAAATGAGGCTTTTACTAGAAATTTTAATATTGGTATCAAAGCCTTTAGGCTTGTTTTCACCTTGAAATTGCTGTGCTTTGACTACTGATGTAGAAGGTAATTTTACAGCATACTTTGTGTTGAAATGGAAATAATTTTCAATTTTCAGAATTTCTATTCTCAATAATGGCAGCCCTCAAGGTTTTTTTTGAGTTTTCAAGAGGAATATGTCAAGGGAATCCTTTATTCTCTCCTCATTCTAATTATGAAGGCACTTAGCGATATGGTTGGGAGAACAGTGGAGGAAGGCCACATGATGGGGTTCAAAGTCAAGGGGAGTAATGCTGATGCCTTGTCTATATCTCATTCTCTATTTGCAGATGACAAATAATCTTTTGGGTGACAGAGACGGAGCAAATAATAATGTTGAGAGCAATTTTGATGTTCTTTAAGCTGGTGATGAGATTAAAAGAAAACCTAAGCACGAGTGAGCTTATGCAAGTAGGATCCGTGATTGATGATGAGAGATTAGGGATGACATTAGGATGTAGGGTTGGTTCATTACCCATGACTTACTTGGGACTACCTTGGGGACCTCATTTTACACCAAGTTTAATATGGAAAGGAATGGTATCGTTAGAAAAATGGAGTGAGGGATGGCTTGGTGGAAAGGATTATATCGGGTACTCCAAATTCTTTGTTTCGTTGGAAGGGTGTTTGGAAACCAAAGGTTCCTATGCGAGTGGCTTTCTTTTTGTGGACAGCTGCTCATGATCGGATTGTCACTTTGGATAATCTCATGCTTAGGGGTCGCTCTCTAGAAAATTGGTGTTGCATGTGTTGTTGTGATGGGGAGTCGGTGACCACCTTCTTCTTCATTGTCCTGTTACATATACCTTATGGACTTTTATGCGTCAGGCTTTTGGTATACATTGGGTTATGCCAAGATCAGTGGCGGTTTTGTTATTTTGTTGGCATCAATGGCTTGGGAAGCATAATTCAAACATTTGGAATTTGATTCCAGGCTGCTTAATGTGGATTTTTTGATTGGAAAAAATTGTCGTTCCTTTGAGGACACTGAAAAGACGTTGGATGAGCTAAAGGTTTTATGCCAACGCAGTCTTTTTGAGTGGTCTCATTGTTGGGGTTTTAATGATTATTCTTCTCTCTCTGAGTTTATGTTTTCTCTTAGATTAGTTTCCTGATTTCCCTCTTTTTTGCTGTTTGTTTTATCCTTTTCTTCTTGTTCATCATCATGAACAACTTGTACTCTTCCCTATTTTTTTTCATTAATAATAGTTCACTGATTACCTATTAAAAAAAAGGGGATCAACCCACACTTATCAAAAGTACATTGTCTAACTTACCTATATGTTTTACATCCCTCTTCATTATGCCCAATAACATGGCTAATAGGTAGAAGAAGCTTCAATGGTATTTTCATAGATGATGATTAGAAGTTACATAAAAGAATTGTGAACTTTTGTCTTGGGATGACCACATGGAAGATGCCATTGGTAGAAATATTGAGTTAAGTTTGTTAGAGTGGAATATTGATTTCATTTTCACCTTTACTGTTGATAATGCTAGTTCAAATAGCACCACCAATCAAGAGACATAGATCATTTCTTGGCATCAATGGAATTGGATAGAGCACTATCCTAATGTAGCTTAAAGACTACTGCCTAGGCCGATCTTAAATCATCATTCAATCCTCCAGGATTGTTGGGGTTTCAGGAAAGGCAGAACCCTATTTTGGATTGAGATTATGTGGATCCAAGCCC
The DNA here is from genome assembly GCA_032727855.1 of Quercus ilex subsp. ballota. NCBI lineage: Eukaryota > Viridiplantae > Streptophyta > Magnoliopsida > Fagales > Fagaceae > Quercus > Quercus ilex. The sequence goes on from CM064912.1 coordinate 70,044,258, forward strand.
CAGGTTTTACTAATCAAGTGAGGGAGTAATGGGAACAGCTAGCTGAATTCCATCAACAAAGTTATTGCATTTGAAGGAAAACTTCAAGAAATGGAACAAGAAGAGCTTTAGGGACATTAGGTTTTAATAAAGGAAGGAAATTGACTGAGCTGTCAAAACTGGATGCAAAGGAGTGGGGCCCATCAGAGGAGGAGGGGATGAGTACAGATGACTTGAAGGAGATAGAAAAACTCACTCTAATGGAGGAAACGAGCTGGAGACAAAAATCAGGGGTTTTATGGTTAACAGAGGGGGGACAGAAACACAATTTTTTCATAGGATGGCAAACTCCCATAGGAGTTCAAATTTGTTGAGAGAGGAGGATGATGTTAAAGACTCAAAAATGGGAATTATCGGTTTTTATAGGAACCTCTATTAGTACTCCATCAATTGGAAACCAAAAGTGGATGGAATTGAATCTGCAATTCTTTAGGAGGGGCATGGAGAACTGTTGGAAAGACGATTTAAGGAGGGAGAAGTACGCAAGGCTCTGAGCCCAGATAGTTTCACTATAGAACACTAGCAATGATCTAGGGATGTGATTAAGGTGGATGTGGTGAGATTTCTACAAGAATTCCATATGTTAGGTACATTTAGAGGAGTCTTAAACTAACAAAGTAAAACCCAATAAAATAAAATAAACTCTTAACACCATTGGAAATTCTAGAATAGTACCAGATACAATTTTAAAAATAATTTTTCATAAAATTTCAGATCTGCCCCAGCACATAGAAAGAAACATGTACAACTCTTAAACTTATGATCCATTTGATTGGCCTAATTCATGCAAGATTCTTTAAGCCATCATCCAAATTTTGATATGCCATCCTAAGTTCTTGCATTGAGGACTAGAAAAATTAACTTCTCAAGCTAGTAGATTTTTCAATAACCAAGATACAGGAAAGAGAATGCAGGCATGTGAAAAGAGATACAAGAAAAAGAAAATAATAAAGTATTAAGAATGAAGAATGAAGAGAAGATAACATGCCTGGCCTCTCTTGCAAAATAAATATGTTTCCCTAAGTCCCATACACTCCGTTGAAATTGCCGGGCTCTTCTCTCCAGCACATTCCTTAAATGATCGATTCTGAACCTGTAGTCAATACATATAGCACCAATCTTATAATGATCAGATCAAATCAAATCATTTATGCACATATTTCTATGCATTTCTTTTTCTTTTCTTTTCTTTTTTTTTTTTTTTTATAATAATAAGTACATATTTTTATGCATTTCATAAATACATTCCCGAATCATTATTTAAACTTTAAAGGCCTGAAGCATGAAAGATAAATGAAATTGAAAACCTTCATGCAATCAGATTCACTGAGGCACTTCACCAGCTCCCCTGCTAGGCCTTTGCAAGACTTAGACATTTTTCCCTATTATCCTCACCACTCTCCTCTACTCCTGAAAAAAATTTCAGCATCTAATAAGTTAACCGGGTAGTAGAGGAAAAAACAAAATAAAAATTTAGTTTCAAATGAATTACAAAAATAATCTGGCACATCCTAAAAATTTTACCTTTCTCTCTAGTCTCTGCTCTCCGCCTCTCTCTAGTCTCCAGTCTCCACTGTTCAGCCTGTCCTCAGCCTCTCTCTGATTCTCTGCTCTCCCCCTCTCTCAAGTCTCAACTGCTCACCTCACCTCACCGTATCAGGTTCTGAGGTTCAGGAATCAGGTATAAAATTATAGTAAATATTTGGGCACAGGGCACTCCATTTTATTTGTTAGATAACTTTGTTTATTTGGGCCCTCCCTGTCCCTGGCTGGTTTTGTAACTTTGTTTATCACTTATGGCTGCCTGGACCCTCCCTGGACTGGGCGTTAAGTTTGGGCCTTCAAGTTTTTTTTTTTTTTTTTTTTTTGGTTATAGATAGGATTTGTTTTGTGTTTTTTTTTTTTTTTTAGGTGAGTCTTATTAATAAGTCTTGTGTCAGTTTTATGGCTATGCTTAAATTTTTGTTATGCTTGTACTTAATTTTTTTTTAATTTATGCAGGTTGAAATTGCTAAAAACTTGTTATTATTTAGTGAAACTACAACAATACTTTTTATATAAATCAGGTTCTATTTCTCATTTGCTCTACACTTAAAAGTTATTTTTTATTTTAGTCTTTATAAATATATTGTTTGATTAGAAATGTCTACTAGAAAATATGCATCTGGATATGAAAAACTTAAAAAAAGAAAAAAAGAAGAAAAATTAATTGAGTCTCAAAAAAGATCAATGAATAAATTTGTTATTAGTAATAAACAAAATATAACACAAAATTTAGATGAAAATATCACAAATGAGCAAGAAATTCACCAAAATAATTTAGAAGAAAATGATGTTCAATTTTGCAATACAACAAATCTTGATAATGAACTTCAAAATAATTTAGAAGAAAATGAAAATAATGATGAAAAATATAATATAAAAATATTAAATAAACATTAATTTAATTAATATATAAGTATAAAAAATGCCCCATTTTTAGTTCTTGCCTTAGGCCCCAAAAAATCTAGGGCCGCCCCTATTTCCCTCTCATCTTCTCTCTGCCTCAACCCACGTCACACCGTACTCCATGGCTGACCACCAAGTTCTCCTTCTAAACCTCCATGGCCAGAGTTTTTCAAGCTCATCACCTCCAACCACGCACCACTACCGAAACCTAGCCAAAATCAAATCACGACCACCACCACGGCCAAAACCCAGCCAAAATTAAATCGCAACAAAAACCCAGAAGCCCACCAAATCACAAATCAAATCACACCCACTGAAATCAAAGCACAAAACCCACAAAACAACCAAAATCACAAAATGAAAACACTGAAAGTGAACCCACCGTTAAAAAAACATATATTGGTTTTGTTATTATATTTTAGAAGAAGAATCATCTTGTTGAACTAATTTTAAATCCAAATTAATCAAACACATACCACAAGCAAGAATGATAGACTAAAAGCAAAGTAAAAAAATGGTATTTCCCAGAAAAGTGTTTTTAGAAAATAGAAAGGGTAAGCAAAATATAAAAACTATTTGCTTCATAATCTCAAATAAATAAATAAATAACCAAAAATCACACATCATAATCTGATGAAGTCTCGTGAGCCACAATCACACATCACACATCACACATCATAGTCTTTGGCTCAGCAGCACAATCTTCGATTTCCTTTCTTGACGTGGTTTTCGCTCGCTCCTCTCCTGTCAGCCTAGGCGACGTATAAAGAAAAATAAAAGAAAGAAGAACAAAGCACCCCGTAAAAAAAAGGAAAGAAAAATGGTGAGAGAAAAAAGACGGACTGAGATCAGGTGCACTGTCGTAGGTATTTTTTTACTCTTTTTTTTTTTTTAACTCTTTAACTCTCCTTTAATATATTTTATTTAATGGTTGAGATTGAAAATTATTTTTTTAACTTTTAATCTCAGCCATTAATTACAATTGCATCAGGGTTTGTACCTGAATCTGAAAAAGATAAAGAGACCTACGCATACACATACACATACAAATACACATACACATACACATACATAAGCACACATACACATACACATACATAAGCACGTATAAACACATACACATACACATAAGCACGTATAAACACATAAGCACACATAAACACATACACATAGGGGTGTGCGCGGTTCGGTAATGACGATTTTTTTCCAAATTTATTATAGAATCGATAGAGATCGATTTTTTCATAATTGGAACCGATGCACACCACCTAGGGTCGGTTTTTCGACCTATACCGGTGCGGTTTTTGCGGTGCGGTTTAGTCGGTTTGGTTGATTTGAAATATTAAAAAAAAATATTTTTTTAATAATAAAAAAATTGGGCTTTCAAGCCCAATATCAATATATCAACCTATTCAAGAAACCTGTGCCAAATAATGTATTTTTCATTTCATAATGATCACATAATGATCCAAAATTTCAAACCTGTGCAAAATTTCACATAATGATCCATAATTTCAAACCTGTGCAAAAAATATGTTTACATAATGATCCAAATTTTTTCATTTCATTCACCATGCAAAAATATTTTGAAATTGCCTCAATAAGAGTTCAACTCCCAAAATACTATCATGTAGCATATAATATCATTAGTGTCACTGTGTGTGTCAGTGTCAATAACAATAAGCGTTAATGTATCTACTTAATAACGTATTACAGAATCATTTGTCACTGTCTACAAATGCCAAAAGATATACAAATTAAATTAGCATTTAGGCAAAAGAATGCTAATTGCTTGTATCCCCAATAATAATCCCACCCATGAATACCTAAATAACTATCATTAGTGATAAGTCCACTACCAATAACATATACAAATATAATTAGCATATAGGCAAAAGAATGCTAATTCTTGTAAGTCCTTTGTCCAGTCAGTCTGTGCACTACGCATCATTCTAGAACTCTTACAAAATACTAAACAAAACAAAATAAACACGTGTTAATAACAATAAAACGTTTATGAACAATAGAATATTTATAATTAACACAAACAAATGAGAATAGCAAGCATACTTACATGATACTAACTACTAACTAACTCCAAGCATAGAGGAGCACATCACTCATCATCATCCAACACAATGGTGCTTGGATCCTCCTCCATAGGCATTGGGCAAACCGATGCAATTTCTACAATCCCATTCAAAATAAAATGACTCGTAAGCATTGAGCAAATAAATAAACAATTAATATATACAACAAACAAAATGAATATATATATATATATATATTTTTTACCAGTGTCAATCTCAAAACCATCCATATCCTCCACATCATCCATGCACTCCCGAAGCTTTAGTGGTCTTTTTCTCTTTGCATCCTTCAACCAATTTTGGGTACAAATAAGGGCTTCAACTGTATTAGGAGATAGTGAACTACAGAACGAATCCAAAACACGCCCCCCCGTACTAAAAGCAGACTCGGATGCAACTGTAGAGACAGGAATAGCCAACACATCACGGGCAATTTGAGAAAGGACTCGATATCTAGAAGAATTCATTTTCCACCACATTAAGATATCAAAATCTTCCACATCAGGGTCCTCAGAAGATTCCAACAAATACCTATCCAACTCAGATTTGCTTTCCACACTATCCTCGTCCGCCAAGTGTTGCTTAAACTTATTATTATAACTTTTAATGCGATCAGACAATGAAGCATTGCCAACACTTGGCCTAGAATCCCTAGACAATGAAGCACTACTACCACTAGAACTCGAAACTCCATTTTGACCCACTCTCTCCATATACAACCTCTTCAATGCATCCCGAACTTTAGAGCTCATCTCATCCCCCTTGTCCTTTCCATGCCACTCCCTAAACCAAAACTTTACATATTTCAATCTATACCTTGGGTCAAGAACAACAGCAACAAAAAGTATCAAATTGATATTATCCATACTTCCCCAATACTTATCATATTTTTTTTTTCATCTCTACCGCCATACTCTTCAAAAGTGGATCCCCATCAACACTACACAACTGTTGCAATTGATCTTCAATGCTAATTAGCTCATGGAAGTATGTATTAGAAGTGACAAACAAGGACCCAGAAAATCTAAGTGTCGCATCATAAAATATACCAAGAAATTTCACAAAGGTCTTGACATTTTCCCAATCAAAATAGTTAGGAGGACCAATGGGCTTTTTCCCATTCCCATCCATTTCACAAAAATAAAGTTTGTAATGTCCATCCTCCTCTTCCAACCTATCAAATGCTCTCACAAATTTCAAATCACAATCCAACATGAGATAAGTGGAATTCCACCTTGTTGGCACGTCAAGGGACAACAAACATTTGGCTTTGATCTTCTCATTTTCAACACATTCTTGAAACTTCTCAAACCTTGCGGGAGAGGCTCTCACATATCGCACCACATTCTGAACTTTGGCAACTGATTCATGAATGGACTTCAACCCACTTTGCACAATCAAATTCAAGATATGCGCACAACAACGCATATGCATGAACTCACCACCCAATATGCTACTATCTCTTTCTTTTGTTTTCTTCTTCACATAATCAATTGCCACCTCATTAGAATTAGCATTGTCCGCGGTGATTGTAAACAACCGGTCTATACTCCACTTCAACAAACATGACTCAACCGCTCTACCTATGGTGTCCCCTTTGTGATTAGCTATAGGGCAAAAGTTCAAGATTTTCTTTTGGTAAGTCCAATCCCCATCAATGAAGTGTGCGGTGACTACCATGTAGTTCAAGTTTTGTATGGATGTCCAAGTATCCGTTGTTACACAAACTTGTTGCCCAACAAAAGCCCTTCTCAAAACATTCACCTCACTAAAATAAATCTTCATACAAGCCCTTGCAATGGTAGTGCAATGGGGAATAGGAAACCTCGGCTCAACTATTTCCATAAATTCTTGAAACCCTTGATGCTCCACAAATTTAAAAGGCAATTCATCAATGACAATCATCCTTGCCAATGCCAACCTTATCCTCTCTTCGCTATAATTTGCAACCACTAACACATTTGAACCACTTTCTCCTTCTCTCTTCGCTTGGAAAGACAAAGTTTTTTGCTTATCATCACGGGAAAAAGGCCACTTCTTACACACCTTCATGTGTTGCAACATGCCCGAAGTACCATTTTTCTTACTATGACACTTATATTGATTTTTACAATATTTGCATTGAGACCTAGGATTAGTGGGATCAAAACCGACCAACTTAATGAAGTGCTGCCAAACTATAGATGGATCCTTACCACCTTGTTTAGGTGACACTGGGGGAAGTGATGCACCAAGTCCAATTGGTGCTGCAGGTTCAGGTGGGTTAGGGTTAGCACTACTAAAACTAGGAGGAGGTGGGTTAGGGTCCCCAGGGGCAGCAAATCCAGGCGGAGCATCGACATCCATCTAATAAAAAAATTTCCAACCAACAAAAAAACAAAGTTTCACAACAATATCAAAATATAATTAATCAGTTTAGTTCCAATAATTACAAATTAACAATCATTAGTCATTACTCAACAATTCATGTCACTAATATTAACAAGGAATTTATTATATTGTTCCCAATATAAATATAAAATAAAAGCTAATTTTATATATATAAACTTAAAACAGTTGTTACTAAGTACTAAAAATTTAAAATCAAAATGTTGAATATAGTGAGTGATTAGTGATTACCTCTTCGTGAATGATTAAAAGCGTGAACTCTCTCAATCTCTGTCTCCCTCAAAAATTAAAATGCTGATAAAAAGAAAAAAAGTTAGCACTTAGTAGACTAACAGTTACTATAAACTTATTAAAGTAACAACTAAGACTAATGACATAGTTAAGACATAGTTTATACTATTTCTATAAACTTACTAAAGTAACAACATAGACTAATGACATAGTTATTTTATATTATATTATTTTTTTGGGGGCTAACTGGATACTTGTTAGACTATATAGTATAATAGTCTTTCTAGCAGTTTAGAGTCCACTATTAAAGTCTTATATAAAAATCAGCAAATCACAACCTTAATCAAACAGCCAACCTTAATATTATATATGTAAGCATCCGTGTATATACCGTGTATATATATTCTACTCCTAGTATCCTACAAACACTCAAACAGCCATGAGATGAGCCCACCGACCTATTATTATATTATATTTATAAAACAACTTGATGAACTATGGGCTCATATTATTATATTTATAAAACAACTTGATGAACTGCTTACACTTAATATAATATTATATTTATATATTATTATATGTATATATGTAAGCAGCTACTTCTACAGTTCTACTTGGAGTTGGACATGATTACACTGTGTAAGTGTGTATACAGTTTCGTGTATGATAAAACTTTCAGGCTCCTTACATCCAAACCTTACATATATCAAAGTGTAAGCAGCTCACATTAGTCCAACTTGGACCCCCCACAAAATAGAAAGACACAGACACAGTCACACGACTCACACACACAACTACACAAGCTTTGCTTTGAGAGACACAGTCACAGTCACACAGCACAGCAGCTACTTATAAAATCATTCATGCTTTCAAGCTTCAGCTTTTCCAAACAAATGAAAAGGAAAAAACAGTAAAACACGAAGAAGCTTACCGGCGTTGTTCTTCATCAGGCGAGACTCGAGTTGAGAGGCGAGAGTGAGAGAGAGAGTTAAAAGATATGAGAGAAACATAAGAACTTAAATACCTTGAGAATCTGAAAACCTAGCATAAAACACAACTTTTTGCTTCTTTTTTTTTTTTTTAATAACACCCATACATACGACGTCATTTTATCAGATTTAGTAAAAAAAAAAAAAAAAAGACTGAATCAGAGTATCGGTTTGGTTCGGCCACAGCTCGGTTTCGGATTTCTCAATCCAGTTATTTCACTGCACCGGCATCAGAAAGGAGGGCGAAGTCCGAACGCCGGCCTCGGCTCAGTCGGTCGGTGCTGCAGTCGAGACGGTGTCGTCGGCGCCGGTCGGCTGGGTCGGTTCCGGTGAATTTTTGCACACCCCTACATACACATACATAAGCACACATATACGTACACATACATAAGCACACATACACACGCATATATAAACATACACATACACATACACACATATACATACACATACAAATACACATAAACATACATACACATACACATAAATATACATATACATAAACATAAACACACATACACATAAACACGTATAAACTCATATAAACGTAAATATACACACACCTAAACTTAAATATAAACATAAACACACATAAATGCTCAATTTAGCACACCAAAGTAACTAACAAAATTATTTGAGGATTGGTGTTAGTTTTCAATTTTTTCTAGTTTATATGAGGATTTAATTTTTCTCAGTCTGTATGTGTGTTTATGTTTATATGTGTGTGTTTATGTTTGTTTTTGTTTTTGTTTGTTTATGCGTGTTTATGCGTATGTGTGTTTATGTTTGTTTGTTTTTATGTATGTTTGTTTGTGTTTGTGTTCATGTATGTTTATGTGCATGTGAGTTTATGTTTATATTATGTTTATAAATATAAACATACATAAACATGCATAAACATAAATGAACATAAACATAAGCACACATGCACATACATATAAATATAAACATACACGTGCACATACACACTCATACACATACACATACACATACATAAACATACACACATACATAAACACAAATAAATATGCACAAACATACACATACACATGCACACTCATACACATACACATACATAAACACACATACACATACATTTTTAGTAATTGCCTTAGGCCCCAAAATGTATAGGGCCGCCCTTGGTGCAAGTGTATCATACAACATTAACAATCTATTGTCAGACATTCAAGTATTATATGAAGAGTTGAAGACTATCATACACATGAGCTATAAATTTGGTCATGCGTTTAAGACTCATTGGGTGCAAGTACAACTTACCAATCAAAAAAAAAAAAACCATAAATTTGTTCATGAAATTCAAGAAACTCAGCCAAATTACTAAATTAAAAGAAAAGAAAATAACCTCATATAGCAAGAAAGGTCGAAGGGGATCAAAATGGAAACTTTGCTCTTGCTCCATTCATATCACATACAATACAAACAAACCATGTTCAAAAGTTACAATTTTCTGTTCATAAAACGGACCTCCCCCCCCCCCCCCCCCAAAAAAACACTTTCTCTTCCATAATAAAAAGAAAACAGCAATACCCAAAGGCTAAAAGCATCAATTAAAGTGAATTCTCTGTAATCAAGCACTAAAAAAGAAAACCAAAAAAAAAAAATTTGAGAGAAACCCATTGAAGAAAATAGCGAAGTGGGTTACCTGGTAGATGCGGCAAAAGTGTTGAAGGCTTAGGCTCAGCGCTCAGTTCTAAGTGTTGTGTTCTGTTGTGGGTGTCGCTTTGAGAGAGAGAGAGAATAGCTTAGATGGAGGAATAAGCGGGTTGACTAAGACAGCGTCATTTTTGCAATTTTCAAATGCCAATTTAACCCCTCAAAATCCTACTTTATTATTTTTACCATACCTTCTTTTTGGTACCACTCCTCAATTAACTTTTTTTTTTTTCCCCAAATTATCTTTGGTAAATCATATATTTTCATACTAGGGTACTCTCTATTTACTTTGAAATTGAGATAGTCTATTTTAGAGTGAATGTCAAATTTTATAGAGAATTTACTTTAATTTTGCTTGATAAATTTTTCTACATAGGCATTAGATTTAAAGAAGATAATTGAGAGAAGAAGTTTTCTAGGATTCTTACTTAAAAGAGAACCTTCAAGCTTCTCTCTCTTTGAATTTCTTGACAAACCTCATCTCCAGAATTGTCTCAGGACATATACAATTAATTAGAGTGAATGTCAAATGTTATAGAGAATTTACTTTAATTTTGCTTGATAAATTTTTCTACATAGGCATTAGATTTAAAGAAGATAATTGAGAGAAGAAGTTTTCTAGGATTCTTACTTAAAAGAGAACCTTCAAGCTTCTCTCTCTTTGAATTTCTTGACAAACCTCATCTCTAGAATTGTCTCAGGACATATACAATTAATTGATAACTTCAATAATTATGACTCATGTGATTATAACTCTATTTAAATAAAAATAAAATAAGCTTACACAGTTATCAAAAAATATATATATATTTTACACTTTTTTATATACCTACGCTAAAACTTAGGTCTAAAAATATCAACATAACATATTCATTGTGTGTACTTAAAATTTTTTTTCTCTCCTAAAAAAATATTTTCTAAGTAAATTTTATTTTGTCATCACACACACATACACACACACATATATAAACGCGTGCTCAGAGGCTTTTCTAATTTTTTTTAATTTATTTTTTATGTAAAGGTTAATAATTTGTATCTATTATAATTTATAATTTTTTTAATATTTTTCAAAAAAAATAAAAATGATAAATTTTAGAGATAAGTAATAACTGTAATTTCTTTTTGAAGGAAAAGAAAATCCTAAATTTTAGGAATTCTCTTTTTTGAATTCAAAATGAAATTTGTTATTTGACATTTATGATCACATTTCTAAATGAAATTATCCTTATTAATGAGAGTAGTTTTGAACCACATAAAAGTCCAGTTGAAATAGGGGAATCCTATTATATATAGTATAGATACACACACACACACACACACACATATATATATCTAATTTTATGTTATGTGCCAAATCAATTTCTTAATTTTGATGCAAGTATTTTATCACTCATTGCAATAAGTGAGAGTTTTGTTATTTTTATATTAAATGTGACATCACTTTCAATAAGAATCTAAAAAAAAAACCGTTCAATAAGAATTATATCTTTGTTAAATATAATAATTCTATAACATATTGAAATTCTAGTTTTAAAAAATTTTATTTATTTTAAAGAATATTATCATTTGGAAGGGAGAATATTATTTTTGAATTTAAATTGAGTAAGATAATTCAAGAATAGAATTTTTCAAAAACTATAATTAAAAATATTAAACCTTAATTTATTGCATCACAATAACAAAAATTAAGTTAAGAAGTAAAATATTTTTTTCCTATAATAAAATTCACAAGCATGAAAATTTTGCATTTTCTTCAAAAGAATATTCTTACAAGGCTTTTTAAAGAGTTAAAAAATAATAACGATAACCATATTTTGCTTAAGTATGAATTATAAAATGCATCTAATGACCATATTTATTTTTCTTTTACAAATAGCCTAATGAATTCTAATTGACTGTTTATTTGTCATATAATTTAAATTTTTTGAAAAAATTTACAAACATATAAAATTGTAACGACTCAAGAAAAAACGTTAACCATATTAGCCCTTATAATCCAAAAGGACGATCTCATTAGGGCTCACTTTTTGGGGTGGTGTGTCTTCGAGCCCATGCAGGTTACCAGGCCGACTTTAATACCATTTGTAACAACCCAAGGTAAAACATTAGCCACATCTACTCTTATACCCCAAAAAGATAAATATAGTCACAATTAAGACTATTTGTAGCTGTTAATAAATTTCATATCACTAAAGTATATACCAATGTGGAACTCAAGACACAACCAAATAACATACATCATCTTAGGGCATCACAAAAATAATAATAAATTTTAGAATATAATATTCAACTAAAAACTTCATAAGCATAAGCATAAACATAAACATAAACATTAATATATAATATGCTATTTTTATTCAAACATAAACAATATATATATATATATATATATATGAAATTTTTTTCATGCAAATTATTCAATTTATTAGACTGTTTACACCTTTCCTCCTTTATTTTATATAAAATTGATTTAAAATTATATATACGAGACATTGTTAATTCATATTTTTATTCTAAGAATAATAATATTAAGAAGAGCATATAGTTAGCACAAAGCTACTTATAATCTTAGATATGATGATAGATGTAAGTTGGCAACCATATCATGTGTTATTATAGCACTTTTTATCAAAATTAACTAAAATTTTCAAATGAAATGAAAATTGTTGGATTCTAAATTTTTTTTTGTCAAATATGTTATTCAGCATGACGCCAAAAAATAATAATAATAAAGAGCAATACTGCCATTTGGTTCACAATAGTGTTTTCTCAACAAAAAAAAAAATTAATTATAATAAGTTCTCAATAGTGGATATTAACAGTGGACCAATAAAAAGTTAATGAAAAGATACCAAGGCTTTTAGGGTCATCTTCAAAAAGTTAAGCCATAAATGCTTTATTTTTAGTAATGTATCTTATTAGTGAAAATTTATTAATGCGTTGGAATTATCTTAAGATATTATTATCTGGGCAAATAACATAGATGGTTAACGGTTTATAGTTTGCCAATAGCTTACAGTTTACCAGAAGCTCATCAGCTTTCATGCTTTGAGATCAATGCTTTGAGACTAATACTTTGAACAAACACAGTTGCATAATAGTTTACAGTTTGTTTTCTTCTTAGGCAAAGCTTACAATATTTTTGGAAAATATAGATCAATATTTTGGTGTCTTCCTACAACGGTAGTCATAAGGCAATAAATGTTAGTTTCGAGAGAGTTTAGGCATAGACAAATATATAGGTTTTTTGTTTAATCTAAGATAGAATTATACTGCTCTAATTTAATCTAAGTGTATATGTGTGTTAAACTCCTTTTTGGAGACTTAAATCTTGGCCCTTGCCCCTCCACCTCCCAAGAACTTGTACTTGTGTGGAGTAACCATCATGCAAAATGTTACAATTAAAATGTTATTTTTATGTTCAAAACAAATGAGGAAAAAGTATAATCGGCCTAATAAGTTTAAATGTTGACATTTGAATTTTTATGTTTTCTTATTCTTATTTTAAATCATGACAAATCTATTTGTGGGCTGAAAAGAAAAACACATATACATGGTTATGTTTGTGTGTATATATATATATATATATTGCATTATATTGGAAAATAATAATTCATATTATATACTCATAATCCTTCTGTATTTGTAAACTATGTATAGAAACAACCATTAAGTTGAAATTTATTAGGCTATTTATACAAAAAAATAAATTACTTATTAGAAAATTAAAAACATTTAAGCACACTAATATTGGTGTGTATGTTGTTTTTGGTTAGATGAGATTCTTAAGATTTGCAGCAAGATCGGGCTCTCTTCTTTTAGCAAAAAAAAAAAAAGAAAAAGATTGGGCTATCTTTACACCTCTTGGACTTCCAGATTTTGGTTAGAAGAGATATGCTTTAAACCTACAAGTTCTCTCTCTCTCTCTCTGTTGCTACTACTGCTACTGTGGTGAGACTACTAATCTTAAAATCAAATCCCCCCCCCCCAAAAAAAAAGGCTTAGCCTTGTCGATGAAGCAAAATGGTTTATTTTAGAGAGAGAGAGAGAGAGAGAGAGAGAGAAGGGAGATAGCTCAGCCTCAGATTGAACAAAAAGATTCCGGGTGCAATTTAAGTTCTTTCGATCTTGGGCCGCTTACTGTCTCTAGTTCTACCTAAGGCCTTGTCTCTATGGGCCCAATTTTAATCTAATTTCTCTTTATTTAGCCCAAAAAATAGAGATAGCGTAATTTCCCATTTCAATTTATCTTTGATATCCTATATTCTTAAACTAGAGTTCTCTCTATTTACTTTGAAATGGAGATAGTCTATTTTATAGTGAATGTCAAATTTATATATGATGAAATAATATTTACAGTCTCATAGAAAATATGATAATTTATTATAAATGATATGAAATCATATTTACTTTCACTAGTGTTTGGTTCAAAATGGTATTTTAGGATTCTCAAAAGATTTCCAAGCATCCCTAGGTATAGTTGCAAATATCTCAAAGAAATACTTCAATTTTGGGGAAATTTTAATTCCCTTTTAAAATGGTAGATATGGCTTGGGAATGTTCTATTTTCTTTGAAATGATAATTATACCTTGAATTTAATACCCTTTAACTAACAATTTTTTTTTTTTTTTTGGGTAGTTAGACAAGGGAGAGGGGAATTTGAAGTCTAGATATTTCCTTTGAAAACATCAAAAAGTGCCAATTGAGTTACAAAATTTAAAAATATAATTTCTTCTAATGTACTTATACTATTTGTTCAATTTTTATTTATTATTATGGTTATATTCACCTTTAAGCATTATTTTAATTACTTTTATTTTTATCCTTTATTTGAAAAAAATTTATTCTATAAAAAATGTAATATTGATTAATAAGGCATGTTTTGATAAATCATAAAAATATGACAAAATTATTTTGATCTTATAACACATATAAGATTAAAAAAAAAAGTCTAACATAATAACATTAAAACCTATAAGATCAAAATAATTTTATTAATTTTTTAAATCTTAGAAAATTGACAAAATTATTTTGATCTTGTATATGTTAATGTTATTATGTTAGACTATTGTTTTTAAGATTTGACTTATTCATGGTACGTATTATTTTTTTACTATTTATTTGTAAAGAGACATAAAGTGAATCCACCTCACCCGCCCAGCCGCCCTTAATGGATCGATTTTGAACCTGTACAAAAAACGCGCTTTGGAGCTGCATTTTTCAAAAACGCATCTTCAGGGTACTATTTGAGCTGCGTTTTACAAAAACGTAGCTCCACCATTGGACATATAGCCGTGTTTACTAAACGCGGCTATAAACCAACTCTGAAGCCACGTTTTGTGATGTTGAGGTTGCGTTTAGCTGGGTACGGCTTAAGCCGCATTTTTTTTTTCAATATATCCCAAAGCTGCGTTTATTGAACGTGGTTTAAACATGTATAGAGCTGCGTTTATTAAATGCGGCTTAAACATGTATAGAGCTGCGTTTATTAAACGCGGCTTAAACAGGGGAAGAGCAGGGTTTTATCAAATGCGGCCAAGGTTTGGTATAAAAAAGAAAAAAAAAACCCTCAATTGAAAAAAACTCTAAATTCACAAAAACTCTCAGCTCACTCTCAACCTAGCTCTCGATCCCTAATCTCGCCGCCATGCTCTGTGCCATGCAACTCGAAGCTGCCGTGCTTTGACCCATTTCCCTTTCCATTCCCTCTCCATCCAACACACTCCCCACTTTGAAATCGCCTTCTCCCCTCTTTCCACCCAAATCTCCAAATCCCCTTCCTCCCATCCGAATTTGGGTGACATTCCATACATCAAATGCCAGGTCTATGAAAAGCTCGCAGCACAGTTGTACCACTAGGTTCAGAAGAAGCAAGCTGAGATCGATCCCAAGAAGGTAACTTTATTGTATTTTTTTCATCTGGGTTGCTAAATTTTAAGAATTGAGTATGTGGGTTTTTGTTTATTGCATTGAATTTGATTTAGTGGTTTTGGTGTGCTGTTGTGTATTTGGGAGGTTCTGAAGAAAGCTAAAGTGGATTGGATTTTACGGATAGATATAGTGGAACAAGGGAATAAGTTGAAGGTAAGAATAATTTATTATCTGGGTTTGTTTTTAGAGTAGTTTGATGAATTGGGTATTTGAAAGTTTGTGTTTTTACTTGGATTTATTAGTTATTGCTTTGGATCTTTGTGCATCAGGTTTCCCTTTCTCTTCTTGGCTGGAGAAAGTGCTATAGGTTTCCCCTTCTCTCCAAATCCTATGTGTATGTTCCTCACTCTCTCTTTTCTCTGTCTGTGTGAGTTTGGATTTTGTATTTTAGGTATCAGATGGATTGTGGTGAGTACAATTTTTTTTATCACTTGACCTAATGCCCTTTTTTTTTCTTTCTCTTTTTCTCAAGGTCACGGTCCCTTCAATCGGACCAAATTAGTGCTGTGGATCCTTAGGGTGTGGCCAGGAAGGCGTCATCCTTGGCAGGTGGCATTAGCAGGTAATTATCTTAGACAATTTGTGGTTTTTTGCAATAATGGGTGAAATGGGTTTTGGTGTTCTGTGTTGTCCGAGAATATTTACAGGTGTATATAGAGTTGGGCTTGTGTAAATTGTAATCGACGGTAACTTCTAGTATACTAAAAGGCATGCAATTTAATTTTGTAGTTATAATCTATTTATCTCTATATATAATAATAGATAAAGCTGAGAGAAAATCCAATTAGATTTCAAATTAGAATATAATTTTGCGCCATGTGTCCCATCTAATCTAAGTTTTTAAAATTTTATGCTAAGTGAGTTAATTCAATGTATAAATTGAATTCAATTAGAGTTCAATTTTGCGACATGTATCTCATCTAATCTAAATTTTTTAATTTTTGTACCAAATGAGTTAATTTAGTGTAAAAAACGATGAGTCCAATATAAGTAAACCATAAAAAACATAATTTGTGAATGATTTTATATTTATGAGCCTTTTTCTTTGTAGAACTAAAAACAATTCAAGTTTATAAGTCATCTATATATATATATATATATATATATATATTAATGAGTAAAGCTGAGAGAAAATCCAATTAGATTTTAACTTGGAATTCAATTAGAATCTAATTTTGCGTTGCGTGTTCCATCTAATCAAAATTTTTAATTTTTTGAACTAAGTTAGTTAGTTCAGTGTAAAAATTGAATTTCAATTAGAGTTTAATTCTACGGCACGTGTTCCATCTAATCAATATTTTTAAAATTTTTGTGCTAAATGAGTTAATTTAGAATAGAAAACGATGAGTTCAATATAAATAAATCATTACAAACATAATCATATATCTAACACTATATATAAAATTAGAGAAAGAGAGAGTTTGAATGATTTTATATTTATGAGCCTTTTTTTATAACTAAAAACAATTCATTTGGCACAAAAATTATATATATATATATATATATATATATAGGTAAAGTTTAGAGAAAATCCAATTAGATTCTACAATTGAAGTCTAATTTTGAGACATGTGTCCTAAATTATTTATTTTTAGAGAGAGTTTTATTTCTTAATTTTGGAATCAAATGTGGGACCATATTATAAATATCCATTCAAGTGAGTTATTGTCTACAAAAATAAAAAAGTCTAGAATTAATAAACATAAAAATATTTTGAAAATGGACAATTTACATTTTCTACCTAATAACATTTTTACAAAACGTTTTAAAAAGTTAAAAAATATATATATAAGAATGACTATCACTAATATTTAAATTATATATGTAAGATTATTATACTATGTATCTTAATGTGTATCTTTTAAGTATATCCATGCATATGCATGAGGTTATAAGTTAGTACATAACAATAGGTAATAATAGTAATAGATAATATTAAATCCAAAGGCCTACTCAATATATATGGACAATAATTGATTTATCATGTACCTGTATCTCTATAATAAATTTTTTTTTTTTTTTTTGTGAAAATTAAATGCTTGACACATGTCTGTAATCAATAAATTTAACACATATCAAACATATATGAGGTGGACCAATTGTAGCTTGCCATATAGAACTGTTTGTCCTAAATGTCTTGAAGAATCTGTTACATGTCAAGTTTTTAAAAATTTAAACATACACGTGTCACTATTGTGCGCATTCTCCAGTTTGGGATCCAACTTTTATAATATACTAGCTTGTAACTCCATGCATATGCATGTATATACTTAAAAATATATAATAAGATACATAATATAATTCTCATATATATATATATATATATATAATTTAAATACTATTGATAGTCATATTTGTATTTTGTTAACTCTTTAAAAAATTTTATAAGGATATTATTAGGTATAAAATGTAAATTTTTCATTTTTTAAAATTATTGTGAAGCACTTTTTTTAATTTTTTAATAATTCATTTATTATATACTCTTTGGTTTTTGTACTTAATAACTCACTTGGATGAATATTTATGATGTGGTCCCACATTTGATTCTAAAATTAAGAAATAAAACTCACTAAGAATAAATAATTGAGGACACATGACGCAAAATTGGAACTCTAATTTGAAATTTTAATTTGAGTTTCTCTCAGATTCACCTATTATTATATATATAGATATATAGATTAGTATGTAACCCTATGCATATGCATAAGTACAATTAAAAACAATCACAATAACACAATTTAAATCATACATTTTTATAAAAAAAATGTTGAAATCATACATGGTATTAGGTTACACCATTTTTAAATCATAGATTTCTAAAATATGTAATGGTTTCTCATTATATATACTTATACACACACACACACACACACACACACACACACAAATATATATAATTTAATTGAATTTAGACTTTCCGGTTTTTGCACTCAATAATTCATTTGCCATAAAAATTAAAAAAATAGATGGACACGTGACACAAAATTGGACTTCCAATTGAAATTCAATTTAGAATCTATTTAGACTTGGACTTTTCAATTTTTGCATTCAATAATTCACTTGGCACAAAAAAATAAAAAATAGAAAGGACTCATGGCGCACAATTGGACTCCAATTAAAATTCTAATTTGACTTTCTCTAAGTTTTGCCTATTAATATATATAGAGATATATAGACTAGTCACTAACTCATGTGATGCACGAGATTCATTGAAAAAAAAAAAACAATAGTGCAATTATCTATTGGACAATGACTCCATTTGAATATGATGTTTGCTTTAAAATCACTTAACAATACTTCAACAATCTTACATTATAAGAATATCAAATATGACCATAATCATTAATTTGCATATTTTAGAAAGTAGATAAGTAGTGTGTTCCCACCACTATCTCAACAAGATACTAACCCATAAAACAAAGGGTTGGATTGATGCAAGTCTTATTATAATCTCAAAGGTTAGAGAGGTTTTTTGCTAAATAGTTACAACATGCATAATCTTTAGAGTCAGAGATAATTCAATAAAATTTTAATTAGATAAACCCCTAAACCCTTTAATTTACAAAAGTAATGCAAGCTGAAAAGTAAAAATTAGATACAAAGCATAAATTTAAGGAGTACATACAGTTATGACCTTTTTGCATATACAATTTGCACATGGCTTGCAAAAGATTGGCCTTATAAAGTTTGTGTTGGGCTCATAATATTACGTAATTGGCATATCCTATAACAAAACGCAATTTACTTGTATATTATCTATCATTGTTTTCCATATGGTGCACATAATATGTTTGTTAAGTACTTTCAGGAAAGACAGGTATGAAGCCAATAAAAACAGTCAATCCTAGTTCGTGCTATGGTTTCTCAAGACTAGTTGTTTTTAGATAGGCTAGTGTATTTGAATATGGGTTCATTCATTGTATTTGGGTTATCATTGTGTTGGGCTTACTTTTGTACTTGAGGTTTTGTCATAGATTGACAAAGGGGGAGATTGTTAAGGTTATGTGTTTTAGTATTGTCAATCATGCCAAATTATGTGTCTTGAATTTTGATGTGTCTTAAAGTTGTAATTGAAGCCCAAGTTGAAGACACAAACTCAAGAAAACCAATTTTTAGCATGTACCTTGATAGCAACTCGATACCTCTTGATAGGAGCTAAAACTTACTATCTCCTCAATAGCAACTCGATAGATCGAGATTTTATTCTCGATAAAAGCTTGATAGATCGAGCTTTGTGGATCAACAAAAATCAGCAACTCGAAAAACACAAAACTTATTCGTTTGAAGCCTAAATTGAGATCCGTTTGAACCGGTATTTAAACGATATCATAAGCCATCTATTAGTAGGTTTTTCAGAGAGAGAAACACTTCGTTTATGTGGCTAGGGTTTTGTAATCAAGTTTTCTCTATTTCACCAAACTAAAGAGTTCTTGCTGCGTTTCTTGCACGCCTTTGGGTTATGTAACCAAACAAATTGTCTAGCACCAACATTGAAGATCTTATTGGTGTTTCTATGTGAAGTTGTTGCAAATCAACTACAACAATCAAAGGGTTGCTATGGAGTTAGTCACATGCTAGGATCCGTGTAAAGAGTTAGTTACAAATTGAAAATTTGTGCATAAAGAGAAAGAAGGCTACTACAAGATCAAGTCCAATTAGGTATTGGAGCGAAGGTTTAACTGTAGGTTGGTATTTCAGGATAGGCCAGGGTAGTTAGTAAGATTCCTTATACTTGTAACCGCTTAATCGTTGATCAATAGATTCTTAGGAGTGGTGACCTTAAAATCACTTGGTGAGGTTTTTGCCTTACGAGGTTTTTCCCATTTGTCAACAAATTATCGTGTCAAATTTATTTTCCGCTGCATTTAGTATTTTTGGTAATTTGTCCACGTTTTGCATGCAATTGAACTAAATTAATCAACTCGGGTAATTGAATTAATTAACTTAGGTCAAGCTATCTTAACCCAACAAGTGTATTAGAGTGTTAGAGCGGGTACACTTTGAATAGGTTTTAATCTTTACTGTGTGATCCATTTACCCCTGTTGTTATAGAAACTCTTGATTGTTTTGATTTGCATGATCTTGTGTTGAATGATGATGATGATATTCAAGATGCCTATTGTAAGCTTTATAAATTTTGTATGAAATCTCTTAAAAGTTCTACAAAATTAAAAGATAAATTTAAAAAGGTCAAACTTGAAAAAGATGAATTGATTGCAAATTTGGATGAAGCCAATAATTTGAATGAGGATTTAAAAAATCAAATTTTATCTCAGGTGGACAAAATTAAGAGTTTGGAAGAACAACTAGTTAAATCTAAAACTGAAGTTGAAAAATTAACTAGTGCCAAACTTATTGTTGAGCCTAACTCAAAAGAAAAAGATTTTTATATTCCTCCATTTAAAAGGAATAATAAAGGGTTGATGGCTAATATTGTTAGGATAGACAACGGTATAAAATCTAATTTTGACGCTGAAGTTTCTAAATCTATGTTTAGAACTCCTACTAGGTTAGAAGAAAAATCTGAATTTGTTCCCACTTGTCATCATTGTCATATTGTTGGTCATATTAGGCCAAATTGTACTAAGTTAAGGTCTTTGTCAACCTCCACATTTAGAGCTCCTTCTAGGAAGCCTAGAAGTTCTAAAACTACTCATGTTTGTCACCATTTTGGTGTTCCTGGACACACTCGGCCTAATTGTTTCAAGTTGTATCCTTATAAGCAAGTGTCAAAAAAGTCTTAAGGCTCTTCTCAAGGTTCTACACCTTTTCTTGGTGAGTTATTAAAAGTTTTGAGCTTTTTAACTCAATTTCAAGGGAATTCTAACTCCTCTATGTCCTATGGTAGTCATACTAGAACACATGCTTTTTTATTTTTATGGCCAAAAACTCGTGCTGTGTGGATGATGAAGAATCCTAAGACTTAATCGTCTTTTTGTTTGTCCTCTGCTTTAATTCTTTCTATCTAAAGTCGGACTTTCATACTTGATTTCTTATCTGTTTTTGGAATCAAGCTTTCATGCATTGCATTGTTTTGCGTTTATTTTTTTCCTTTTTTTTTTTATATTTCTTTTATTGCTTTCAAGAAAAGAAATTTTTTTTTAAAAAAAATTTGAAAAATACAAAAACAATGTGTGTTTTGTGCATACTGGTACTTGTGTACCTTAGATGGCATTTGAAACAAAGTTCTTAACTTTGTATCACTTATAGCTTAGATGAGTATCTTCATGCTCGGTAAGGTGTAGCATTTGTACAGCAAAATCAAGATGTTCAAGCTGACATAATTGGGTTTTTTTTTTCTCTCTTATATACCCATGCATGATATGCTTAAAAGAAAAATATGCAAAGAACATGAAAAGAAAAAAGAATCAAAATGCTTTCAAATATGGTTGTAAGTGTGATTCTAGGAGATGTGGGAGTTATATGATGTACCTCAAAGGTGATGGTCCCCATCAAATACTTATGATTGTGTGTGACTGTGATTGATTGTCTTATATCATTACTCTTCATATAATGATTCACTTATGCTCTCTTGCAAAAGTTTCACACACAACATGCATACTCTTTGCTACTCTTGATACTATTGTGCAGGTACAATGTGATTTGGCCATTTAAAGTTACTCTTGTACTAGTGTGAATTTTTTTTAAAGCAATTTTTTTTAAAGCAATTTTTTTTTTTTTTGCTTTGAAAAGTCTGTTGGAGTTTTAAGTTCTTCATTTTTATTCCCTTTGTGTCCATAGCATCTAGTTTTCATGTTTTTTTCTTGTAGGTCTATGTTTCTTTGCTCTCATTGTTCCCTTTATGTCAATTTTATGTCTGTCTCCGGTCAAGTTTTTTTGGCTTTCTATGCCTTTTGACAAGTGTGTCAAAAAGGGGGAGATTTTTGAAATTTTTAGTCATTTCTCAGGGGGAGTAATAGTTTTAGGGGGAGGACTTCATGATAAAGGAAATAAAATCTTTGATGTAACTAACTTAGGAGGAGAGTTAGTTTGATACATTTTGATATTGATATATTTTGTGTTGTGTATCTTTTGGTTTTGTAACCATTTACTTACATCATGTGTTGTTTCTATATATGATGATGATGTATGTATTTCATTCTTTATCTCACATGTGTTGTTTCTTTTCTCACTTTATATATACACATGTTTCTTGTTTATTTAACTTGTCATTGTTTTCGACATGGTACCTTGATGCGTCTTGTTTAGTGCCTTTCAGGAAAGACAAGTTAAAGCTAAGTCAAAATTCCAAGTCTTCTTGTAGTAACTTCCAAGGTTTAGATCTTTTAGACTAGGCTTATTTTATAGTCTTGAGTAAAATGTATTTTAGGACATCCAATGTACTCTTATGGTTTTGTCACGGATTGCCAAAATGGGAGATTTTTAGGTTCATATTTTTATATAATAAGCATATCTTATGACAAAATGCAATTTACTTGTTTATTATCTGTAATTATTTTCCACATGGTTTGCATAACATGTTTGTTAAGTGCTTTCACGAAAGATAGGTATGAAGTTAATCAAAATAGTCGATCCTAGTTCGTGCTATGTTTCTTAGGACTGGCTGTTTTTAAATAGGCTAGTGTATTTGAATATATGTTCATTCATTGTATTCGGGTTATTATTGTATTGGGCTTACTTTTGTACTTGAGGTTTTGTCATGAATTGACAAAGGGGGAGATTGTTAGGGTTATGTATTTTGGTATTGTCAACCATGCCAAATTATGTGTCTTTTATTGAGTTTTGATGTGTCTTAAAGTTGTAATTGAAGACCAAGTTAAAGACCAAGCTATATTGGTTAGTAAAGTCCATATTAACAAAGGATATACCAATGTGGGACTCAAGATATGTCCATACAATATCAAATCATAAATATCAAATCAACCTGGACGTCACGAAAATAATAATAGATTTTTAGAATATAATATTCTACTAAAAACTTCATAGACATAAGCATAAACATAAACATGTGTATTAACATAATCCGTTATTTTTATTCAAATATGAATAAAAATTTAAACAAAAAAAATGTCTTATGTCAGCTACTCAATTTATTAGACCACAAAAAACTTTTTCTGATTTTTTTTTGTTGAGAGAAACACCTTTTCCTTCTTTGTTTGAATATATAAATTGATTTAATAATATACATGTGAGAGATGGTTAATTCATATGTTTATATTTTAAAAAAAATAATGAGAAGAGTATATAGTTGGCATAAACCCACTTATAATGTTAGATATGATGATAGATGTAAGTTGGCAACCATATCATGTGTTATTATAGCTCTTTCCATAAAAATTAAATAAAAGTGTCAAATGAAATGAAAAACATTGGATTCTAAAGAAATTAGTCAAATATGTTATTGAGATTGACACTAAAAAGATAAAATAAATAGCAATACTATTATTTTGTTTGCAATAGTAGATACTAACAATGGACCAATAAAAATATAATAAAAAGATACCATGACCTTTAAGGTCATCGACAAAGAGCTAAGTCATAATTTCTTTATTAGTAACATAGTGTATCAAAGAAAACTTTATTAAGATAACCACTTTAACATTGTCAGTAAATTTATCTACGATACAATAATTCTTGCATGTAACAACATTACACAACAATTTGTCTCTTTCTCAAGTAAAATTTACAATATTAATAAATTATTTCGTTTATACTTTGGTATCTTCATGCCGTTGTAGTCATAAGGCAATAAGTGCTAATTCGGAGAGAGTTGAAAAATAGACAAAAATATAGTTTAAAATTGATTTAAAACTTTGGTGTCTTCATGCCATTGTAGTCATAAGGCAAGAATAGGTAATTTGGAGAGAGTTGAGGCATAGACAAAAATATAGTTAAAAATTGATTTGTATGTTAAAAATAGAGGAAGAAGTATAATCCATAAAATAATTTATATGTTGACATTTGTATTTTCATGTATTTTTATTCTTATTTTAAATAATGACAAATCTATTTGTTGGTACCAAAAAAAAAAAAGATAACAAATATTCATGTTTATTTTTATATTTATGTTTATATAGTTTTATTCTCATTATATTTGGAAAATAATAATTCTTATTATATATTCAAAATCCTTCTACATTTCTAAATTATGAATAAAAACAACCAGTAAGTTGAAGTTTATTAGGCTATTTATATTCAGAGAAAAATTAAATAGAAAATAAAATAATTAAAAAAAAAGTTTGGGCTCTATTCACTCCTGTTGGACCTCCACTTGATTTTGGTCAAAAGAGATTTTCTTTTAAATCTGCAAGTTATCTATTTCTTTTTTCTTTTTCTTTTTTCCCTTTTTTTGGTGAGACTATTTATCTTAAAAACAAACCCCAAAAATAGGCTCAAGAGAAAAGTGGCACCTGGTAAATGAAGCAAAATGGAGAGAGAGAGAGTCGGGGCATAGCTCAGATGGAAGAATAAGGGCTCGGTTTACAATTTAACTAATTCTAATCTGGGCCACTCGTTCCCTAGTTCTGCCCAAGGTCGGGTCCCTATAGGCCTATTTTTAATTTAATTTCTCTTTATTTAGCCCCCCAAAAAAATAATGGAGATAGTCTTTAATTCCATTATTCAAAACCCTTTTTTTTTTTTTTGACATTTCAATTTATGTTTGGTACATCTTATATTCACATAAAAGGGTTTTTTATTTACTGAGTTGGGGATAGTCTATTTATAGTGAATGTCAAATTTATATATTATCAAACATTTTGGTCTACTTGGTCTAATTTATGAAACATTTCAATCTAATTTATATATTTACTCTCTCTCTCTCTTAGTTTTTGGCTTGATATTTATTTGAGTTAATACTTGATTATTTTTTAAGTAAGAATTTGAATTTATATCAAAACACAATCTTGGTTATGCTAATTAAAGATCAACATGAGGTCTATTTTAGTCCACTTCATCTATTTGGTCCAGTTCGGTCTACTTTAGTCCAATTCATTCTATTTCGATCTACTTCAATCCAATTCGGTCTATTCAGTCCAGTTTAGTCCATTTGGTTCACTTAGGTCTATTTCGATCTTCTTCGTTCAATTTAGTCATGTTTGGACCGCTTTAGTCCATTCCGTCAAATAAAATCCATTTGGTCTACTTCAGTCCATTGGCTCTACTTTGATCCAATTTGGTCAATTCGGTTTATTTCAAATCACTTCAGTCCAATTTAGTGTACCTACTTAAGAATGGGAAAATACAAGTTTGGATTGATAGTACTATCAATTATTTGAGTAATATCAATTGTAATTGTATCATAAGCTTTGATTATCATTATTATTTCTTTTAAGAGAATGTGAATTTGAATAATAACTTTGAAACTTAAAATTTTTAATTGTACCAAAAAAGAAAACTAGGAAAATATAATGCATAATAAAAATAATTTGAAGAATATGGACCATTTCAATTATCATATATTATACATATCTAGTATAAGTTTTTATGAGTTTTAATTATCACATATAATAATCTCTTTTAAGAGAATGAAGAATTTGAATAATTTATTTAAATAAAAATTATACACACACATGCACACGCATACACACACACACACACACACACACACACATATATTTATTTATTTTGCTTGAAGATATAATCAACTTTGCTTGAAAATATAATCAACCTCATGCAATTCATTTAAAAAGCAATGATTTTAAAACAAATGAGTAACAACCTTAAAGATTAGATTTGTATATCAATAGCCTTCATGTTAGAAAGACATTCACTTAAATTTAGCTAGACCAAAGTGGACTAAAATGTTACATTAGTCTAGTTTAAGAAAAGTGTAGTAACAATAAATGCTATGCATAAAATTTAAGATATTATGATTTTGAGATCTATATATTTTTTTAATACATTTTGATGCGAGATGCGGAAGCGTCAAAAAGTAGAACACGACTACTTCTAACAAACAAGAAACAAAACACGTTTGCTTCTGAAAATAACCTCGAATCCATGAGGATTCCTTGAATCCACAAGGAGAAAGGGTTTGGAATCTACCATACAATAAGAAGACAAAAGTCTGAATTTTATTAATTGAATAATTGTTTCCAAAAAACGTGTACAGACTTAAGGACCCATTTAAGGGCCCTGTAAAACTTGACAGACAAGAAAATATATTTTAAAATAACTTATAATTAATACCTAACCATAACGGGAATCAAATTTGATCTAAAAAGTACTAAATGCACCTAAAAACAAGGAAGTAAATCACCTAAACCTAAAATAACGTTTTTTACAAAAAAATAATAAATTACAATAATTAAATAGTAAATCGTTTCCTACATCACATTTGGATTTAGAATAGGTGCCTACAACCCAAACATGTCTTTTCCCTACATGTAAGTATACAAAAATAGACTGAATTGAATTAAAGTGGAAACAAATGGATCGAGTTGGACCAAATGGAACGAAGTGGACGAATAGAAAGAATAAGACCGAATGGAAACAAGGTGGACCAAATTGGACTATGTAGGACTGAATAGGATAAAGTGGGCCGTGGATTGAAATAGACAGAGTGGACTAATGTGGACCGAATAAGAATGAATGGACAGATTAGGACCAAAGTGGACATAATTGACTGAATAGGACCAAATTGGACTAAATAGGATAAAAGTGGGCTAAATAAAACCAATGTCAGCTGAATAGGACTAAAGTGGATAGAATGGATTGAATAGGACCATCAAGTGGGCCAAATATAACAAAATTGAATAGAATGGACCAAATAGGACCAAAGCGGACTGAATGGTCTGAATAGGACTGAAGTCGACAGAATGGACTGAAAAAGACCAATATATATCGAATGAACTAAATAGGACCAAAATGGACTGAAGGGAACCAAAGTGGACCGAAGAGGACAGAATGGACCAAATAGGACAGAATAAAACCAATGTGGACTGAACAGGACTTTTGAATATTTATCAATTTTATTTCATTTTTATTGCTCATATTTCTAATTTCTAATGTCTTTTTTCTTTTGTATTTTTTAACTCAAAACTAAAGAGTTTAGCCCAAATATAATAAAATTTCATACTTTTCAACTCAACAATTAATGAAAAAAAAATTAAATTTTCAACTAAACTTGAAAAGTCAACATACAAAAAAGAATCAATTTAAGGCCCAATTAGTCCAAAATGGACCAAAGGGGACCGAAATTGATCGTGTAGATTGAATTGGACCGAAGTAGACCTAATTGTTTAATTTTTAGGGAGAACAATTATCTTCAAAAAAATTTAGAGAACAAATTATACATTATTGTACAATTACAAAATAATTATTTATTTCCACGCGTCTCGTGGATCTGTGACTAGTAATACATTATCTGTAAGAAGTGTGTAGTTAAATGATTAAAATTACTATTTTTTAACAGCTTAAGTTTTGGGGAGAATCGTTAATTTAATATGGTATCAGAGTAGGAGGTTTTGAGTTCAATCATTGTCTCCTTCACTCTACCTCTAATTTAAAATTTTACGTGTTAAGTCTCACCTATATATTAAAAAAGAGTTTGAATTTAATTAAATTTATCATTTTTCAATAACTTAAACTTTTGAAATAATCAATAATTTAACATTAATACTTGAATTGAAGTTCATTGCATTATCAACAAGTTCATTAATAATTGTTTAACATTGACTCAAAAACTTGGTGGAAAGAATTGTGCACCAAAGGCAAGCTAGCACTTCTCTTATCCACTCAAAACTTAATTTCCGAGTTAGATAGAGAGAGAATCTGAATGAGCCCACAACCAAATAACCCCTAACCAATTACAAACATCCAACTCAGCCTTCTTACTCCATCCACCTTATCCACCCTTGTCTTCTTCCCTCCACCACCAATCTCTCCTAATCCTTCAAAGAATCTAAAAACCTTCTCTCCACACCCTTTGCTTCACTCTTCATCACCAACTCCTTCCCATTTCCCATTCAACAAACACTTCCATAGAGACATAACCAAAACAAACATGTCTCTCACTATCCCCACAAATCTCTCAAAACCCATTTTGAAGCCAAAGTTGAGCTCTTCACCCACCCCAAAATCAAGGCCTACGATTGTATGCAGCTCCCAAAACAGCAACCAAGATGAGAAAATCACAACTTCACCATTGAAGGCCTTCTCAGCTGCACTAGCTCTCTCTTCCATCCTTGTCTCAGCCCCAGTACTACCAGCCAATGCTGACATCGCGGGTCTAACCCCATGCAAAGACTCCAAGCAATTCGCCAAACGTGAAAAGCAACAAATCAAAAAGCTTGAGTCCTCATTGAAGCTTTACGCACCCGACAGTGCACCAGCTCTGGCTATCAAAGCCTCAGTAGAAAAGACAAAGCGTAGGTTCGACAATTATGGAAAACAGGGCTTGCTTTGTGGGTCTGACGGGCTTCCTCATTTGATTGTGAGCGGTGACCAGAGGCACTGGGGTGAGTTCATCACTCCTGGGATTCTGTTCCTGTACATTGCTGGGTGGATCGGGTGGGTGGGTCGGAGCTACCTGATTGCTATAAGGGATGAGAAGAAGCCAACCCAGAAGGAGATCATCATTGATGTGCCTTTGGCTTCGAGCTTGCTTTTCAGGGGTTTCATTTGGCCTGTGGCTGCTTACAGAGAGTTAGTGAATGGTGATCTTGTTGTCAAGGATGTCTAAATTCATCGTTTCTCAGGTTTGCTTGTTATTGAAGCCTCAGCCAGTTTAGTTTTTACTTGCTAATGTCTCATATGAGAGCTGAAATTCAATTGCTAGATTCTAAAACAACAATAACTAATCATGACTGTAATCATATATAATATAATAAGTGAAAGTATAATTAGTTTTTAATTGTAATATACTTTTATGTCAAAATGTTCATGTGCCCATTTTATATAGGATGATCACCTTATTCATCTAAGAAAGACAACCTCATCATCACTATTATTGAATATTTCCATTGGTAAACACAGGTTGCAACATACAACCTAATAGGATAGTTATGCCCAGAATTTCAACCACCATTCAAATCTAAAAATTAACATTCTTATAGTTTTTCTTTCTTTCTTTTTTGGGTTAAAAAAATCATATGTTTCTAGTAGTTGTGGTGATGCAAAAATTAATCTCAATAGGTCTACTAATGCAGTAATGCCACTGTTTCAAAATCATGCATCTCTTTATATTCTACTCTTGGACTAAATTTGGTGGATAACGCTAGATAATTGATAATTTTGCTAGTTAATCCTACTAATGAAGTGGAAATTTGAGATGGGGATTCAAAAGAAAAATTATATATGTAGAATTCATGAAAATTTGCTTGTTCATTTAACAAAATTATCCTGGATTATAATTCTCATGGACATCTCAATTCTCACGAATTGCAAGAATTTTAAGTAGAAAATTTCTAATGTTAATTTTAGAAAATAAATTGCTTATCAATTAACATTTATATTTATGAATATAGATATGTAAAAATACGGTAAATATTCAAATTTTATGTATACCAAACAATAAAAATACGGTATATATTTAAATTATAAATTAGCTAATTTATAATTTCTACTTTTTGTGAATTTAAAGTAAATTAGCAACCAAACACTGAATAGGTCTTCAATCCACTTAGCAAAATAATATAAAATAATATACCAAACAATAAAAATATCAAATTTGTTACTATTGCTGCTGCAGAATAAAGACTTTCTATTTGGTTATTTTTCTCCAACAGTACCATGGGATGAAGAGACGCAGTAGAGGGAGATGGAGTGCTTGTCTTGGGAATTTGTTTGAAGGAGAGGAGTGGTTTCTTGTATTTAACTTGTAAAAGGTTACTTCATTTTATGCGATATCGCTTGTGCTGGACATTTTAAACTAATCTTCTTTACATTTTTAGCCAGTGTAATCAACACCAATGCCAAATATCCCACTGAACCAGCCCGAACGGCCTAAGTGTTCATTGTTTAATTTCTTCACACGCCTTCTGTTTTGTATGTGTTGATTGGTTGAGACGATGAAAAATTTGAGAAAATTAGAAAAATAAAATAAAATAAAATAAATAAAAAACTTATGAAGGATATAAAAATAGAAAAAAATGAAAGATTTTTGTTTATTATACACACCTTATTACACAATTTTACTTACACTTTTGAAATGCACCGAAATCATGATTCAAAGTCACAATTTTCAATTGGGTCGGGAAATCTAAGATCATGCGGATCGTTTCGTCGAGAGCCACTCAGCCAGTGATTGTCAAAATTTTGTTCACACCTCATCCATAATGTCTTTGTAATGGGGCGAGTGCCTCCATAATTCTTGTTGCGATGCTCCTACGCAAGTGCTAATGAAGTCGTCCCTCAATTGGTGAATTCAGTACTCATAGAAACTTCTGGTTTGCGGTTCCCTACAAATGACACCAATTATAAGTGGGTAAAACTGAAAAAAAGTAATGATTTTGACTAGCACATATGTCTGAAGTACTAGGATTCACACATGAACAAAATGCAAAATAGGGAAAACCTACTTATTAGGTTGGAGACGAACCAATGGGGCTAGTTGGAGGCATTACAAAGAGAAAGTTAGTGATGAGTTTAAGAAAATGGAAAATTTTTGGTTTACATTGTATTAGTAATGTAAGATTTACATTGTAAACTAAACAAATGTTTACTATTGTACACATTTGTTTAGTCTACAATATAATATTTACATTACTAGTATAATGTAAACATATAATTATCCTTGAGAAATATGACAAAGTAGTAGTGAGATAATAGAGTGCACACCTTTCTCTAACTTAGTATGCTCTTCTAGAAATTTTTGAGCGGGAGGCTAAAATGGGAAGCTAGTATTATAAGATTTTTTTATAAAAAAGTTATAATAATCTTTTTTCAATTTTTGTTAGTGATTTTAACAGTGATAAGCTGTAGTGAGGTGAATATAATTTATTTTTGAAAAATAAGAGAGGCTTGTGTACAATTCGAAACAATGTAAAGGTGAGTGTAATTTTAATAAACTTCAAGGAAAGTTAGTACAATTTTTCCTTTGTTTTCTTTGGTCTATGCCTTGCTGCATTTGTTCTGAATAACACTTCAAAGTTTCCGATCCTTGTAAACTTTTAAAAGGATGCAAGTTTAAATTTCCGTGCTTAAGCTTTTCTTAGGGAATTTACCTTTTTCTATATTTTTTTTTATTAAAAAAAAAAGCCTTTTTTCTCAAGAAAATTAAGACATGAAATAAAATAAGAGAGAGATAGTGACCTTTATAGCTTAACTAACACTTTTTGGTATTTCTAATTGAAATTTCTCTGATTCAAATGTCCCCACTCCTAACTATTAAATTATAAATTAAAATTAAAATAATTATTGTTATTATTAAATAAATGAAAAAAGGAGATCGAGAGAGAGAGAGGACCAACCAATCTCTTTGATTAAAAATATATCTCTCAATCAAGCCATTTTCTACAGAGGAAATTGAAGGAAACAGGATGTAAAATTCTTATATGGGAAAACTCAGGACTTTTCATACCAACTTCATCAA
Organism: Quercus ilex subsp. ballota; assembly: GCA_032727855.1. NCBI lineage: Eukaryota > Viridiplantae > Streptophyta > Magnoliopsida > Fagales > Fagaceae > Quercus > Quercus ilex. The sequence goes on from CM064912.1 coordinate 70,076,544, forward strand.
AGTTCAACTATCTTGTTCTTAAGTTGAAAATTTAAAATGCTGAAAACCTTATATTATAATTCACATTCACAAAGTAATCTAATGTGATGGTATCCTTTTGCCTTTTTCTTTCCTAGGAATTCAATGTATTTAATTAGTGTGGCAGGTTAATCAGGGGCTTTTGATTGAGATTAATAAAAAAAGTAATCTTTAAGAGAGAGAGAGAGAGAGAGAGAGAGAGAGAGAGATAGATGAACTACAAGTCCACAACTAATAAACATGTCATGGTAAAATGGAAAACCCTGAAATAATTAAAAGTAGATACCACCCATTTATACTCCCTTGCTATTAATACCCAAGGCATCACTTAGAATACATGGAAAAATTCCTTGTAATAATCTGATCACAAGTCCGCACTATATAATTACTAAACATATATAAGCTTGAATTATATTTACAATATACATATATAAGTTAATCATACACCCATTTCAAACCAAAGCGGGCGAATGGCCTCCGCCACTGCTCCTGTCACTGCCACAGCCACAGCCACAGCCGCCGCCACTGCCGCCACCACGATTACCCCTACCAATACATTATGTATATCTTGAGACGGTTTTATGGGTGTCTCTAATACATTTGGTGGGTCTCACACGCCTGTAGGATTCATATGTCATGAGAGAGACGTTCCATAAGACCATCCCATAAAATACCTTTTTTCTTTACTATTGCTCATGTATAATAATTATATCAAATTTAAATCCAACTCAGGGAGACAAAAATTAATCTAGAGATAGGAGGCATGACCAGTAGAAAGTAAACTAGCATGACCACATTGACTCTCCCAAATTGGCCTGATCCACTACCATATCCATGTCAAAAATGGGCCTGACTTGTGAGCCCATGAGCCTTGATGATGGCGAGCCGCTACTACTTGGGCTACCTGGCCCGACCCCATGATTGGGCATTGATGCAGTCTGTCTCACCCGCAAGTGCACCACTTCAGCCTGAGCCAGAGCCAGTTGGGTCTGGAGCACATCAATTTGTTGCTGTAGAGATGAAATGGCACCAACACATCCATACACAGGGTCACGAACCCTTGCATTTGCTTCATAAACCATGCTACTAACTGCATCACCTCGCTGGTCCACTGGTAATTCCTGTTAATTAAGTTTCACAATTAAAATTTCCTCTTAGCCATGGATCCAATAGAATCTATGTGTAACCCAAGCCCAACCCCAAGCCCAAAAGATTTTCAGAGCTAGATATATATATGTCATGATCATTGGTTTCTTAAAAAGCTTGTTTTAGTCTTTTATTTATGCCCTTGTATCATTCATGTATAAAGCTTAATTCTAACTAGTCTAAAGTTTCTTTGCTTGCTTCTTTTTGAAGACCAGTTACATGATACCCAACTTCTAGAATTTGGTTTAATTCTTTTTCATTCTCCATGTGGAATATATATTTAAGACTTTCTTTTAGTTTTTTTTTTTTTTGTGAACAATATTCTTTTCGGTAGGTTTTTATCTTTATTTATTTATTTTTTTGATTATGTAAGAGGTAGATATTATATGGAAACCACAGGGGGCCCAGATCTATAAAAGGCGTGCCCGATTGACATTTAGATCTGGTGTTTTTCAATAAAATAACAAGACTATATAAGAAACAACTTCACGTGATTTGAAAACATCAATGATATCATATGTATATTTGTATAAAGATAATGTAAAAGACAAAAGATAACAATTTATTTTGTTCATAAAAAAATATGTTTCAGCAATTAGTGATCCTAATTCCGAAGACATCTTTCCTCAAAATCGCTGAACTGCCCTTGCCCTTGATGCCTCGTCCAGCAAACCGTCAAGCTTGGTCCATGTTGGACAAAAAAGTGAGAGAGACAGAGAGAGCATCACTCTTTTCTAATTTCTTGAGGAAAATTTTGTAGAAAAAATAAAATATAATTGACAACTCTTAAATAGTTTTACTCAATAACTAAAACTAAAATACAATCGTAAAATCAAACCATACACCCAAAAAAAAAACACGCACACACACAAAATTACTAACTAAAACTAAAAGAATCACTGAATTAGTAAACCCCAATTTGTGAGAGAGAGAGACAGAGAGAGAGAGAGAGAGAGAGCTTTTATCAAGATTTGGTACAATATCAAGGTTTTTTTTTTTTTTTTTTTGAACAAACTATGATGAGTTAGTGAGATTTTCTAAAAACACCACACAAACTGGATTCTTTCTTTCACGCAATTTGGTTGCAAACTAGTACGACAGTCTTCATATTTAAAGAACTAGTATCACTGTCACAGTTGCTCACTTGGAGTACTAAACACATAATTGGTAGACATTACATATCTTTTACTCAATATTATCATATATAACTGCATTAATTTGTCATAAAATTGTAATAAACTTTGCCATACCTAATTCATAAACCCCTACAAAAGATATGAAGCTATGTACACTTGAAGAATCAGTAAAAAATAGTAGGGTTGGTAAGATGTCTACTTTTCTTGTAGGGAAGACTTTTTCTTGGGTTATGCACTATTTAGGAGTATGTAGGAATGACTTCAAATGTGAACTAGTTGGGATATTTAGCCATCAATATAATAAAATTAACGCATACAAACAAAATTTACAACAATTTCAATCTATTTACCAAGAAATACTATCTTATCAAAATGAAAAGGTTTGCAGACTTAGTGGGTCCACATGTGATGCGCAAATTATGAAATTTTTATTATGAAAATAATAAAATTTTCATGGAATAATTTATTTGGACTCCAACCAGTTTTTTTTCTTTTTTTAAGTTTAGTCTTTGTAGAAAATTTTCAGTCTTTGTTTAAGAAGTTGCTTCAAAAAAAAAAAAAAACCGTAAAGTCTTTTTCCAAGAGAGAGTTTATAGTATGAAAAGCTAGCTAGTAACCTGTAACATTTTGTTGACATTGCTGGCACCAAACACCTTGTGCACATTAGCAAATTTCTGGGGATCATCTGCAGGAAAATAAGGAGCAAAAACACAGTCTTGAGCACACCTTCTCCTAAGAAGCTTGCATGCTGCACAGGGTGAAGGTGCACCTTGTTTCCTGCCACTCTCTTTCATGCTGTATTGTAGTAGAGTATCACTTGTCCCTTAATTCCAAGGCAAACCAAAAACACCCCCAAGTCTCAACTGTTAAGGACACAACTTACAATTGTAAGGTACTTTGGCTGAAAGAAAAAGACAAAATTATAAGGCTATCTAGTATTACAAAGATAAAAAGAATCTAAGAGGAATTGATAGAAGAAGAAGAAGAAGAAAAAGTAAGAGAGAGAGAGAGAGAGAGATGAGCGACTGAGAAAAAGAGAGGGGGCGTGAAGGGACGAGGTGGTGGGCAATATATAAGCCAAAGATGAGGCAGAGGGTAATACATCTGAGATGGGTCCCAGCATGGAAACCCCTTTAGATTTTGATCCGACCAAAAACACCTCTAAATTGACATGACAACTTTGGCGCCAATTTTATATAACTTTCTTTTGTGGTGCGTATTTATTATTTTGTGAAAATAATAATACTAAAATATTTCTATAGTTTGACCAAAAAGGAATTATCTATATGTAGGGAGCTAAAATTGAAATTGAAAGGACTCTAATGGGTCAATACTCAATAGTAAAAATCTATAAAGTAATATCAAATTCCGTAACTGCTTGTACTAAAAAGTTAAGTGTGATTTTGTGTAAAATGTAACATATATATATATATATATATATATATGGGTGCATGGTTTTAAAAATATATAAGATCGATTGGTGAATTGGAAACAAAACTAGTTTTTAGTGTTTTGGTCTAACCTAGATAGAAGTAGTGATCGGATTAATGCCATTATACTTAATTTATGCTTACGATTTTGAAAACTGGAATGGTCAAAGAATCAAAAAAGGATTTAATTTCTGATTGAATCAACAGTTTTTACAGTTGAACCATTGGTTTTTACAATTTTTATCAAATCAGTTAAAGATATAGTTCTCAATTAAAGCGGTTGGTCCAATCCAATTTTTAAAACCATGATTATGCTAGATCACGATGAATGACATAGTGATATAGATATTCCACTAGAGTATAGTATAGTATAGTAGAGAGAGAGAGAGAGAGAGAGAGAGAGAGAGAGAGAGAGAGAGAGAGAGAGAGAGAGAGAGAGAGAGAGAGAGAGAGAGAGAGAGAGAGAGAGATCCCTATATGCCCACCATTAGACTCCCAAATTAAATGAATCCTAACGAGAACCCTAGGAAAATTGGGTCAAATGGAGCATAACCTATAATAGTAATATTGGTCAAACATAAAATCAATGCAGATGAACCATTTGATCTTCCCAATACTATCATTTCGACTTCAGCTTTAACTCCATCTCCTTCTATGCTTTCTTCTAGTTGTTTAGAGAGAAAGTCCTTAGGGTAAACAATAATTATTATTCATCACTCACTAGTTAACATGCTACTCTATCGACAATCTCCCTTGCAGCCTTGTGATTTGCATTGATCTTAAACTCAACCAAGCAGTTGGGTGACCTTTGTTGATGCAAAGATAAGTGTTATCATTGCAGTTGGGTTTGTTTGGGTGTGTGGCATTGAATGTAGGGAATATATACAAAATTCCTAGATTTGTGAGAAGCAAAAATAGAAAAAAAAAATTCTTCAAAGAAAAACAATCACACAAGACAATATTTACATGGTTTGGCAATTTGTCTATGTCCATAGAGTTGCAGCGATTTCACTATTCACAGGGGAAAAAAATACAAGAAGTGGTAGTACAGTTTTCAAAGAAAAACAATCACACAAGACAATATTTACATGGTTTGGCAATTTGTCTATGTCCATAGAGTTGCAGCGATTTCACTATTCACAGGGGAAAAAAATACAAGAAGTGGTAGTACAGTTTTCTACCTCAAAACAAAATACCAAACCCTAATCTCCAAACAATAGGTTTATTATCTTATACATAGGATTCACAATGGGCTAAAAATTGGCCAAACTTTTTTTCCCAGAGGCTTGACCATGAGTGCTTAGGATCATAATCCCATTAAAAACAATGGACTAAGCCTCAGAAAAAATTCCATTAAAAACTATAACACTTTTATATTAAGTTAGATCATAATCCAAATCAAATAAAACTAGGCTCCATAAAGCCCAACATTAAAGTCATTAAAGCTCAAGCAACTATTACAATGATGGACTTGTCAATGGAGACTTGATCTTAGATTTGTTGTTACGGATTCAATATAAATTCCTCCGTGATTGTTATATTGTTGATTCTTTTGGTGCGGTTACATGTGCTAATTAGGACTCATTTTGACCTAGTTAACCCGATCCAGCTCTTGTTTTTGTCGATTGAATCATTGATTTTCAATTTGTGGCTAGTCTTTTGATAGATTTTTAGGTTTTTATGTTAATCAAATTGATAAAGAGGCAAGTTTACGATTACAACGATTGAACTAGTCACTCTGATTTGATTTTTAAAACATTGTATTGGTGTGATACTTCTGTCTAAAAAACTTTTACATGAGTCGTGGAGTCAAAATTTCAATTTAAGAGGAAGCTATAATTAGTTTATCATATATTCAAATTTTTAATTTAGGGTAGAAAATTCAAATTGCAAAAAAAAAAAAAAAAAAAAAAAAATTCCTGAATATACAAATGTGTGATACTTTTATGTTAGTTTATCAACTTTTTAATGAATTTGATTGATCATTGCCCATATGAAGATGAAACAATTCATAATTAATATAAATGATATGCATTGAAATATTATGTATTCTGGGTATTTGAAATTTATCATATTAATCATACAAAAATATAATAGGGATTGAATGATGACAAACTATCGGCAATCAACTACAGTGCTTCAATTGCCAACGAGGGCTTGGCTGAGTGGGTAAGGTTCAGACGCTTCATGCAACACACCTAGGTTCGAGTCCCGCTGCCCGCAGGTTTTCGTTGGTGGGTAAACTTAGTGGTGAGGTGACTCCTGCACAGTGGTATAGAAGGGCCCCCGAGATTGGGCTACCCGACCGAGGCCACTGGTTCCCTACCTGGGGGTGTAATATGACCATAAAGACCCCCTTTTTCCTTTCTCAAAAAGAAAAAAAAAAGCTACAGTGCTTCAATTAATTTAAAAACCTTTTTTTTTTCCCACACAATATCAATAATTTGTTTTGTACATCCGAATTACTTGGACAAGACAGGCAATGGGGGTCATTCCTTTTATAGTAATCTGGTTTCATTCCTTTTTAGGAATTCATGAGGAAGAAAATACCCAAATATAGTGTAACTATTGAACAAGACTTCTTACCATTTATAGTGTAACTATTGTAGAATAAAATGAGCATTTTTTTTAGGGCAAAACTTAGATACAGTACCTTAGGTTCCACACTTAAAATTTTGACATCTGTCCAATTTAACAACTCAAATAAACGGCGTTAAAACTAAATTTTTTTTTTTTCCTTCTTCCTTCTTTTTCCTGTACTGCAACTGCAAGAGAACCACGGCTTCTACTGGGTTTCAAACCAAAAAAGGGACCCTTCACCCTCATTTTCTCACTAACCAAACAAGAAAGATAAAAAAATAAAAAAAATAAAAAAAAAAAGCCAGATCTACTGGGTTTCAAACCAAAACACATACCCTTTTCAGCTATACCCGAAACTTCCACACTCTTAAGGAAACAGATACACACACTGAGAGAGAAAGAAAGAATCATAGATCAGAAAGAATCAAAGATCAGAAGGAATCAAAGATCAGAAAAGAAGGGAAATAGATACACCCACACCGAGAGAGAAAGAAAGAATCATAGATCAGAAAAGAATCATAGATAAGAAAGAATCAAAGATCAGAAAAGAAGAAAGGAAACAGGTACACCCACACCGAGAGAGAAAGAAAGAATCATATATCAGAAAAGAAGAAGGGAAATAGATACACCCACACCGAGAGAGAAGAAAGAATCATAGATCAGAAAACAAGAAAGGAAACATACCCACACACAGAGAGTGAAAGAGGAGATATGAGATTTTCTTTTTTTCTTTTTTCTTTTTTTGGGTTTTGGGTTTCAAAGAGAAGGGTCCTGGGTGGTTTGGAAGAGGAAGGTTTTGGGTTTGGAAGAGAAGCTATTTGCAGTATAGGAAAAAGAAGGAAGAAGAAAAAAAAATAGTTTTAACGCCGTTTGCTTGAGATGTTAAATTAGACAGATGTCAAAATTTTAAGTAGGGAACCTTGTACCTAAGTTTTGCCCCCTTTTTTTTTTTTATATATATTGTGCAATTTGGTCACCTCCACACAATTATTGAAGAGCAGTTCACCTTGAAGTGACTAAAAATGTCAGACCAAGTTATTCATTCCTCAACCACCAAATAGGTGGTACATATAAACATAGATAAAATTCATCAATATATATATATATATATATATGTATGTATGTATATATATAAACATAGATAAAGGCAGCAAGTGTTACTAGTACATTGAATAATTGAATACCCCCACATCACTTGAAGCTAGGGGATTTTCACTGCATCTCCAAGCAATTTTTTTTTTTTTTTTTACATCACTAGGATGTGTTACATATCTCTTACATGAGAGTGGGTTCACACTCTCATATGAGAGAGATGTGATATACCTAATGATATCAAACACTGTACGATTTTTAGACCCCTTAAAACACAACCGGATTAACCTAGTTAATTAGCCAAGTTATTACTTAGTCCAAATTTCAGATCTAGGTTAACACAATCATATAATCATATCATGTAGCAGTGAAAAAATAAATAACACAAAGATATGATCACCCAGGAAAACCAAACCGGTAAAAAACCTGGGGAGGATTTAACTTAGTTATCCTCAAGGTAAATTTGAATCCACTATAGAAAGAATTGAAGTTTTACAATAAGATTTAGACCACTAACATCTTATTGCTACCCACCAGTAGAAACTTACTGACACGACCACGTGCAAGCTCCGAGACCACAGACTCCTTCTTTCTTGGATTCTCCAGCAAGTACAAGCACTCCCGCTTGTGTATCTTTAAGTTCTCATGGCAGCAACTAAATGATCATCAAGTTCTTGAAGAAATCTCCTCTTGATAATTCTAAGCTTGTGTGAAGGAAAGCTCTTTACAAAACTCACAAGAGATTCACACAAACAGCAATATGAGCAACCAAAGACTTAGAGAGATTTGGGTACAGAACCCTAGATAAAAGAGGCACACTCTTCTCTCTCTCTCTCTCTCTCTCTCTCTCTCTCTCTCTCTCTCTAAAGCTCTCAAAAACGTAGTTTAGGGTTTCCTTTATATACTGGGAGAAGTAGATCTGAAACCCTAATCCTTCATGGGCTTAAATAGCTGTTTGGGCTGACTTAAAATTCTCCAGATATGATTCTCGATCGATCGAGCCTGTTCTTTGATCGATCGAACCAGGAAAATTATGAAATCTTCTTCTTGCAGATTGTATATTCTTGAATCTTGAATTGAATCACCTTGAGCATTGTCTAATAATACCTATAGACTCTAAGATCTATATCTAAACAAGTTTGTGTTTATGATTTGCCAATTGTTCTAAACATTTAGAACCTAACAAACACTTTTTCTGACCAAAACCCTTAGCTCTGCCTCCATGTAGGCACTAAATTAGAGAAAATTTTCAAAAGAAATCAAAGTCATAAAGATATGAAAATTTATAGATTAAATCTTCTCTAAAAAATAATAATTTATCTCGATAACTCATGGTCTACGATCAAGGTAATAAAAACTAAAAGTTATTTTAACTCTATACTTTGTACAAATGTGAAACTAATAAAAAATGTAGTTCACTATGATATATGAGAAAATTTTATTCATATATATATATATATATATATATATATTAATAACAATTTCTCTCAAGATAAAAGGCAAGAAAAATTACAATTTGATTTAACTCTATATTTTGTACAAATATGAAACAAATAAAAAAAAATGTAGCTTACTAGGTAGCAATTGACCATCATCCTACATAAAATAAAAGTAACACCATTATTATAACTTTTTTGTTCACAATTTTTTTTTTTTTTAATGATAGTTTTAAAAATATCCGACTATCAATCAATAACCTTTTTTATTCACTTTTTATTTATTTATTTATGATAATTTTAAAAATATCCGACTATCAATCAAATATTAGGTTTATACATCTATAACCTGAATAATAGGACGTGAGCAAGCAAGATCCACTTCTCCAAATTTGCCTCTTCCGTGTGCACCACCCACCCGACCAATATCAGCCCGTCAAGATTCAATCAATTTCGACAATGTTTGGTTGTCAACAATGAGTTGGTTGTTTTGAAACTCGCCCTTTTACGGATCAAGTGTCGACTTTCCAACTTAGGAATCAGACTCGATTTGACCTATTTGACCCAACCACCTTTACCTTTTTTTCTAGTGACATTACCACATAAATCTAACAAAGATCTTGAAATTTTCGCCCAGATTAAATTTTTGTCTCTTCTTATTGCCACCAGCCCCAAACTGTGTCAGTGTTGTTTGATCCCCAATTGCCCTCATCTTTAGTTGATTTTGACCGAATCCACCTGCCACCCTTTGATATCTAAATGGTTGAGCTACCTCTTTTGCTTAATTGTAAATGGGCTTTGCCCTAACCCCCCCCCCCCCCCCCCAAAGACCTAATGTGGTCGGGTCAAGTGCCAACCAGTATTAGCCTGTCAAGATTCAATTAGTTTTGACAATGTTTGGTGGTCAACAATGGGTCGGTTGTTTCGAAACTCGCCCTTTTATGGGTCAAGTGTCGACTTTCCAACTTAGGAATCAGACTCAATTTGACCTGTTTGACCTAACCAGCCTTACCTTATTTTCTAGTGACATTACCATCTAAATCTAACAAAGATCTTGAAATTTTCACCCACATTAAATTTTTGTCTCTTTTTATTGCCACCAACCCCAAACTGTGTCAGTGTTATTTGATCTCCAATTGTCATCATCTTTAGCTGATTTTGACCGAATCCACCCGCCACCCTTTGATATCTAAATGGTTGAGCCGCCTTTTTTGCTTAATCATAAATGGGCTTTGCCCTAACCCCTCCTCCCCCCCCCCCCCCCGACCTAATGTGGTCAGATCAAGTGCCGAGTTGAGCCTAAATATGACTTGACTCGACTTGTGGATAACTTTCCATGTAGTATGAAGTATGTCAAATGTCCATCATCACAACTCTCTCTCTCTCTCTCTCTCTCTCACACACACACACACACACACACACACACACACAAATAGATGTCTCACCTAATGGAAAGGGAGGGAAAATGGAGGCTTATTGCTAGATTTGAGGTTGTCACCACTAGATTTGACAACAACTCTTGAAATGTTTCTTTTCAAAAATAAATTGGCCACTTTTGCTAGAGGTAAACAACCATGATGCACAAAGACTTGTAATTACAATAATTTACAATTATTATAATTTTTCAAAAAATAATGTTATTTCTTAAAAAAATAATTAGGATTTAGTTTTTTTTTTTTTAGATTATAATTTAAAAAAAGAGATATGATATGATTTAACCTATATCAGTCATTCATGATCTTCTTCTTTTTTCTTTTTCTTTTTTTCTTTTTTTAATCACATTAAGACACCAATCAATTTTCAGTATAAGCAAGATTTTAACTCCATATTTTTTTATTCAATGACAATAACTTACTATAGATTTTAATGTGTTACACTTCTTAAAAGTGGAGGGTCTTAAATTTAATTTTCCCAATTTCTTTTTATATTTGGTTTTTGTGTATAAAATATTCAGAAAGCACGTGTGTCTGCAAATCTTGATAGATATATGTGATAATAACTAATAAGTAGCTGGAATTTGATTGAAACAGTCGGCACTGCCGCAACCGCTTGTTTTTTTTTTTTTTTTTTTTTTTTTTTTTTTTTAAGAAAAAAAAAAAAAAAAAGGCCGATGGATTCAATGAACCTGTGCATGTGTTTCATACAAATTTGGACTATTCAATTGAGAACTGGGAAGAATCTTCCATATAATACATGTTTAAAAACATTTTATCATAGATTGAGGGAACTGTTCACAATAGACTGAATAGAGTATAACATGTGGCAACCAAATGTTGTTGGAAATATATACAATAAAAGCTCAATAATCATTTTAATTTCTTCTCTTTCTCTCTCTTAAATTTTCATATCAAGTTTGATATTTTCTAGTAGACATTTACCATTAAAAATATATTTAAATGTAAAAGAAACACTATCTACAATATAAAACATGACAAGAATAATTTTTATGTGGCAAACTTGTACTGTTCTGAAAATAATTTTTAAGTTTACAACAATAGAATCTAATTTATCAAAAACATTATTTCAACTTCAATTAATAGTGGAATCACCTAATAGCCTCAACCTACTATGCAAAGATGGATTAAACACATCAGTCGATGAATTAATACTAACTAAATCAAGATTGATTTCACATGGAGAGTACATACCATGGTCCAAATATAAAATTTAACAAAAATATGAAAATTTTAATATTTATTAAAAAAAAAAAAAAAAGTTTGCCTTACCTTGAACAAGGCGATACATTGTTAAGGAAACTTGAAATCTAATTTTTAAATATTGATTTTGGAGGGAAGAGAAAGAGAGATTAATTGGTTGGTGTGTGACAAGGTGGGAGATTAAATGGCTAATGTTAAAAGTCTACCGTGTGGTGTTTGCAAAAATTATGTCCAATTTGTTAAGAGAAATTAAATGTTAATGACAAATTTTGTATAGGTAGATAGTGGAGGAGTGGATGATGTATTTCAAATAAAAAAACATGAGGCACCATAATCGTTAATGATGATTTGGCACACTTAAGTTACACATTTTTTTTTTCTTTTTTTTTTGGAAACAATTTAGGATTTTGGGTTGAGTTTCTATAGGTCAAATATTTTGGGAGCGTTCTTAGAGGTAGGGGTAAGATATCACAACCCACTCATCCCCCTTGAAACTAATTATTATCCTAAAATTTTGGGGTCTTTTTGTAACAAGAGGCCTTAGGCCTAGGCCACTTGGCCTAGAGGCTAGAGCCGAGCTTGAAGTAATTGTTTGCATACCAGTTAATAATATTTCAAAGATTGTAGTAAAATTCTTGTGAAAACAAAATCATTCTAAATTTCGAATTGTAATACTAGGAAAATCGTTTTCACAATAATTTTATTGCTTGCATTTATAAAGGTATAATGATATTTGAATATAAGTAATGTTTATAGGTGTGCACTTTTTTAAAAAATTTACTAAATTGTTAAGTTGTAATTCACGTAACTTGCTTTTATATGATTCCATAATTAATGTTACTTTTATTGTATTTGAATTAAGATGTCATCTGAACAATTATAAAAAAGTTATGTCATTATATTTATTATTTATTAAGTATTTGTTGGGCTCTTATTTTTACTTGCAAAAAGTATTGTATCATTCACGTAAGAAATTGATTTGAATCTCCTCGCCCCCACTTATAATAAGCTAAAAAAATACATATCTCTACCTTTTCCAGGAAATACGATCCTTTTTTTTATTAATTTTTTTTCCAAAAATAGTTCTGAAATCAAGCCAATCGGTAAGGTAAGTAGTTTCATGACAACCATGTTAACTCTCTCATCGCACCGAATCTCTTTCCACAACAAATGGGTCATATAAGCCTAAAATTCTTCCTTGGAACTATAGGGTTTTGGATGTCACGACTCAGGAGGTCAATGGGAACATGAACAGCAGCGAGAGTGGAATTAATCGACCAAGATCTATGATCAATTTTAACAAAGGTCTATTATATATCAGGGAGGAGCCTAGATACCTAATATTGGCATTCTAAGTTCTAACGACCTAAAGCCTTACCTAATTTTTTTAATTATAAAAAACCTATATTTCTCCCCCCCCCCCCCCCCTTTTTTTTGTTTTATTTGTTGGAAGGGGTGTGGGATAGAGATGGTATTAAATGCATCTGTGAGATATTACGACCATTACATAAATGGTCTGTTTGAATTAAACTTATTGTTGCTGAAACTGAAAACTGAAAATTGAAAACACTGTACCAAAATAATTTTTAAATGTGTGAATAGTGCCGTGGGACTTATTTTTAATATTTTTTATTGCGTGAACAGTACATAAACAGTGCGTGAATAGTGCAGCACTGTTCATGCACAGTATTTTTTGTCTCTCAAAGTCAAACAATGCGGCCAAAAAAAAAAGAAAAAAGGAGAAACGCAGATTTGAGGAAACATGGACGCAAACGCGCAATCCAAACGCCCTCAAAATAAAAAATAATGGGAACTGCGTGCGGGGAGGGATGGTATTAGATATCAATGAGATAATATGACCGTTCGTATTATTGTTATATAAAATAAAAAATCATGAATAGAAATTAGTGGGAACCCCACTTAAGGCAGGTGGGTGGGGTGGGGTGGGAGGGAGTCACTCACTTCCTCGCAAATGCTCTTCTTGCGTATTGTACTAGAAAATCATTAATAGATACTTAGTGTCCATTTGAGATCTACTTATGTGGGAGGGCTTCTTGTCTCGGCCCCCAATTAGCAGATATTGTTCTCTTTGGATTTTTTCCTCAAGGATTTGCTCAATCTCACATCAGGGAGAGACGCCTCCCACATGTGCCCTATAAGCTTGAGCCCAAGACACATGTAGGAGGCTTCTCTCCCCGATGTGGGATTGAGCAAATCCTTGAGGAAAAAATCCAAAGAGGACAATATCTGCTAATTGGGGGTTGAGACAAGAAACCCTCCCACATTAATGTCTATGTTAGAAGCACCAATAGTTGATTTACAAAACTCCCGGTGGAAAACAATATACTTAAGAGATATTATGAGTTAGGAGATACAAATATATTGTTGGTTTATGTACTAAAATAATCATAATCTTATTTGTATCAAAAGTTTTGTAACTTAATGACATTACTTGGTATTTTTTATAAGAAGAAACAATGTTCAAATCCTCCTCACCACTTATTTTTAGTTTATGATTAACTTAGCACTTAGGTTTACTTATATATATATATATATATATATATATATATATATATAGGGAGTCCGTTATGAATATAGGTCATCAAGCTGAATCAAATTGATTATGCATCGCTCTCTAGTTTATACAATTTAGAGTCTTGTAATTCAACAAACACTTCTTAGTATTTTTGAAAGAGGCATTTATGGTTTAAAGCATTTTCTCCCAACTAATAAACTATTAACATAAAAAAGAAAGAAGAAGAAGAAGATGGTGATGGTGATGTAAGTAATAATAATAATAACAATAATAATAATTAGTTTTATGATAACGGTGGAAACAGGTAGATCTCAGGTCAACCTAACCACCATCAGATTTGACAAGGCAAAAAAATGCCCAACCAACATTCTATTTCTAATTCTTACATAAAAGATTCAAAGGCCAATTTGTAAAGCATATAATGATATATTGTCATATTCCTGTTCTTATTTTCGTTGTCACCCGCCATTTATCAGAAAAAGTATCGAAATTCTGAGGCTATCTATTGCACAACACAGTGAACTCTTAACTTGGAATAGTTGCCTGGCCTAGTTGGACTCATAGCAATTGGAACAGGCTTTTAGTTAACCTAAATCTGTTGGCGGTTTTGGTAAAGTCTATTCGAACCCATATAAATTAATCAGATAATATTGGTAAGATTCAAACCCTTGCAAGTCTTTAAGAGAGATGGAATGGAAGGTAAAGATCATTTTCAAGTTCCTTTCAATAAAACTGATTACATCTTTTAGGAGAAAATGGGCAAATGGCCCTTTTTAAAAAAAAAATCCAGTATTTTGTCTTATTTTTCAAATTAATTAGGAAAATACTCCTCTTTTAAAATTCAATTTTCTCAAAATTGAGTTATAAAAAAAGAAAAAATTCTAGAGCCCTATAGTGACGTTTTAAGGATCCTATAGTGATGTTTTAAGGACCTATAGTGGCGTTTTGTAATTCAATCTCTATGAAGTCGAGTTACATGCAATTTTTTTTTTTTTTTTACCTACAACTCGATTTCGTGAAGATTGAGTTACAAAACGCCACTATAGGTTCTCAAAACGTCATTATAGGCTCCTTAAAAACGCCACTATAAGGCCTAACTCAATTTTGAGAAAATCGATTTTTAAAAAAGAGGCATTTCCCTAATTAGTTTGAGAAAGAGAGCAAAATGCTAGATTATTTTTTTAAAAAGGACAAAGGCCAATTTTTTTCCCATCTTTTAATCAATTAGATTTGGATGCAATCTGGATCTTTTTTTTCTTTTGGGGTTTTTGTATTTTTGGACTAAACGAATTTGAGAAAATTAAGCAACAATTGGTAAATTAATTAAAGCAAGAACATCCTTCTTTTCCTTGAATTTGCAAGACAAATGTCATGCATGTAGACCACAAAAAGAGAACGAAGAAAATTGAAAATTTGGATGGTCCCAGAGACAAACTAACTCATAATTATGAGGTTCTCAATGGCAAGATCTTTGAGTTTATGGATCCAATAATTATATTTGTGGTCAACTCTGGGGTCTACTGGCAGTTGGTCAATGATTATGTTCCATGAACACTGATTAGAATTCCACTATACATGTTAAAGAAACACGACCTCATCATGATAGTAGTTCATTGTGCAACAACTGTTTTTTTTTTTTTTTTTTTTTTTTTTTTTTTTTTTTTTTTTTTTTTTTTTTTTGTGTGGCTGAAATGTGCAAGAACTTCATCATTTGCAAATAAATATAATACTGTATCTACGTTACATATAGTTATATTCATTTTCTTCTTCAAATTACCTTGGATCTTGGATATTAACTTTAGTAGTAAGATAAATATATAATAGTATCTACGTTACATATAGTTAATTCAACCTATTAATATTATAATATTATTGCTAGCTACTTGATTTTGGGATTTTTCTTTTCAAAAATTTCATTCTCTCAAAACTTTTTTAACAGTCAAATTAATGATTCTTCCACCCTTTTATATATGGGATTGTAGATAATTAAGGTGTTATACTCAAGTCCCAAGAATTACGTGAGTTGCTTACTAATTAATTAGAAAAACAAATATTTTTATGTATTACATTATTTTTCTAGCACTTTAAAAGCAAAATTTGTTGCTTTGATCCCTTTTTGAGCCTAAGCTAAAAATTTTGACTTGTTCCATTGTTTCATTAAACACCAAAAGATGGATTGTTTAGGATTCCCTTTCTCTTTGCTTGTTTTTGGTTCGACTGTTGTTTTAGAAGTAATAATAGTATTGTAGGTAGGTGAAAATAGAAAAAGAAAACATAGCTAGAATTCCCAAAAGCATAGAGGTTGGTCGGGCTATGGTTTGTCAGTTGGTGGTTTGTAAAACAAGAACAACCCCTTTTTTTAGGTCAGACCAACTAGTGAGATACTTCGATGAGCAAGTTAGCCAAAAAAAAAAAAAAAAAATGACATGGTTAGGAGAAAATGAGTGCATTCCTTTCTCTCTGGTTTGGGGGTTTATGTATAGTCTTGCTCAGACTGAGCTCCCTAGACTTGTTCTTGATCAGCCTACCCATCATGGACTTTGTGCGATTTTTTACCTCTAAGGTATTATGAAAATTGTCCTCTTTATATTTCTCGTATACAATACCAATCCAAGCCAAAAAGTTCTCAACAAACTTATAGAATCTACAATTTCCGCCACTAGGAATTTGGCCTATCATGCATTATGGGACTCCATACCTGGATTACTTTCTTCATAAAGGGAGCCATGGCTTTGAATCTCCTACCACTCAATCATGATACTCCTACATTTTTATACATAAATTTACAAATATATCTGAATTGTAAATATTTTATAGATGATATAATTATATATTAATCTTTAATTATTTTAGTATAGTACAAGCATGTAGGATAAGAAAAGATGTTGTAACCAAATAGTTGATTTTTATTTTTTAATATTCGTTCAATGACAAATTATCAAGTGGTGTAATATTTTAAAACGTTACGTTTGAGCATAATGAATCCAATACTATATATATGCACCGAGGCGAATTAAGTCAAAATTTTAGTTTAGGAGACAAAAATGAAGTAAAATATTAAAAAGATAAAAATTTACTAATTATATAATTTGAAAAATCACTTGTGTAAATATGTGTAGGGACTAGGTTTGAGCACTCCTATTGTTGAGTGAGTGAACTCAAGCCCAGCTAGCCCAATACAATGAATTTGTAGAGAATGGGTTCAAGAACTAGGCCTTAGTGAGGGATACAACGGCTAGGCATGGTTGCATGCGGATTGAATAGCATGGACGTGGATTTGTATGTGCAATGATGTTCCTCGGCACTCCTTTCGGGAGCTTGAGGTTCTTATTATTCTTTCAGTGATTGGTTACAAAGGTTTTCCATTCTTACAGGTTGCTGCAGTGTTCTATACTTATAATTTACTTCTTGTTTTTCTGTCTCTCGTTCAAGAGGGATTCCTTACATTATATACCCCATTTCAGTTGATCTTAGCCTTACATTTGTTGATCAAGCAGGTCACTACTTGAGTGCTTGTCCCATCAGCCACCTTCCCACTCTTTATGTGGGCTGCGGTAGCCAATGCTGCACTATTCAGGGGTCACTTCCTCATTAATGCGGCCAGAACGTTAGTTGTGGGCATTTAATGTGGAGGTAACAGTTCATCTTAGGCTTGCTCCTCCACCATACCTCCACGGCTGACACGTTGTACTTGTTTCTTCTCTTTAGATGCTCGGGAAGGCTGTTTTTTGTGGGCCATTGCTTCCTCCTCCCATGGTCTCGGTTGGCCGAGGACTGGGTCGTCCTCGGCAAGGCTCTTGGGCAATTTGGACTTTCACACTCCGTCCTCAGGTGTTTCTTCATCCTCGGCATGGGCCTTGAGCTTGGTACGAAGTGGGCTGAGGTTACTAGATTCTCTAACCCCACAATAGCCCCTCAAAATCCTGTGGTCCGGGTCCTCGGGCGGAGAGGAGGATTTTGACATCCTCGGGCCTTCGTGATGGCTTGTCACGTCTTATCCTCCGTTAGTGCCAGTCTTTTCGCTTGTCTAAGGCATGTTCCTAGCGCTTTGGTATACGGAGCGCGCCCTCATTTAATTCTGGCGGCTCTGTGCTTTCCACGTTCAACGACGTGATGCCAATCCAACGGCTGGGCTTTTCCCAGTTTATGGGCGAGGAAACTTGCACGGTTATCTTTAATTAGGGGTATAAATACCTGTTTGATCCGATCGGCCTCTTTACTTTTGCACTCAAAATTTTTTGCGCTTGTTCATTGAATTCGGTCAAATCTCTAACTATACTCACGCCTTTTTCAGCACGTTCTTCTTCTCTCTCTCTAGCTCAAACTTCCTCTTTGAGTCCTTTCTTTCCTTCGCCCTTTCTTGAGTCTCTTAGCCGTTGTTAAGGATGGGTAGATTTAAGAAGTTAGTTGAGTCTAAAGAGGCGATGGAGAAATTCATCGCCAATTATAGGACACCCAGTAATGTGGGCTTGAGGTACTGTGCGGAAGGGGAATGGCACATTCGGAGGGAGGAGGTTGAGGTCGTGATTTCCATAATCGCCTTCTTTGAGGGCGGTATGAGAATCCCCATGGGGTCAGTAACAAGGGGTTACCTTAGATACTTTAGGTTGGCCCCCACACAGTGCGCCACCAACGTGTTCAGAATCCTGGGTTGTGTGGACGCCTTGAATGAGCAGATGAGGTTGAGGTTAACCCATCATGATGTAAACTGGTGCTACAACCTCCAAAAACTGAAGGGTAAGTCTTATTACATGAAGACTAGGGATGATAAGGTCCGGCTTATCCAGTGTCTTCCTGAGTCCAGCAAGGGGTTGAACAAAGACTTTCTCATCGTGTCCGGGGAGTGGCACGATGGCCTCCATTATTCGACAAATGAGGGGACACCAGGTGGGGTACTTTGAGTAGGAGGGGGTCTAGTCTTTTGGGTTGTAGGTCTACTTTGTTTGGTTACTGACAGGAACATATTTTCTTTTCTGCAGATCCGCATGCCTTTAAGCGTCATTTTAACCTGGTCAACAATGAGGATTTGGAAAAGGTACTCAGGGCGGAGATCTTTGTGAATGAGGCTGACAACCAAGTTAGAGCCGCCCACAAGATCCTCGAATACAAGTCGCTCCAGAAGTCTTTCTCAGCTCCAAAGCATATGATCAGAGCCAAAGATCCTCGGCTTCGTAGCATAACTGTAGTAGAGTAGGGGTTTTTGTTTCCCGAAAGGTCTCTTACTCCGGAAGGTATTTCGTCGGCAGGTCCTTCTACCTCTACCCACGCTGCGGAGGCCGAGGAAGAAGAGCTAGGAGAAGAGGAAGAAGTTGCTGATTTGGGTCCCTCCAAGGACGAATTTAGCGCTTTTGACCAAGTCCATTTGGTCGAGGATTCCTTTGGTGACTTGGGTGATCCTAATCTGACCAAAGCGGACCTCCTCTCTGCAAGGACTTCTCCCCAGGTCGAGATGGGCTTTAAGAGGCAACGCCAAACCAACCTACTTGACCTACTTGAGGGTCAGCCGGGAAGGTACGAGCCGGGAAAGTCCCAACCCAAGCTTCCACCTCCGCTACCTAAGTCTCAACCTGTTCAGACCAGGTCGTCATCTTCTCAGTCTAAGCTTCCACCTCCTCCACCTCAGCCGAGTTTGCCACCAAGGCCCGAGCCTTCTGATCCCCAACAGAAGAAGGGCCCTAAGGGCAAAAGGCCTATGGGAGCTAACAGGACTTGTTCCTCCCAGGAGGAGGATGAGGCTCGGCGGCCTCCTAAGCAGCAAAAAACTTGGCACCAGGGCCAAGGAAGAGAGGTGGCTGTGCAGCCCGAGGCCAAGGCTTGGGTCCCTGCCCCAATGCTCTATGGGGAGCCCTTGATGGATACTGCCTCCCTCAGGGACTTCAGAGGGGATGAGGGCGCATACGTGGCCGATGCGCTGGAGAGGTCCCTGCTACTCCCTACCGATATGGCTCAATTGGGGAACTCAGCATGAAGAGGTATTTAGGCATGGTAAGCCATCCGATGCTTGAAACTTCGTTGATTTTTACTCTTCGGTTCCTAACTTATCGTTTATTTGTTTTGATTTGCAGGCTGTCTAGGCCACTTACAGGCTAGAAGAGGAAGCCAATAACCAAAGTAAGGCCATGGACCAGGAACGCGATAAGCGCATGGAAGCCACCCGGACCCTTAAGAACTCCGAGTCTGACCTTAAGAAGGCAAGAAAGGATCTAAAGGAGGTGACGAAGGCTAAAGATAGCGTGGTGTCTGGCCTAGCTGGCGCTCAGAAACAGGCCGCCGACTAGACGAGGCGCCTTTTAGACGCTGAGGGCCAACTGAACATTGCCAAGGAACACATTGCTGACTTAAAGCAGAAGTTGGCCGAGGCAGCGGGGGCTAAAGGTGTTGCCGAGCACGCTAGGGATGAAGCTTTGAGGGCCAAAGCAGAGGCTGAGTCTGCGAGGACAGAAGCCAAGAGCTCCAAAAAGCGAGCGGAGGAAGAGGCCTTTGCTCAGGGAGTGGCCGAGACTGAGGCTAACCTCAAGGCTCAAGTCCCTGAGGTGTGCAGGCGCTACTGCTCTGAGACTTGGAATGAGGCCCTCAACCAAGTTGGGGTCAAGGCCTCGTCTGAGCTTAAGAGGGTCGAGAGAGTGTACTACCCTCCTGCTATTCGAAAGGCTGCCTCTGCCACCTCTGAAGCCGACACCGCCCCCAAAGCGGCAGACAGGGACTAGGCCGATGCTGCCAAGGATCCCACTTCCATTGGTAGGCCTGCTGAGGAGGCTGAGCATCAAGGGGTGCCGAAGGAAGGAGAAACCAGTAGCCTGGAAGCGCCCCGGGATGTGGTGAAGCCCCCTGTTAGTCCTCAAGTCCCTCCTGCTGACTCCTAGGCTCTTCTTACTGAGGGGGACCTTCCCAAAGTTGCCCCTCCAGCCAAAGAGACAACTCTCATGGTGGTGCCTCTACAGGCTGTTTCCTTAGGTCAGAGCTCTAAAGACCTCGAGGATACCTCTAGACAGCCTCCCGAGGGGGAAGTGAAGCCCAATTTGAAGAAATAGGCTATCATAGCTAGCCTCTATCTTACGTTTAGTTTTTAGTTTAGCTTTTTTTTGTTTTTGTCGTTTTTGTTCCTTTTTTCTTTTAAGCACTATAATACTATGTTTCAAGTTGAATGCATGAATCCCCCTTTTTTTTGTGTTTGTTGTTGTTGTGATGAGTTTTGCTACTTACATAACTTGGGTTTTAATTATTAGCTTCACAATCTCAGAAGCTCAGCATGTTTTTCATTCTAAATTGATAACTGAAAAACGTAAAGCCCATAGTGACAATTCCCACTTGGACCTTGGACGATAATTGAGCCACCTTAACACCACGTCACATTTTTGCTAGATTGAGTACCAAGGGCATAACTCCACAATATTGGTTCTACATCACATGAATTGGTTACTGTAGACAGTAAAAAATGCTTAAGAAAGCTGTTAGTTGCTGATTATGCTAAGGGGTTAGGTTCAGTGTGCCTCAGAATGCCTTAAGTGACGCTCATGGGCCTGAATCTGAGGGCTATACAAGACCCTGATGCTGCTGAACCCTTAGGTTCTTCTCTGAGTAGCTAGTTTCCCCATAGATTTGAGTCCGAAGACTGTACAAGGCCTTGGTTCTGTCTAACAATTAGATTCTCCTGTAAGTGACTAGTTTCCCATAGGTTTGAGTCCGAGGACCATGCAAGACCTTGGTTTAGTCTAGTACTTAGGTTTTTCTTGAAGTGGTTAGTTTCCCCATAGGCTTAAGTCCGAGGACCATGCAAGACCTTGGTTCAATCTAGTACTTAGGTGGCCGCTAAAATACATGATATATAATCATAATAGACATAAAACTTGAATAAAAAAGGGGATGCTTTCATTAGTAATAATACCTTCTCAGGTTATTTACATTCCATGGACGGGGTACAGGTTTTTCATCTAGGTCTTCTAAGTAGTATGCACCTATCCCTGCCACCGAGGTAATTCGATATGGCCCCTCCCAGTTGGGCCCCAGCTTCCCCTAGGAAGGATTCTTCGCAGCCCCCACAACTTTCCTCAACACTAGGTCCCCCGGTGCTAGTGGCCTTAGCTTCACGCCGGCATTATATCCTTACTTGAGCTTTTGGTGGTAATAGGCCAGCTAGATCATTACCCCTTCCCTTCGCTCATCAACTAGATCTAGGCTCCTCCCAAGTAGTTCATCATTACTACCTGGAGTAAAGAGCTCGTCCTCAGCGTTGGGAAGTTTACCTCCAAAGGGATAACAGCCTCAACCCCATAAGTTATGGCAAAAGGCGTCTCCCCCGTTGACCGCTATGGTGTAGTTCGGTATGTCCAAAGAAAGTGCGGCAGCTCTTCTACCCATCTTCCCTTAGCGTCATCTAGTCTCTTCTTAAGCCCATTGACGATGACCTTGTTGACAGCCTTAGCTTGCCTATTTCCCTAAGGATAAGCTGGAGTTGAATATTTGTTTGTGATCCCAAGCTCGCAACAGTACCTTCTGAAGGCCTTGCCGTCAAACTGGAGTCCGTTGTCCGAAATGAGGGTATGAGGGACCCCAAATCTTGTGACAATGTTTCTCCAAAGGAATTTCTTGGCGACCACATCCCTGATGTTGGCCAACAGCTCAGCTTCGACCCATTTGGTGAAGTAATTTGTGGCAACCAACAGATATCTCTTAATCCCTAGTGCCTTGGGGAAAGGGCCTACAATATCCAACCCCCATTGGGCGAACAGCCAGGGGCTGGACAAAGGGTTGAGGACCCTTCCAGGCTGATGAATATTTGGGGTGAACCTTTGGCATTGGTCACACTTCTTAACATACTCCAGGACCTCCTTCTGCATCCCCGGCCACTAGTATCATTGTGTGATGGCTCGGTGAGATATGGATCTTCCTCTTGTGTGGCTCCCACAGATCCCTTCATGCAGCTCTTCAAGCAGTAACTCTGATGCGTCAGGGTGAATACACAGTAGGTACGGTCCAGAGTAAAAGCGCCTATACAAATTACGGTCCTCGGACAACCAGAACCGAGAGGCTTTCCTTCGTATTTTTTCAGCCTCTGATTTCTCCTCGGGCAGAACATCATCTTTAAGGTACTTCACTATGGGGTCCATCCAGCTGGGACCCATCCCAACTTGATGGATGTGGACCGTGCCCTTTGCCACCTCATTTGCTCTCTCTAGGTGCTCTACAAGAATGATCCGGGGCAAATACCTTGCCGATGTGAGAGACCGCGCCCCTGGCCCGTTTTAGAAAGTTGGGCCAAACCCACATGAATGGGTGGAGTCGTGTTATTGCCTCTCAAAATGGAGGTTCGACTGATTATATTTTCCCCTTTAGATTAAGGGTTTTACAATGGAGTCGCCACTTATTTAATTGTTGGAATAAATAAGAAAACCATAATTGAAAAATTCATCATTTTATTAATTTGAAATTAAATTTACATTGAACATAGGAAATTACATGACTTTGGTCCTAGATACAACCTAAGATAAAGTACATGGCTTTGTTTCCTAGTTACAATCTAGAAATTGAAAATTACAAGGATAAGCATTTGATCTACTAACCCTTGATCTAAGTTCGGAGGCTATGTTACAAGGTGGGAAGGTGTTAAGCACCCACCTTGCCCGGTGAAACCGGTCTTCTAGACTATGGTGGCCAACATTCATATCACATCATCCAATATGTTATCAATCAATTTACATGTTGAATTTGAAGTGTGTGCATGTGATAAACCCTAATTCAATTTATTAAGCATTGCATTTGGATTGAAAAATAAATTCTAGTGAATGTGTGTGTATAGTGACATCCTAGATTCAAGGACTTGAAAGAATTATGAAACAAACATGTTTTTCATATTTTTGATATGGATTTAAGATCAAAACTAGTGTTTATGCATGAACATGTGATGAACAACCAAGAACATGTGAAGAACACATAAGAACATTTAAGAACATTCAAACATATTCAAGAGAACTTAAATAATCACTATCATGTTTTAATCCTAAATTCTCATCATGAAAACACAAGAAACAAGTTAGGAAAAGGGATTATACCTTCATGCAAGATCCATACGGTGGAGGAGGAGATTCTTGAGGGAGATCCTAGGGGTGGAGGAAAAGAAGAACTAGGAGAGGGAGAGTGAGTCTCACTCAATACCTTGAGTCTCAGGAAGACCAAGATATGACAAGACTACTCTACTTCACTAGAACTCAAAAGGGGAGAAGAGAGGGGGGTTTTTGGTGTCTTGGAATGAAAGAGGGGGAGGGTTTATATAGTAGTAGTGGAGAGAATATGAATGGAATGCCATTTAATGAGGGTTGACAAGGATTATGAACCTAGACCTCATTTTAGCCTTGGGGAAAATCTGGTGCATTAAATGGAGAGATTGGTGGGAGTGGGGAGCAAGCCAAAATTCGGTTTTCCCGCAGCTGCTGTAACAGCTTGTAGAGCCAACTTCAAAAAATCATATCTGATCCAATTCTGATTGGAATTGTCTCGTTCTTGTGCTCAAATTGAAGCCCCGGATGTCTAGTTTCTGGGAAAATTAACCTCATTCACAGATTCAAAATATTCTGAGAGATATGGATGAAATGGTGAGCAGAGGTCATTTGTTAAAAAATGGTTTCAGCACAATTAACATTAATAGGTCCCAAATTAGCTCCCAATTAACATTAAATGGCTCCAATCACTCCCATTTCAGAATTAATTGGCTTCAAATTTACTCTAATTAAAAGATAATTGCATAAATTACTCATTGAATAATTAATGTTTTAATTATCTAATTAATTAGGTATATGCAACCTCACCATAGAATGTAGTCCTAACCAATCAAATTATGACACGTCATTAATCTCAAATTGATTATACTTATAACCAATTGAAATCAATTGTTCATAATCACATATAGTCGGACTCAATTTGTGATAGTACATCTTAGCTATTAAAACTTGATTTGATGATAACTTTCAATCTGATGGTCCGATTAGGGCTTATGACCAGTCGATTTAATCGTTACAACATCAAGATCATTTTGGTGAAATGAGATTAAGGATCTAATGGCTAGAATCAAGATGCATACTTTCAAGGCAAAATTACCCTTTTACCCTCCATGTGAGGTTAAATACGGGTTGCAAAATGGGGTGTCAACAGAATGCCCCTCATTGGCAGAGCTTGAAAAGCGAATGTCAATGTATGAAAGAGACACCTAACTTTGCAATCAGTATTTAACCATGGTAAATGTATGATGCATGTAGATAAAAATGCAGAATGTAATGTTGTAGATCAAAATGTGGACCGAATCTCGAGGGAGATTGCCTACGTACCTCTTGGTGGGAGGATCAGGTCCGAACGTAGTTCATGCATGCAAATTTTTTTTTTTTTTTTTTTTTTTGAATAAGTGCAAGACATGCTTACCTGAGGTCAAAAAATGGAGGACCAAGGATCCTGGCTCATGTTTTCAGAGGACCTAGGATTTTTGGATCTTGGCTCGTGTTTTCAGAGGACCAAGGGGATTTTTTTTTTGGGCTTTCGCTCATGTTTTCAGAGGACCAAAGGTTCTGGATCCTGGTTCATGTTTTCAGAGACCTAGGATTTTTGGATCTTGGCTCATGTTTTCAGAGGACCAAGGGTTTTTGGAGGCTTTGGCTCATGTTTTCAGAGGACCAAAGGTTCTGGATCCTGGTTCATGTTTTCAGAGACCTAGGATTTTTGGATCTTGGCTCATGTTTTCAGAGGACCAAGGGTTTTTGGATCTTGGCTCGTGTTTTCAGAGGACCAAGGGGATTTTTTTTTTTTTTTTTTTTTTTTTTTTGGGTTTTGGCTCATGTTTTCAGAGGACCAAAGGTTCTGGATCCTGGTTCATGTTTTCAGAGACCTAGGATTTTTGGATCTTGGCTCATGTTTTCAGAGGACCAAGGGTTTTTGGAGGCTTTGGCTCATGTTTTCAGAGGACCAAAGGTTCTGGATCCTGGCTCATGTTTTCAGAGACCTAGGATTTTTGGATCTTGGCTCATGTTTTCAGAGGACCAAGGGTTTTTGGATGCTTTGGCTCATGTTTTCAGAGGACCAAAGGTTCTGGATCCTGGCTCATGTTTTCAGAGACCTAGGATTTTTGGATCTTGGCTCATGCTTTCAGAGGACCAAGGGTTTTTGGGGCTTTGGCTCATGTTTTCAGAGGACCAAAGGTTCTGGATCCTGGCTCATGTTTTCAGAGACCTAGGATTTTTGGATCTTGGCTCATGTTTTCAGAGGACCAAGGGTTTTTGGAGGCTTTGGCTCATGTTTTCAGAGGACCAAAGGTTTTGGATCCTGGCTCATGTTTTCAGAGACCTAGGATTTTTGGATCTTGGCTCATGTTTTCAGAGGACCAAGGGTTTTTGAAGGCTTTGGCTCATGTTTTCAGAGGACCAAAGGTTCTAGATCCTGGCTCATGTTTTCAGAGACCTAGGATTTTTGGATCTTGGCTCATGTTTTCATAGGACCAAGGGTTTTTGGAGGCTTTGGCTCATGTTTTCAGAGGACCAAAGGTTTTGGATCCTGGCTCATGTTTTCAGAGACCTAGGATTTTTGGATCTTGGCTCATGTTTTCAGAGGACCAAAGGTTCTGAATCCTAGCTCATGTTTTCAGAGGACCAAGGGTTTTTGGAGGCTTTGGCTCATGTTTTCAGAGGACCAAAGGTTCCGGATCCTGGCTCATGTTTTCAGAGACCTAGGATTTTTGGATCTTGGCTCATGTTTTCAGAGGACCAAGGGTTTTTGGAGCTTTGGCTCATGTTTTCAGAGGACCAAAGGTTCTGGATCCTGGCTCATGTTTTCAGAGACCTAGGATTTTTGGATCTTGGCTCATGTTTTCAGAGGACCAAGGGTTTTTAGAGGCTTTGGCTCATGTTTTCAGAGGACCAAAGGTTTTGGATCCTGGCTCATGTTTTCAGAGACCTAGGATTTTTGGATCTTTTGGCTCATGCCGATGTGTGTGGGCCTTTTACCCTAGTACCTGCAAAATAAATATTTTCAATTAGTAACAGAGTTATTCATTGAAAAGAATTCGGCATACCTGGCGAATGCCCCTAGTTTAGGACATATTCCATTCTTTGATGAATGCTGAGGGTAGAGAGTTGACTTGATGTTGCACCACTGGAGAATATGAAAGAGGATCATAGCTTTCTGTTCCTGAAAAAGAATTTTAATGAAGATTTTTTTTTTTTTTTAATTTTGGAAATCTTGAATTTTTTTGAAGGAATTGAAAATTTTGATTGATGATTTTTTTTTGAAAACAACCTAGGAACCCGATGCCCATAGTCCCAAGGCTTTTTGAAAATTATTTTCTCTTCTTTTTTTTTTCTTTTTTTTCTAAGCAACCTAGGAAGCATGAACCCCTAGTCCCAAGGCTTTTTTGAAAGATTTAGAAAGAATTGATTTTTTTTTTTTTTGAAAATTTTGCCTTTTGTCCTTTTTTTTTTTTTTTTTTTTTTTTTTTTTTTTTTTTTTTTTGGAAATATGAAGATTTGTTCATTGAAAAAGATGAAGATGAAGATGGAGAAAAAGTGATGAAGATTTATTCATGATGATGATTTTTTTTTTTTTTTTTTTTTTTTTTTTTGAAAAACCTATCCTTTGAATGAGAATAACTTTGGCTGGAAGTTGATGCGGATTGCTATGTCCTTCCTTAATTCCCAATGCCCCTAGTTTGGGGCATATTCCATGCTTAGATTGAAGCTGAATTTATTTGATGTTGTGACCATTGGGGTACATGAAAGAAGATCATGGTCTGCCATCCTTGGTTCCTGCAAAAATACTTTCTTTCTCTAGCTTGTTAGAAACCAATTATTGTGAAAACTTGCACACAATATAAATAGGCCAATGCTCCAAGTTTAAACATGCTTAATGCAAACAAATGGGCTTAACCTAACATGCACCCAAATAATTTTGTCACATTGTTTTGATTTTGTTCTCCAAGATTGTTTAGGTGAATGGGACCGGGCCTTTGCAAGGCTGCCTACGTACCTCTCTCATAGAGGATCAGGTCAAGACGTAGTTCAAGAGAACTGGATTTTGGAAAAGAATGATTTTTTTTTTTTTTTTTTTTTTTTGAACAAGAGGTGATCCTTTGAACAACCATTTCAGCAAATCAAAGTGTCTAAGAATCAAACAAATCTCTTTGATTGGGAAGGATCAAGATCATTAAATTCATGTAATCAAATTTGCTTCATCCTTTTGAACATCATCTGATTAAGTCTCCAAAGGCAATCAAGAAATGAAATGAATCATATTGTTGGGGTAAACAAGGAGAATGCTTCGGGTTTGGAAGTTCTTTTGAGTCATTTTGAGAATTTGAGAAATTTTGTCCTCGGACATATCATCCTGTGGGGTTTGACAATTTTAAGCATTTTTCCTTTTTAATCCAAGAGAAAATAATATTAGAGCTTAAGATGTGCCTACAACTAGCAACACTTCAAGGAGGTCTTTACTCATGGGTTGTAATGTAGGCCGGGTTTGGGTTATGAAATGAAAGATATAAAAGGCTCAAAATTCCCTATGTTGTTTTCCCCAAGTATGCATTACTCAAAAATCAAGTATTGGAGGAGTTTTACCATTTCTTCTTTGTCATCTTCTCATTAGTCTTCATTGGTCACTTGTATCAACAATCGTTTTTATGCTTATTCATCTTGAATCATACCTCTAGACTTTCATCTTGTAAAATTCTTCTCTTTTTAGGTTGCATCTTCAAGTTTCCAACTTGGTAGGATTTTCCAATTTTTTCTTTTCTTCTTCTTCATTTCTTTGGCCCTAACTTTTGCCTAGACCGCCCTTTTGGGTTTTCAGCCTAGCGGGCTTTTTTTTTTTTGGCCTTTGCTTTTGCCTAGACTACCCTTTTGGGTTTTCAGCCTAGCAAGCTTTCTTTTCTTTCTTTCTTTCTTTCTTTTTTTTTTTTTTGTTTTTTTTTTTTTGTTTTTTTTTTTGTTTTTTGTTTTTTGTTTTTTTTTGGTCTTTCATCTCTTGATTGAATGAACTTTTGCCCTCCTTGTATTTCTCAGCTTAATGATTTTTGGTCATTTTGATGCACTCTCTAGACTTCTTTCTTGCCTCAATGCACTCGTACCTTTCTATGCTTGATGAATCTTTTCCTTTTTTGATGAACTTTCTTTTGGATAAACCTTCTACTCTTCTTGGCATGATGAATTTTAGGTTCTTCAAACTTGATGCACATTTTTTTTTCTCAAATTCATGGAATTTCATTTCTCTTTCCTTGATTGAGTGAAAACTCCTTTTACTTTGATGATCTCTTATCTTTAGCTTAATGAATTCTCTACTTGTCTTTCATGTCCTCTAGGAGAGATTTATCAATTAGCTTCAAAGCTCAAGGTCAACTCCTCCTTAACATGAGATTTAAGCATGCATACTTTGAATTTTCCCACCCTAGGTTTAGATTTTAGTGGGTTCATGCGAAAAAGAGGCTAAGTGTTTAAAGGCTCAAATGGGCTAGCAATGGATAATGATCATTCTAGGTATTAAGGTATAATCTTGTTTTACCAAAGATGGCCTCCTATCCCTAGCAATGCTTGCTTGTAGGCACAGTGACTTGAGCTCTTTTAATAAATTCCTCTTAAAAGAAAAAGTATGAATGCTCTATTGTTGTGAAACAAAAGATCTTTGAAATTGGTTTGAGTGCATGGATTCTTGGGATTTTTTGACGGATGGATTCTTTTTGATTGCCTTTTAAGACCATTTCTTCTTTTATTCAAAGTAATTTAACAAAAGTGTTTACATAGATCAAATGAAATCAATCCTTTCTCAGTACAAGTTGATTGTTCAAGCCTTTAAACATCTTAATTTAGGAAAAGTTTTGTCCAAGGGATCCTCATGTACCTTTTTGAAAAGAGGACTTTAAAGAATCTTGAAATCTTTGAAAGAAAAAAAATGGGTCTTTTTGAAAAAATCACTAGGAAGTCCAATGCCCCTAATTCAAAGAAATTTTTTTTTAAATGACTTAAGGGCTCAATGCCCCTAGTCCAAAGACTTTTTTCATTTGAATTTTTTTTCTTTTTTTGGAAAAGATTTGGAAATCTTGAAAAAAATTTGAATTTTTTTTTTTTTTTCTTAATATATATACATGAACAAAGCTCATTAAATGCTACAT
The DNA here is from genome assembly GCA_032727855.1 of Quercus ilex subsp. ballota. NCBI lineage: Eukaryota > Viridiplantae > Streptophyta > Magnoliopsida > Fagales > Fagaceae > Quercus > Quercus ilex. Next base: position 70,106,707 of record CM064912.1, read on the forward strand.
GAAAATTTTGAATTCAAAGAAACATGGAATAAACAAACAAATTTTAAGCTTAATCATGATGTTGCAAACCAAATGTGAAGTGAGGCAAAGTTGGGCCACATGCTTCTTCTTGGTCCATTTAGGATGCTTGAGGCTTGGTGTGCTTGAACTTTGATTATGATGAAATGTCTTGGGCTTGCACTTGGATGGCATGCATCTTGCGAGCTTTTAGCCTTTGATGTTGATCAAGTCTATACACCTTTTATGAGCTCAAGTGTTGAACTTAAACTCATTCAAGAAACAATTTTGGGCTTCCATACCAAGTAGAGTTCAATCATAGGCTTTTGGGCTTGAGTTCATTCACATCATACAAGGTTCAAATAATCATGATGGGCTCAAGCGTTGGACTTAAGTCATCATGGTTCAAACAACGGCCAAACAAATGCATAATGAAATGCAACTTACATGGACCGACCTAAAGGTAGGTTCTATGGGTCATTACAACATGGGTAGAAGGTAGGGTAAAGGTCCCCACAAGCTAGGACGTCGTACCTCCCAACTTGTGACGCCAGGAGCGCCACGTTGGTCCGAACGGTACAGTTTGTCCCTATGAACCACCATGGCATAACCATGATGATCCTTGTCGCGGTGGGTGGTAGGTTCACCGCTGGGTATGTGAGTCTCAGGAAGACCACAATCCACGGCTAATACTACCGGGCTTCCGGGCTAGCACACAAATAAAATAAATTTCATTCAAGCAAATGATGCATGACATGCAAAATAATGACATATTAGACATATTATATACTAAAAAGTAATAAACAAACAATGACATGGTTGGCCACCATAATCTGATTGAAGCTTAGCCCTCAATATCCCCAGCGGAGTCGCCACTGTGAGAGACCGCGCCTCCGGCCCGTTTTAGAAAGTTGGGCCAAACCCACGTGAATGGGTGGATTCGTGTTATTGCCTCTCAAAATGGAGGTTCGACTGATTATATTTTCCCCTTTAGATTAAGGGTTTTACAATGGAGTCGCCACTTATTTAATTGTTGGAATAAATAAGAAAACCATAATTGAAAAATTCATCATTTTATTAATTTGAAATTAAATTTACATTGAACATAGGAAATTACATGACTTTGGTCCTAGATACAACCTAAGATAAAGTACATGGCTTTGTTTCCTAGTTACAATCTAGAAATTGAAAATTACAAGGATAAGCATTTGATCTACTAACCCTTGATCTAAGTTCGGAGGCTATGTTACAAGGTGGGAAGGTGTTAAGCACCCACCTTGCCCGGTGAAACCGGTCTTCTAGACTATGGTGGCCAACATTCATATCACATCATCCAATATGTTATCAATCAATTTACATGTTGAATTTGAAGTGTGTGCATGTGATAAACCCTAATTCAATTTATTAAGCATTGCATTTGGATTGAAAAATAAATTCTAGTGAATGTGTGTGTATAGTGACATCCTAGATTCAAGGACTTGAAAGAATTATGAAACAAACATGTTTTTCATATTTTTGATATGGATTTAAGATCAAAACTAGTGTTTATGCATGAACATGTGATGAACAACCAAGAACATGTGAAGAACACATAAGAACATTTAAGAACATTCAAACATATTCAAGAGAACTTAAATAATCACTATCATGTTTTAATCCTAAATTCTCATCATGAAAACACAAGAAACAAGTTAGGAAAAGGGATTATACCTTCATGCAAGATCCATACGGTGGAGGAGGAGATTCTTGAGGGAGATCCTAGGGGTGGAGGAAAAGAAGAACTAGGAGAGGGAAAGTGAGTCTCACTCAATACCTTGAGTCTCAGGAAGACCAAGATATGACAAGACTACTCTACTTCACTAGAACTCAAAAGGGGAGAAGAGAGGGGGGTTTTTGGTGTCTTGGAATGAAAGAGGGGGAGGGTTTATATAGTAGTAGTGGAGAGAATATGAATGGAATGCCATTTAATGAGGGTTGACAAGGATTATGAACCTAGACCTCATTTTAGCCTTGGGGAAAATCTGGTGCATTAAATGGAGAGATTGGTGGGAGTGGGGAGCAAGCCAAAATTCGGTTTTCCCGCAGCTGCTGTAACAGCTTGTAGAGCCAACTTCAAAAAATCATATCTGATCCAATTCTGATTGGAATTGTCTCGTTCTTGTGCTCAAATTGAAGCCCCGGATGTCTAGTTTCTGGGAAAATTAACCTCATTCACAGATTCAAAATATTCTGAGAGATATGGATGAAATGGTGAGCAGAGGTCATTTGTTAAAAAATGGTTTCAGCACAATTAACATTAATAGGTCCCAAATTAGCTCCCAATTAACATTAAATGGCTCCAATCACTCCCATTTCAGAATTAATTGGCTTCAAATTTACTCTAATTAAAAGATAATTGCATAAATTACTCATTGAATAATTAATGTTTTAATTATCTAATTAATTAGGTATATGCAACCTCACCATAGAATGTAGTCCTAACCAATCAAATTATGACACGTCATTAATCTCAAATTGATTATACTTATAACCAATTGAAATCAATTGTTCATAATCACATATAGTCGGACTCAATTTGTGATAGTACATCTTAGCTATTAAAACTTGATTTGATGATAACTTTCAATCTGATGGTCCGATTAGGGCTTATGACCAGTCGATTTAATCGTTACAACATCAAGATCATTTTGGTGAAATGAGATTAAGGATCTAATGGCTAGAATCAAGATGCATACTTTCAAGGCAAAATTACCCTTTTACCCTCCATGTGAGGTTAAATACGGGTTGCAAAATGGGGTGTCAACAGAATGCCCCTCATTGGCAGAGCTTGAAAAGCGAATGTCAATGTATGAAAGAGACACCTAACTTTGCAATCAGTATTTAACCATGGTAAATGTATGATGCATGTAGATAAAAATGCAGAATGTAATGTTGTAGATCAAAATGTGGACCGAATCTCGAGGGAGATTGCCTACGTACCTCTTGGTGGGAGGATCAGGTCCGAACGTAGTTCATGCATGCAAATTTTTTTTTTTTTTTTTTTTTTTGAATAAGTGCAAGACATGCTTACCTGAGGTCAAAAAATGGAGGACCAAGGATCCTGGCTCATGTTTTCGGAGGACCTAGGATTTTTGGATCTTGGCTCGTGTTTTCAGAGGACCAAGGGGATTTTTTTTTTGGGCTTTCGCTCATGTTTTCAGAGGACCAAAGGTTCTGGATCCTGGTTCATGTTTTCAGAGACCTAGGATTTTTGGATCTTGGCTCATGTTTTCAGAGGACCAAGGGTTTTTGGAGGCTTTGGCTCATGTTTTCAGAGGACCAAAGGTTCTGGATCCTGGTTCATGTTTTCAGAGACCTAGGATTTTTGGATCTTGGCTCATGTTTTCAGAGGACCAAGGGTTTTTGGATCTTGGCTCGTGTTTTCAGAGGACCAAGGGGATTTTTTTTTTTTTTTTTTTTTTTTTTTGGGTTTTGGCTCATGTTTTCAGAGGACCAAAGGTTCTGGATCCTGGTTCATGTTTTCAGAGACCTAGGATTTTTGGATCTTGGCTCATGTTTTCAGAGGACCAAGGGTTTTTGGAGGCTTTGGCTCATGTTTTCAGAGGACCAAAGGTTCTGGATCCTGGCTCATGTTTTCAGAGACCTAGGATTTTTGGATCTTGGCTCATGTTTTCAGAGGACCAAGGGTTTTTGGATGCTTTGGCTCATGTTTTCAGAGGACCAAAGGTTCTGGATCCTGGCTCATGTTTTCAGAGACCTAGGATTTTTGGATCTTGGCTCATGCTTTCAGAGGACCAAGGGTTTTTGGGGCTTTGGCTCATGTTTTCAGAGGACCAAAGGTTCTGGATCCTGGCTCATGTTTTCAGAGACCTAGGATTTTTGGATCTTGGCTCATGTTTTCAGAGGACCAAGGGTTTTTGGAGGCTTTGGCTCATGTTTTCAGAGGACCAAAGGTTTTGGATCCTGGCTCATGTTTTCAGAGACCTAGGATTTTTGGATCTTGGCTCATGTTTTCAGAGGACCAAGGGTTTTTGAAGGCTTTGGCTCATGTTTTCAGAGGACCAAAGGTTCTAGATCCTGGCTCATGTTTTCAGAGACCTAGGATTTTTGGATCTTGGCTCATGTTTTCATAGGACCAAGGGTTTTTGGAGGCTTTGGCTCATGTTTTCAGAGGACCAAAGGTTTTGGATCCTGGCTCATGTTTTCAGAGACCTAGGATTTTTGGATCTTGGCTCATGTTTTCAGATGACCAAAGGTTCTGAATCCTAGCTCATGTTTTCAGAGGACCAAGGGTTTTTGGAGGCTTTGGCTCATGTTTTCAGAGGACCAAAGGTTCCGGATCCTGGCTCATGTTTTCAGAGACCTAGGATTTTTGGATCTTGGCTCATGTTTTCAGAGGACCAAGGGTTTTTGGAGCTTTGGCTCATGTTTTCAGAGGACCAAAGGTTCTGGATCCTGGCTCATGTTTTCAGAGACCTAGGATTTTTGGATCTTGGCTCATGTTTTCAGAGGACCAAGGGTTTTTAGAGGCTTTGGCTCATGTTTTCAGAGGACCAAAGGTTTTGGATCCTGGCTCATGTTTTCAGAGACCTAGGATTTTTGGATCTTTTGGCTCATGCCGATGTGTGTGGGCCTTTTACCCTAGTACCTGCAAAATAAATATTTTCAATTAGTAACAGAGTTATTCATTGAAAAGAATTCGGCATACCTGGCGAATGCCCCTAGTTTAGGACATATTCCATTCTTTGATGAATGCTGAGGGTAGAGAGTTGACTTGATGTTGCACCACTGGAGAATATGAAAGAGGATCATAGCTTTCTGTTCCTGAAAAAGAATTTTAATGAAGATTTTTTTTTTTTTTTTAATTTTGGAAATCTTGAATTTTTTTGAAGGAATTGAAAATTTTGATTGATGATTTTTTTTTGAAAACAACCTAGGAACCCGATGCCCATAGTCCCAAGGCTTTTTGAAAATTATTTTCTCTTCTTTTTTTTTTCTTTTTTTTCTAAGCAACCTAGGAAGCATGAACCCCTAGTCCCAAGGCTTTTTTGAAAGATTTAGAAAGAATTGATTTTTTTTTTTTTTGAAAATTTTGCCTTTTGTCCTTTTTTTTTTTTTTTTTTTTTTTTTTTTTTTTTTTTTTTTTGAAATATGAAGATTTGTTCATTGAAAAAGATGAAGATGAAGATGGAGAAAAAGTGATGAAGATTTATTCATGATGATGATTTTTTTTTTTTTTTTTTTTTTTTTTTTTGAAAAACCTATCCTTTGAATGAGAATAACTTTGGCTGGAAGTTGATGCGGATTGCTATGTCCTTCCTTAATTCCCAATGCCCCTAGTTTGGGGCATATTCCATGCTTAGATTGAAGCTGAATTTATTTGATGTTGTGACCATTGGGGTACATGAAAGAAGATCATGGTCTGCCATCCTTGGTTCCTGCAAAAATACTTTCTTTCTCTAGCTTGTTAGAAACCAATTATTGTGAAAACTTGCACACAATATAAATAGGCCAATGCTCCAAGTTTAAACATGCTTAATGCAAACAAATGGGCTTAACCTAACATGCACCCAAATAATTTTGTCACATTGTTTTGATTTTGTTCTCCAAGATTGTTTAGGTGAATGGGACCGGGCCTTTGCAAGGCTGCCTACGTACCTCTCTCATAGAGGATCAGGTCAAGACGTAGTTCAAGAGAACTGGATTTTGGAAAAGAATGATTTTTTTTTTTTTTTTTTTTTTTTGAACAAGAGGTGATCCTTTGAACAACCATTTCAGCAAATCAAAGTGTCTAAGAATCAAACAAATCTCTTTGATTGGGAAGGATCAAGATCATTAAATTCATGTAATCAAATTTGCTTCATCCTTTTGAACATCATCTGATTAAGTCTCCAAAGGCAATCAAGAAATGAAATGAATCATATTGTTGGGGTAAACAAGGAGAATGCTTCGGGTTTGGAAGTTCTTTTGAGTCATTTTGAGAATTTGAGAAATTTTGTCCTCGGACATATCATCCTGTGGGGTTTGACAATTTTAAGCATTTTTCCTTTTTAATCCAAGAGAAAATAATATTAGAGCTTAAGATGTGCCTACAACTAGCAACACTTCAAGGAGGTCTTTACTCATGGGTTGTAATGTAGGCCGGGTTTGGGTTATGAAATGAAAGATATAAAAGGCTCAAAATTCCCTATGTTGTTTTCCCCAAGTATGCATTACTCAAAAATCAAGTATTGGAGGAGTTTTACCATTTCTTCTTTGTCATCTTCTCATTAGTCTTCATTGGTCACTTGTATCAACAATCGTTTTTATGCTTATTCATCTTGAATCATACCTCTAGACTTTCATCTTGTAAAATTCTTCTCTTTTTAGGTTGCATCTTCAAGTTTCCAACTTGGTAGGATTTTCCAATTTTTTCTTTTCTTCTTCTTCATTTCTTTGGCCCTAACTTTTGCCTAGACCGCCCTTTTGGGTTTTCAGCCTAGCGGGCTTTTTTTTTTTTGGCCTTTGCTTTTGCCTAGACTACCCTTTTGGGTTTTCAGCCTAGCAAGCTTTCTTTTCTTTCTTTCTTTCTTTCTTTTTTTTTTTTTTGTTTTTTTTTTTTGTTTTTTTTTTTGTTTTTTGTTTTTTGTTTTTTTTTGGTCTTTCATCTCTTGATTGAATGAACTTTTGCCCTCCTTGTATTTCTCAGCTTAATGATTTTTGGTCATTTTGATGCACTCTCTAGACTTCTTTCTTGCCTCAATGCACTCGTACCTTTCTATGCTTGATGAATCTTTTCCTTTTTTGATGAACTTTCTTTTGGATAAACCTTCTACTCTTCTTGGCATGATGAATTTTAGGTTCTTCAAACTTGATGCACATTTTTTTTTCTCAAATTCATGGAATTTCATTTCTCTTTCCTTGATTGAGTGAAAACTCCTTTTACTTTGATGATCTCTTATCTTTAGCTTAATGAATTCTCTACTTGTCTTTCATGTCCTCTAGGAGAGATTTATCAATTAGCTTCAAAGCTCAAGGTCAACTCCTCCTTAACATGAGATTTAAGCATGCATACTTTGAATTTTCCCACCCTAGGTTTAGATTTTAGTGGGTTCATGCGAAAAAGAGGCTAAGTGTTTAAAGGCTCAAATGGGCTAGCAATGGATAATGATCATTCTAGGTATTAAGGTATAATCTTGTTTTACCAAAGATGGCCTCCTATCCCTAGCAATGCTTGCTTGTAGGCACAGTGACTTGAGCTCTTTTAATAAATTCCTCTTAAAAGAAAAAGTATGAATGCTCTATTGTTGTGAAACAAAAGATCTTTGAAATTGGTTTGAGTGCATGGATTCTTGGGATTTTTTGACGGATGGATTCTTTTTGATTGCCTTTTAAGACCATTTCTTCTTTTATTCAAAGTAATTTAACAAAAGTGTTTACATAGATCAAATGAAATCAATCCTTTCTCAGTACAAGTTGATTGTTCAAGCCTTTAAACATCTTAATTTAGGAAAAGTTTTGTCCAAGGGATCCTCATGTACCTTTTTGAAAAGAGGACTTTAAAGAATCTTGAAATCTTTGAAAGAAAAAAAATGGGTCTTTTTGAAAAAATCACTAGGAAGTCCAATGCCCCTAATTCAAAGAAATTTTTTTTTAAATGACTTAAGGGCTCAATGCCCCTAGTCCAAAGACTTTTTTCATTTGAATTTTTTTTCTTTTTTTGGAAAAGATTTGGAAATCTTGAAAAAAATTTGAATTTTTTTTTTTTTTTTCTTAATATATATACATGAACAAAGCTCATTAAATGCTACATGAAAATTTTGAATTCAAAGAAACATGGAATAAACAAACAAATTTTAAGCTTAATCATGATGTTGCAAACCAAATGTGAAGTGAGGCAAAGTTGGGCCACATGCTTCTTCTTGGTCCATTTAGGATGCTTGAGGCTTGGTGTGCTTGAACTTTGATTATGATGAAATGTCTTGGGCTTGCACTTGGATGGCATGCATCTTGCGAGCTTTTAGCCTTTGATGTTGATCAAGTCTATACACCTTTTATGAGCTCAAGTGTTGAACTTAAACTCATTCAAGAAACAATTTTGGGCTTCCATACCAAGTAGAGTTCAATCATAGGCTTTTGGGCTTGAGTTCATTCACATCATACAAGGTTCAAATAATCATGATGGGCTCAAGCGTTGGACTTAAGTCATCATGGTTCAAACAACGGCCAAACAAATGCATAATGAAATGCAACTTACATGGACCGACCTAAAGGTAGGTTCTATGGGTCATTACAACATGGGTAGAAGGTAGGGTAAAGGTCCCCACAAGCTAGGACGTCGTACCTCCCAACTTGTGACGCCAGGAGCGCCACGTTGGTCCGAACGGTACAGTTTGTCCCTATGAACCACCATGGCATAACCATGATGATCCTTGTCGCGGTGGGTGGTAGGTTCACCGCTGGGTATGTGAGTCTCAGGAAGACCACAATCCACGGCTAATACTACCGGGCTTCCGGGCTAGCACACAAATAAAATAAATTTCATTCAAGCAAATGATGCATGACATGCAAAATAATGACATATTAGACATATTATATACTAAAAAGTAATAAACAAACAATGACATGGTTGGCCACCATAATCTGATTGAAGCTTAGCCCTCAATATCCCCAGCGGAGTCGCCACTGTGAGAGACCGCGCCTCCGGCCCGTTTTAGAAAGTTGGGCCAAACCCACGTGAATGGGTGGATTCGTGTTATTGCCTCTCAAAATGGAGGTTCGACTGATTATATTTTCCCCTTTAGATTAAGGGTTTTACAATGGAGTCGCCACTTATTTAATTGTTGGAATAAATAAGAAAACCATAATTGAAAAATTCATCATTTTATTAATTTGAAATTAAATTTACATTGAACATAGGAAATTACATGACTTTGGTCCTAGATACAACCTAAGATAAAGTACATGGCTTTGTTTCCTAGTTACAATCTAGAAATTGAAAATTACAAGGATAAGCATTTGATCTACTAACCCTTGATCTAAGTTCGGAGGCTATGTTACAAGGTGGGAAGGTGTTAAGCACCCACCTTGCCCGGTGAAACCGGTCTTCTAGACTATGGTGGCCAACATTCATATCACATCATCCAATATGTTATCAATCAATTTACATGTTGAATTTGAAGTGTGTGCATGTGATAAACCCTAATTCAATTTATTAAGCATTGCATTTGGATTGAAAAATAAATTCTAGTGAATGTGTGTGTATAGTGACATCCTAGATTCAAGGACTTGAAAGAATTATGAAACAAACATGTTTTTCATATTTTTGATATGGATTTAAGATCAAAACTAGTGTTTATGCATGAACATGTGATGAACAACCAAGAACATGTGAAGAACACATAAGAACATTTAAGAACATTCAAACATATTCAAGAGAACTTAAATAATCACTATCATGTTTTAATCCTAAATTCTCATCATGAAAACACAAGAAACAAGTTAGGAAAAGGGATTATACCTTCATGCAAGATCCATACGGTGGAGGAGGAGATTCTTGAGGGAGATCCTAGGGGTGGAGGAAAAGAAGAACTAGGAGAGGGAGAGTGAGTCTCACTCAATACCTTGAGTCTCAGGAAGACCAAGATATGACAAGACTACTCTACTTCACTAGAACTCAAAAGGGGAGAAGAGAGGGGGGTTTTTGGTGTCTTGGAATGAAAGAGGGGGAGGGTTTATATAGTAGTAGTGGAGAGAATATGAATGGAATGCCATTTAATGAGGGTTGACAAGGATTATGAACCTAGACCTCATTTTAGCCTTGGGGAAAATCTGGTGCATTAAATGGAGAGATTGGTGGGAGTGGGGAGCAAGCCAAAATTCGGTTTTCCCGCAGCTGCTGTAACAGCTTGTAGAGCCAACTTCAAAAAATCATATCTGATCCAATTCTGATTGGAATTGTCTCGTTCTTGTGCTCAAATTGAAGCCCCGGATGTCTAGTTTCTGGGAAAATTAACCTCATTCACAGATTCAAAATATTCTGAGAGATATGGATGAAATGGTGAGCAGAGGTCATTTGTTAAAAAATGGTTTCAGCACAATTAACATTAATAGGTCCCAAATTAGCTCCCAATTAACATTAAATGGCTCCAATCACTCCCATTTCAGAATTAATTGGCTTCAAATTTACTCTAATTAAAAGATAATTGCATAAATTACTCATTGAATAATTAATGTTTTAATTATCTAATTAATTAGGTATATGCAACCTCACCATAGAATGTAGTCCTAACCAATCAAATTATGACACGTCATTAATCTCAAATTGATTATACTTATAACCAATTGAAATCAATTGTTCATAATCACATATAGTCGGACTCAATTTGTGATAGTACATCTTAGCTATTAAAACTTGATTTGATGATAACTTTCAATCTGATGGTCCGATTAGGGCTTATGACCAGTCGATTTAATCGTTACAACATCAAGATCATTTTGGTGAAATGAGATTAAGGATCTAATGGCTAGAATCAAGATGCATACTTTCAAGGCAAAATTACCCTTTTACCCTCCATGTGAGGTTAAATACGGGTTGCAAAATGGGGTGTCAACAGCCGAGGAGGTGGCAAGTGTGGCCAATGAATCGGCATGGGTGTTTTCGCTCCTAAAGACATGTGACAAGCTGAAAAGATCAAAATCTGACTGCAAGCGCTTGACTTGGCATAGGTACTCTTGCATCCTCGGATCTCTAGCTTCCAGTTCTCCTTTTACCTGGCCCACCACCAATCTTGAATCCGAGAACACCTCCATTGCTTTTCCTCCCATTTTCTGCACCATGACCATCCCTTGTAACAGTGCTTCATACTCGGCTTCATTGTTTGTGGCCGAGAACTCGAGTCTCAGGGATCTTTCTATGACAAACTCCTCAGGAGATACTAAGACCAGTCCCACTCCTGACCCCCTCTGATTTGCCATGCCATCCACGTATACCCTTCAACATGGTGGCCCCGAGATGGAGATTGCCCCAACTGATTTTTTGTCCATGCTTATCTTCTTAGGTGGCATCTCTATTGGTGGTTTAGCGAATTCGGCCACCAAATCAACCAAGACCTGGCCTTTTATGGAGGTCCGAGGCATGTATTTGATGTCAAAAGCCCCCAGAATTGTGTTCCACTTCGCGATCCTTCCCGTGTTATCAGCCGTTCGAAGTACAGACTTCAAGGGTAATTGGGTTAGGACAACCACTGTGTGAGCCTGGAAATAATGGGGGAGCTTTCGTGTAGCATGGATCACAGCTAGTATGGCTTTCTCCAAGGGTAGGTACTTGACCTCAGCTTCATGTAGTGACTTGCTAACGTAATAGACTGGTTTTTGAACGTCATTGTCATCCCGAATCAGAACCAGGCTCAAAGCGTGAAGCGCCACAGTAATGTATGCGTATAGGACCTCGTCGGCCTCAGGGTTGGACATGATAGGTGGCCAAGATAGGTACTCCTTAAGTTGCTAGAAGGCCATAACACAATCCTCGGACCACTCGAATCCCTTCCACTTGTTGATCAAGAGATAGAAGGGCCTGCACCTGTCAGCCGACCTGGAAATGAATCGATTCAGGGCCGCGATCATCCCAGTAAGCTTTTGGACCTCCTTGGGGTTTTGTGGAGGCTTCAGATTATGAATAGCCTTGATTTGGTCATGGTCAACCTCGATTCTCCTGTGGGTAATAATATATCCTAAAAACTTGCCAAATCCCACGCCAAACGAGCATTTGGAAGCATTCAGGCGCAACTTGTGCTTCCTTAAGACATTAAAGGTGCAGTCGAGGTCCCCTAAATGTTCAGATACCGCTTTACTTTTTACCACCATATCATCAACATAGACTTCGATGCTCTTGCCCAGCATTGGCCTGAACATTCTCATCATCATCCTTTGATAGGTAGACCCCGTGTTCTTCAGGCCGAATGGCATTACTTTGTAATGGTAGTTCCCAATTGGTGTCACAAAGGCTGTCTTCTCATGATCCTCCAAGGCTAGTGGTATTTGATGATAGCCTTGAAAGGCGTCTAGGAAACTCATCCGAGGATGGCCCGTAGTTGCATCCACTAGCTGATCTATCCGAGGCATGGGGAACGGGTCTTTTGGACATGCCCTGTTTAGGTCAGTGAAGTCTACACAGACCCTCAACTTTTCGCTTTTCTTCTTGACCACCACAGTGTTGGCTAACCACTCCGGGTAAAAGACCTCTTTGATAGCCCCTACACGCTTAAACTTATTCACGTCTTCCCTAATCGCGTCAGCGTGCTCTCTTGATGGGCGCCGGGGTGGCTGCTTCTTTGGAATTATGGACGGATTGACATTGAGATGGTGACAGATGAAGGACGGATCAATCCTTGGGGCATCACATGCATCCCATGCAAACACGTCAAAATTATTTTTGAGGAACTCAACTAGCTCCTCCTGCTCCTTGGGAGGCAGCCGAGCCCCTACCCAAAATAACTTCTCCGGGTCGTCACCAATCACAACTTTCTCCAGATCCTCACATTTTGCTTCCTCAGCAGCTGCATCGGGAGGCGCCACCGGGGTCTTTGATTGTTATAAGCCCCCTTTAGCAGTAGCCGAGGGCTGTGCATTGAGCCGACATGATATAGCAACCACTATGTATTGCCTTGCCGTGGATTGACTACCACGGATTTCGAGAACTTGATCTCTTGACGGGAATTTCACCTTCTGGTGCAAGGAGGAGGCGACAGCCCCCAAGGTATAGAGCCATAGCCTTCCTACGATGGCTATGTAGGGGGAGTAGGTGTCTACTACTATAAAGTTCACCTCCACCACCTATGGGCTGGTCTAGATGGGCAGCCTGATCATGCCCTTTGGGATAACAAGCTTCCCGTCAAAGCTTATCAAGGGAGAGCTATAGGGCTTTAAGTCCTCGGGTTTTAAACCTAGCCCTTTATAGAGGTTCGGGTACATGACCTTGGCCGCACTGCCATCATCGACCATCACTCTCCTCACATCATAGTCTCCGATACTGAGAGTGATCACCACAGCATCATCATGGGGCTGGGTGGTCCCAATCTTGTCTTCCTCTGAAAAGCTCAAGGTTGGGTGAGAATCCCTTCTGGCCCTCTTCGGCTCTGGCTGGGACTCCTCGGCAGGGATCTGGGTCACAAATAGCACTCGCGAAGGGCGCATACCTGTTCTTCCTGGTGCGGCCAAGATTACGTTGATCGTCCCTGCGAGCGCCCTTAAGGCGTTATCTCTCCTCGGCTCTTGATTAGTCTGGCCTCGATGGTCACTGGGGTGATGCAGAAGGTGCTTCAGCTTTTCTTCTCAGACCAGCTGGTTCAGATAGCTCCGGAGATTCCTGCAGTTCTCTGTAGTATGTTCGTGGTCCCTATGGTATTGGCAGAAAGGTTCTGATTACGCTTCATGGACTCCCCCACCATCTTATTCAGCCACCTAAAGTATGGCTCGCTCTCGATTTTCGCCAACACCCTGTGCACTGGCTCTCGGAATATGGCATGGACCGCCTGCATGTCGGTTGCTCTAGATTGCCCCGCAAAGTCCCTCCTTGGGCGGGTGTTGTTGTATCGATCCGGCCTGAAATCCCTCCTCTCCTAAGGGATAACCTTCTCCTTTCCTTTGCCCTGCCGCTGGTCTTCCTCCACTCATTTGTACTTGTCGATCCGATCCATCAGTTGGCGCATATTGGTGGCGGGCTTGCCAGTCAAAGACTTCCTTAGGCCGTGTCCAGTCGGGAGACCATTTTTGAAGGTACTGATGGCCACCTCGTCAAAATTGCCCTCCAGTTCATTGTACATCTCCCAATATCGGCCCGAGTAGGCCTTTAAGGTCTCTCCATCATGCATGAACAGAGACAGTAGCGCGCTTAAGGGCCGTGGGGTTATGCTGTTCATAACGAAGCGAGAGCCAAAGGCTTAGGTCAGCTGTCTATATGAATCTATGGAATTCGTCCTCAAGCCGATGAACCACCTCATCGCCATTGGACCCAAGCTAGAAGGGAAAACCTTGCACATCAATGCCTCGCTTTTGGAGTGGACAGCCATTCTTTGGTTAAACTGGCTCACATGCTCCACAGGGTCCGTTTTGCCGTTATAAATGGAGAAAGTCGGTTGCTGGAACCGCCAAGGAAGGGTAGCCCTTTTTATGTGGCGCGTGAAAGGCGACTTGGATAGTGGATCCAGTGCCCTGCTCATGGCATCGTACCCTAAGCCCCTAGGAGATGGGCTCTTATGTTTACGCTCCCGGTAGTGCTCTTCTTCATGAGAGAAGTCTCGCTTGGAGGAGTTCTCGACCTTTGCCTATAGTCATCGTCGCTTTCATCGTCAGAGGGCAGGTCGGGGCTAGGTCGAGTTTGCCTTCGTTATGCATGGCACAACCTCCTCTTCAAGTCATCTATCTCTTGCTACATGGCCTGCCCATCGTTCTGCCCCCGGGTCACGCGGCTTCTAACTTCCTTTGGCTGGGTCCGGTTGTTGTTTTGCCCCTGGGGCACATGGCTGTCCTCACGCAAGTAGCTTCTGCTGGTTTGAGTGGTGTGCACACTTCCCTCTCGAAATCTTTCATTCTCTTCATTTCGATCGCGCTCAGGGTTGGCGAAGTTACCCTGATGCTGGGATTTGACCTGTTCAGGCTGATGGGAGCCTGCTTGATGAGGGCCTGATCTTGCCATGCTTGGTCGTTGCCCTTACTAATACATGAGTTCTTCCCACAGACGACGCCAATTGTAGGGACTGGGTTTAAGCACTCCTACTGTTGAGTGAGTGAACTCAAGTCCAGCTAGCCCAATACAATGAATTTGTAGATAATGAGTTCAAGAACTAGGCCCTAGCGAGGGATATAACGGCTAGGCATGGTTGCATGCGGATTGAATAGTATGGATGTGGATTCGAATGTGCAATGATGTTCCTCGGCACTCCTCTCGGGAGCTTAAGGTTCTTATTATTCTTTCAGTGATTGGTTACAAAGGTTTTCCTTTCTTACAGGTTGCTGCAGTGTTCTATACTTATGATTTCCTTCTTGTTTTTCCGTCCCTCTTTCAAGAGGGATTCCTTACATTATATATCTCCTTTCAATTGATCTTACCCCTACATTTGTCTATCAAGTAGGTCACTACTTGAGTGCTTGTCACATCAGCCGTCTTCCCACTCTTTATGTGGGCTGCGGCAACCAAGGCTGCACTATTCAGGGATCACTTCCTCATTAATGCGGCCAGAACGTTAGTTGTGGGCATTTAATGTGAAGGTGACAGTTCATCTTAGGCTTGCTCCTCCACCATGCCTCCACGGCTGACACATTATACTTGTTCCTTCTCTTTAGATGCTCAGGAAGGCTATTTTTGGTGGGCCATTGCTTCCTCCTCCCATGGTCTCGGTTGGCCGAGGACAGGGTCATCCTCGACAAGGCTCCTAGGCAATTTGGACTTTCACACTCCGTCCTCGGGCGTTTCTTCATCCTCGATATGGGTATTGGGCTTGGTACGAAGTGGGTCGGGGTTACTAGATTCTCTGACCCCACAATATGATTTTGGTATTTTATTTTAAATATAAAATTCATAACATTTTTTTTACAAGTGGATTCCCTTATAAGTAAGGAGGGATTTTTTTTTTTTTTTTTTTTCTTTCGAGAAGTCAATAAAAGCAGTTCTTAGGGGGAGGGAAATTTCATAAATGTTACAATAAAACTTTATATGTATATTTTAAGTTTTACAAGTTCACTAATTGAAAAGGCTAATTGTCTTCGTAAAGTATCTTAGTATTTATTGGTGGTGGACCCAAGTACTAAAATAAATTTTCTTCTCTTTTTTATTTTTTCTTTAAAAAAAATTAGATAAGTGTAATAGGATCAAATGGAGAAAGTATTTCCACACTCCACAGTTCCACTTTTGAAAAACATCCTGAAAAATGAATAGGAAATACTTAGTTTTAGCAAGAGTGGTGGGTTTTTAAAACTAATAGTGAGCACATGACATGTATGTGTACACCTCCTATATCTCAATCATAATTAAAGTCAAAATTATTTAAGATAGTTGTTAGGAACTTAGGATACTAATGGTTACAAAGACTTTAGATTTCAAATATTAATTGTCAAGCTATGTAGTGATGGGTAAAGGAACCTATTTGAAGAATATACCAAAACGTGTATAACTATTTGTTACACTTTGATTGATACTCAATTACAAAACAGTAAAATTTAATATTTTAATTTTAGACCTCAGTGCTGAATACTTGTTTTAAGGATTTTTTTTTTAATTTAATTTAATTTATTTTTGTTTTAGAAAAAGGTAAATGATTTTAAGTTGATTATAAATATAATGTAAGGATATTTTGAAATATTTGAAAAGTGGGCGCCAAAAGAGTTACTCCAAGTATAGATGTAGCATAACTAGAATGTTCAAAGTTATAATGTAGTCATAAGTTGTAATTAATCACGTGAATACTATGGATTCAAATTCTATCAGCAAATAAATGAATAAGAGCACATGATATTAAAAAATTTTGAATTTATAAAAATAAATCATCCATAAAGTGATTTGCATGTCTTAGTGCAAAAGAGGATGGTGAATAGTTTCAATTCTAAATTCCATTATTGTGGCCTTGAATTAGAAGAACCAAATGGTATTTCATTTGGCAGGTGATAGTTAGGTGAAGAAAATCATTCTTATCCATGTCGATTTAATAAACTACCCGCCGTTTAAAGACAACTAATTAGGTGCTTCCAGTCAAAATATTGGAAATATAGCGGAGGCCATGTTTTTTATTTTTCTCGAAATTGTACTGTGAAAGCATAGATAGCCATTGGATAGTCAACCAGCAAAGGACACACTTTCGACCGTTGGGACGAAAAGGGGAACTCTTTTGGTTGGTAGAGGAAATGGAATACAAGAATTTCAAGTTTTTGGAAAACATAAATTGGCATGAAATTCAAAGCAAAGGGGGTCCCAATTTAGAAGAAATTTTATCTACTTTCTTGTTCCTAGAACAGCTTCCACTAGATTAAATACTTCATTAATTAGTTTTTCCGTGGAAAATGATTCATTACCCATTAGTTTTCCAAAGAGGAGGGAAAATATATTACTCCTCCATTATCATAGATTTGGGTATGCCTTGAGCCCACCTTACACTAATATTTTTTTTATAATAAAAAAATAGTGAAGTCGCATTTTGCATTTTCTTTCTAAGGGGTGGAGAGTGTTTGGAGAAAAAGACAATTTTAGGGTGCCAAAAGTCTTCGTATAAAGTAATAGGTAATGATTTTTGTTTTATAAGTGGTGGCTAAACATGTTCTCATGGCCTATTGTCACGTGGTATAGCGACATTCTTATCAAATATTTGGTTTTCAACGACCATATCCTTTCTTTTGCTCCCATTTTGATTTTTTCACCATTATAACATGGTAAATTATGAGTGGTTATCTATTACACATTTCAAAGCTATGAGGTTAGATATTTTCTTTAGAATAGTCAAATCTAGGAGAGAAGATATTTATTTCCTCTACTTACATGTGTTTCCACACTCTCACTTATAACTGAGTCAACTCGTGGTATCTTTTGTTTCTTTGATGGGCAACTCGTGGTATCTAACTCGTAGATACCACAAGTTGGTATCTAACTCATAGATACCATGAGTTAGATACCAACTCGTGGTATCTAATCTCACATGTGAGGGGTACATGTACACATGCATCTATCCACTTTGGATAGAAGTTCAAAATTCTTGTATTTTCCTCTCTTTTGTACTAGTCCCTGTTGGAATGGAAAAATGGAAGTTTGGCTTTCAAAATCGGTACTCTTGTACCTTTATTCTTTTAAAACCGGTTAATGTATACTCTTAGAGCATACATTAATCATTCATTTTATGAAACATTCTATGGTAAATTGAAAAAACTATCAAAAAAATTAATCTCTTTAATTTTTTCATTTTTTTTATAAATTTTTTCCTAAATTGGTTTACTAATGTATGCTTTTAGGGCATATTGTATGTCCTTTTTCCATAAAAATGACTATATATAAATATAGTCCTTTTGACATACTGCCAAGAGAATTAGACACATTTGGACCTCGGTTTAACTCGTTCAATGTTGGTAAATATGGTTCTTAATTAGTGTTTAATCATAATTTGATACTAGTATTGATCCTCCGTCTGATCATGACAAATAGATTTTGTTACTTTCAATTCAAAAGATCTCGGACGTTGAATTGATAATTAAATATTTAAAAAAATTTAAAATTCAGGTGTCCTAGTCTCCTCCTAGAATGTACAGATTAATTTTGAAGAATATCATTAATCTCAAAATGGAGGTGAGGACTAAGGCATAGTACTTTTACATCTTTACTACGTGATTGTTTGTGGGAGATTGTTACCTTTGGTATGTTTGTAAATCAAGATGTCATCGACTATCCGAGTAGACGAGTCGGAGGTCGGAGCAGAGCAGATGTTACTTTGCTAGAGCAATTCAACCAATACACCATTAAAGTTTTGGATTCTAATTGAAATTGAAATTGAGAAACAAATACGTGAAGTTTTATACAAAGATTATTGTGGTTGCTTCTATAAGCCTGTCTTAAGGACGATGATAATTAAAGAGCAATCCACTATAAGAAGTCAAGTGATTACAAGATATAAAAATGATTAATATCAAATAAGACACTCAACTCTTTCTGTTTGATAGAGAAAATCTTGGACAGGTTGGAAAAAATGAAGGAAAAAGTACAGAATTTTTTCCACACACAGTTTGTTAGAAAAGAAATGTTAAGGAATAGAAAAAGGTTTTGAGAAAGCTTTCTCAATACTTTCTTACACTTTGGCTCACTTTCCAATACTTTCATGTAAGTAAGGGAAAAAAAAAATTTAATGGATGCTCTAAGGCATTGATTTAAAAAATATATTTAAAAACTTTTTACTTGAAAAAAAAAAAAAAAAATTTTTTTTTTTTACTGGTTTTTATATTTCTGATGAAAATGATGTCAAATTTTTTTTAAAATAGTTTATTAAAAGACACCAATTACCATAATCCAAAAAATAAAATAGAAGGAAAATAGTTTGATAAGATAGGGTTTACAATTTTTGCCTCTTGTTATTCAAACTTCCCTTGTTATTCACGACAATTTTGACCCATACAGCTATACTTCTCCAATTTTCAATATCAATATTCTTATCTCCAATTTGAAAAAAAAAAAAATTCTACGTTGTTAATAAGTATAACGTGTATTGCGTGATTTAAAACATAATAATAAAACAATAAAACACATTATTCGTTAAACTACAGTAAGCCCAAAAGGAATTGAATTATGCTGATTAAAAATTATATTTTATGAAACTGGTTATTATATGATCCACACCATTATAATAAAACTTTTATTTGTTGTGAGAAGACCATTATAATAAAAATTAATTTATTATTAAAAAAAAACAGTGAACACATTTTTTTTATTAATAATAAACTGATACAAGTAATTATACTAAGAAGAATTAAATATTTAAAAGGCAATAAATAAGTTGATATTTTAAACTAAAACAAACCAATCCTAAGTTAATAAAGGCATGGGGTCAAAGAATTTGACAACCGTGGCCCACTTTATACTAAGCCCAAAGCCTACGCCGAGGAGGAAGAAATGACCGAGGACAAAAGAAGTAAGTCCAAGATGCCCTGAAACATCGCTGAGGACAATTCTGTCCTCGGCCAACCAAGATCACAGAAGGGAAGAGCGGCATGCCATCAAAGGCAGCCTCCCAGAGCATCCCAAGGAAAAGGACAGGTACAATGGGTCAGCCATAGGAACACGGTAGAGGAGCAATTCAAGGAGAAACTGTCACCTCCGCATTAAATGCCCACAACTAACGTCCTGGCCGCATTAATGGAGAAATGACCCTTAAACAGTGCTGCCTTGGTTGCTGCAACTCACAGGAGGTTTAAGAAGGTGGCTGATGGGACAAACACTTGAGTAGTGACCTGCATGATCAATAAATAGAAGGCTTAGATCAACTGGAAGAGGGTATATAACGTAAGAAATCCTCCAGGAAAGGTGGTGGTGAAAAACAGAAAACACAGCAACAATTTATATTGTCTTCAAAACCCTTGTAACCAAACACGAAAGAAATAATAAGAACAATAAGCCCCTCAGAGGAGGGCCGAGGACCGAATTTTACACTTTAGTCCACGTCCTTGCTATTCAACCTATTAATTGCCATGTCTAGTTGTTGTAACCCTCACTAATGCCTAGTTTTTCAATCCACTCTCTATAAATTTATTGTATTGGGCTAATTGGGTCTGAGTCCATTCATCCAATAAAAGAAGTGCTCAAATCCAGTCCCTGCAAAAGGGTTTGTCACTTCTCCGCTCAGTACAATATAGGAATGATAAAAAAGAAAGAAATAGAAAGAGAATAAGAGATACCACTTTTATATTATGTGTGTTTGGTATGAGGAATGAAAAAGAAAAAGAAAAAAAGAAAGGATAATTGATGTCAATTTCTTTTTGTTTGGCTAAGAACAAAAATGAGAGGAAATAAATTATACTTTCACACACCTCATTTCTTAAAAAAAAAAAAAAAAAAATACTCAGAGACCTTATCTCTTTAAACAACAATAAGCTAAAAAAATAAAGGATTAGATTAATTCACATTGGTGCAATTATCCCCTCTCTACTTATAAAAACTTTTTACCACTTTCACTGTTTATTTTTTTTTCTCATTGATTTTTATTGAATGATAATTGAGATTAAAAGCTTTTTTTTTTTCCAACTCTCAATCTCATCATGAAGACTAGCACCCGATCTTAATCCAATAAACTCATCCAAACTTCCAATTCCTAACATACCTTTATAGGTGTGACACAATAGTTAGAAAATTATATTTAAGGTGTACAATGCAAATATATATATATATATATATATATATATATATATATATATATATATATATATATATATATATATATATATATATATATATATATATATATATATATATATATATATATGGGTCAGATGACCGAGTTTGATTGAAGACATAGCAATTTTTTGGAGCTGCTATTTTTAAAATGACAAAGTTTAACTACAAATTTGATTATAGTCTAAGTCAATAACTCTCTTTAAAAAAAAAAATTAGCATGATTACATATTTTTAAAATCTAATTTTTAAATTTCATGTTTTTTAATTATGTTCTTAACATATATATATATATATATATATATATATTAAATTTCATACCAATCAGATGTAATTTATTATTTGATATAAAAATTAGAAATTTAAAATGTTATTGATGACATAACTATTGATCTTTAATCTTTTGAAAATTTTGCAAACATGAATGATATAAAAAAAAAATGTAATCCAGTTATGGATTTGTTAAAATTTACATCCAATAAAAAAATATTGAGTAGAGTTATAATTTTGAGTTACAACCAAATTTATAGTTAAACTTTGTCATTTTTGAAATTCAACGAAGAAAAAAGAAAGCAACTCCCCACCCAATGATTCGGTGCTCTGTGATGGCACAAAGGGCAATTCATCACACCCGCAATGAGGCAATAATAATCAAATGAGACAAACATATAGCTGTTGTTGTTGGAATATTACAATTTCTCATTTGGAAAAAGACCCAACAATTTGTAATATACTTTAATATATCATGAAAATTACGTAAGAAAGGAAATACGATTCTGACACAAACTACTTTAAAAAAAAAGGATGAATAATATAAAGAAACCACAAATTTTTCCTTGGAAGAGAATGATGTGTATAATATTTCTCTATAGTTTATACCAAGTGAAGTTACGTCACCAAGATTTTCTCGTGATTACAGTTGTAGGATCTTGCCTGGACCTTGACATGAACAATATCAAAGATTGTTGTAATAAGAACACCGAAATTTTGTTTTTGTATTTTCCTTTTCTTTGGCCAATTATGACACTGACCTTAAGGTCCCAAATCTTAGTGTAGTAATTAACCATCTATGATATTGCAACTATATATAAGCAAATTTTACAAAAAGCATACATTCTCATTGGTTGAGTGGCATTTCTGGCTGAGACATCGCATGTTTTGTGATCTCATGGAGAGCATAATTTTTATTGAAAAGATAACATCATTGGGTGAGTGCCTTGATGTTTAAGCAAAATCTATGAGGTCTCCAATGTCCCATTATCCACTAATTAAAAGTGCTTAGGGATTATATATGTATTATCTATAACCGACACCATTTTACATTCTTTAGCAAGATTATGATACGATAAGATTCTGCCTGTCTTGTACACCAACTTTTTACACATTAATTGTCGACCAACACTTCATTATATTTATTTACTTTTTTAGTTTCTTGTATGAGTTGTATCATCATAGAATACAAAATTGAAATGAACTAATATTCAGCTAAGCCAATGAGAATTTTCGAATAGCCTGATGATAAGTCAAGTTTGTCGTACTGTTTATCTGCATGGGGTTGTCTTGACTTCTCAGAAGCTAGCTTGCCAAAGTGTCTGTATTCAACCGGCGACGATTGCGTCGTCGCGCACGTGGCAAAGCATGTGAGGTAAGAAAAGAAAAAAAAGGAATAATCTGCGTGGTGAGGGGGACAAGTTGGAATATCTGTAATCATTGTTCTTCCTTAATCATGCTTTTTTTTTTTAAAAACTACACTTTAATATTGTGCTCTCTCTTTGGACGTTACAAGGCATGGTAGCTATGTTGGTAATGGCATGATGAATTATTGACTTTGGAAAAAAAACCTTCTATTGCTTAGTGGACTCTTTCTTTTAAGTGGCCCTCTCTTTCTCTCTCGTTGAAGCAAAGTATTTGATTATTTTGGGAAGCATTTTCCCTAATAGGGACTTCCATTTAAACGTGTGATTAATAGCCTATTGCAGTGAGAAGCAAATGGGGTATAAAAATAGAGTACTTTGACACAACTAAGACACATGAGAAGCAGTGATTAAATTATTTTTCACTGAGTTCTAATGATGAATCTATGTATAAATGGTATAATCGAATTGCACATTTAGCTATATGAAAGTCGTGTCAAAGTATGTGGGAAATCGTGTTCTTTTCTATCCACCCAGTATAAAGACATATACGGGCGTGGTTCTACAAAGGAAAGAAATGACATCTCTTATTGGATCTTTGTTGAACATGAGGGCCCCCAAAATCCTTTATTGCCATGCGCTCTTTAGAACAAACAAACAAAGCATGGCCAACAAAAAATCGTGTTCATATGTGTCAACAAGGGGGAAAAGAAATAATTTGCAGAAATGACTTAACACATCCTCGGAATTTTTATAAGCTCTTGGCCTTCATCCATTTGCCTCCCTCTTTTGTCCCACCCAAGAATCTCACGAGTACCATGATGGGGTCTCAATTAATAAAGCCATGCAGCACAAAAAATGGAGTACAATTTGATGACCCAACATGCTGAACTTATGTCTCTAGCCTTAGCCCATTAAGAGCCTACCTTGAACAGAGGTTTAGGTCTTTGGCATGCACCTCTCTCTTTTTAAAGGGCTAAAAGACCTCGGCTATTCTCTCATTACAATTAATTTTCGTTGAAACATTGCTGAACTTTTTCTTCTGATAGATTAATTTGAGAATTTTGGTCTTCTGGGATTGAAAAGTTGTGGCTTGTTCTGGGATTGTTTAGTTTGTTGTAGGAAGTAAAGCTTTAGTTTTAAAATTTTACTTGTAAAGATTTTGCACTAAAGAGTTTTAACTAAAAATAATTTTAGTGTTTTTAGTGTTGTAAAGTTGTTATCCTATTTGATAACTAAATTATTAAAGTTTTATTTTTTTAAGAAGAGTTTTTAGCTGTGAGAAATGACAAAAGAGTACATAGTATATGTGGTTTGTATTTTATAGTTGAACCCAATTAATTTAATCAATAACTTTATTATTATTATTATTATTATTATTATTATTACTAGAAGAAGAAGAAGAAGAAATCTAGGAACTTCAAAATTTTCACAACTATTGATGTTATTTGTTAAGATAGGTGCTTGCGATAAAGGTCATGATTGGTGCTTGATAAAGGTAGTATCAATGGTAAATTCATGTAAAAGTAATTTTTCACAACATGTCACCTTTACAAGTTGTGGAAAAAAAAAATTATAAAAAAGACACCTCAACTCTCAATGGGTGGATCACGAGTGTCATGGAAAATAGGATTCAAAGTTTTAACATTAAATCTTGAAATTCCAACTTTAGTTTAAATTTGTTATTTTAGTATAAGAGGACACTTAAAACTCTTTAATAAAATTTATTTTATAGATACGATGAAATTTTACTCTATGACATCTATTTTATAATAATTGCACTTTATTATCGGCCAAAACCACCAATTAGTTAGTATAGACAAAGTTTGAACATTAGATCTCTTATTCGACGACAACAAAATGCTTCATCAATTGAGTTAATTGGAACTCACTAAAACTCTTAAACCATATTTGTTTTAACAAAATTGTGAACCATATAACAAATTTTATAACTTTTAAGATAAACTTGTTTAAGGCTCCATTTGCTTCTATATAAAATATTTTAAATTGAAAAATATTTCCAGGTTAAAACCATTTTTAGTAATAAACAAAACTACATGTTTTTTTATTTTTGAGAAGTGCTACATCCACAACATTTTTACAAAAAATCCTAATTGGCAGATTGTTACAGGTTTTTAATTTGAATCAACCACTGAAATTACTTTGCTGCCCACTAGTAACAGCAAGTAATAACTTGCCACATAAGATTGTTGTGAAAATATTGTAGACGTGTCATTTCTCTTCAATTTTTGGTTATATTCCTAAAAATTCTATCAAAATCTTCTTCTTCTTCTTTTTTTCTTTTTTTTTTTTTTTTTTTTTGACATTCAACAAATCACAAATATTCCAATATTTTTTATATAGATGTGAAATAGAATATTTAATTTACCGCTTTAAAATATTAATACGAAACAAGTAAAATTAACCTGACAAGATAAACACAATAATGCGATAGCATATATATATTGAAATCACAAAGTTATCAACAAACTTATACATTCATATGCATAATTACACAATTGAAACCTCCTAGTTGACACTTTTTTTTTTTTTTTTTTTTGCGACTTTTTAAAAATTTGGAGGCAATTCCCAAAATTTTCAGGCATATCATGATCATTTTACAGGTTTTAAGAGGGATTTTTCATCATTTCAATGCTTTTGGAGCATTCTACTAATTTTTTAAGTTTCAGGATTATTTTGATAATTTTTTAGAATTGAGAATATTTCCAAAAAATAAAAAAAATTAATACTATAAGTTAACCACTCTCTCCCCTTATTCTCTAAATTCCCCCGATTTGGAGGATTTAAAACTAAGTTGTTTGGAGGGTGTAAGATACCCCTCTAAATTCTCTCAAATCCACTCCGCCCTTCAGAAAGCATTCAAACAAAGTTCATTAAAGCCTTCTTATCCCCTTCCTTCTAATCCCTTCTTCTTCATCCAAACAAACTTTAGAGATTTTATTGGGGCATTTGAGTGGTTTTTAATGTATTTTGATCATTTTAAATATTTTACGGATATTTATATTATTTTCTAGGTTTCCCAAGGTATTTAATCATTTTAGAAGTTTTGTAGTGTATTTTTGTCATTTTAAAAAAATTGAGAGTATTTTGATTATTAGAAGATTTCAATAGTGTTTTAAAGGTTTTGAGGCTATTTTGATATTTTTCTATCATTTTTTAGATTTATGTTCCCTTCAAGTTGAAAATTGTTCAAGCATAAAACACTTCAACATCAGAGATCGCTTTTTCTGATCTAACAGAAAATGACTTTAATTTAACCAAGTTTTCCAACCGTCCAAACACACAAAATGAGGAAGATATTTTATGAGAAATGTTTTACGTCGAAACAAAAGGGACCCAAGTAATGCACTATCAGACATGCCCTCTACATAGCTACAAACCACTAACCGTTCTTTCTTTCTTTTTCAAACCACAGAAAAGAGAAGCAAAAAATATTTACATCAACTGTGCTGCGTAGAATTTTCCAGTGCTATGATCTGCCTTTGGCAATTAATGATTTTACCACCATCACTCTTAAATGTGTCTGTAAGCTAGCAAAAACAAAATTGGCTACTTAATTTGCCCTTGCGCTACAATATATGGATATTTTGGAAAACAGTATTTAGGCTGGGTTTGGATTCCATTGAAAATGAGCGTCTGCATTTTTTCTGTGGGTCTTGTACACTGTTTACGGGACCGGCAAGTACGAATTTT
The DNA here is from genome assembly GCA_032727855.1 of Quercus ilex subsp. ballota. Classification (NCBI taxonomy): domain Eukaryota; kingdom Viridiplantae; phylum Streptophyta; class Magnoliopsida; order Fagales; family Fagaceae; genus Quercus; species Quercus ilex. The sequence continues at coordinate 70,132,942 of CM064912.1, forward strand.
AGCAAAAAAATTTTTAAAACTGGGCCCCACGGAACTATTTATATATTTAAAAATTATTTTGCTACAGTATTTTCAGTTTTCAGTTTTCAGCAATAAACGGTATCCAAATAGACCCTTAAAAGTCATTTCAACCACCGAGTAATAACATCAACTCAGTTCCTCATGAAAGCTGCCCAGTTCATTTGATTTCAGAAATAATTGACAGGATTTTAAAACCAGTAAACCTAAGAATCATCATATGACGGCCAAAAATACATAGAAAAAAAAATCATATGACGACCAAAAATACATTTATAATCAAGCCGTGCAGCTTGGACTCACCTTTTTGCTGGACTTGTTTTGGAACGGCCAATACATGCCTTAATCTCTTCATTACTCATAATTTCCTCAACCCTAAATTTCAATAAATTGCAACAATCCATAAATTCAGCATTCTCTCCAGAAACAAGAGATAAATCCTTGACCTTTCCTTTGAGATATTCCATCAATATGAACCCTGCACAAGTGCTCAGAGAAGTTACTGGTCTGGTCAGAAAATTTGTAAGCTAAAATAATCATTGAGAATCAAATTCAAACCTTCATAAATTGACCAAGTGTATGAGCAACAAAAATTCTTTTTAAATGACCTGACAGAGCTAATTCAATTTTAAATATATAAAACATCAAACTTTGAAATGAATTAAAGATCAAACTTCAAAATGATCAAGCCACTCAGATTCAAGGGCACAACATTTCCCAGTCAAATTTGTTTTGGTACTGTTGCAACTTTCTACAGAAACATATACTTAGTACCTTCTTCCCTATAGAATGAAATTTGAGACTATTCAAGTAAGTTCAAGGAAATATTAACTCCATGATCTTTGTAAAACCTACTCCATGGTGTTATGCTACATCCCCAAGCACCTCTCCCCAAAACAAAGAATGGACAGTGTTCTCAGCTAAACTTAATCAGAACTTGGTCTTCCAAATTACCTAAGGAAAATGGTCCACAACCAACATTCAAAAGAAAGCTCTGCAATAGGCTTTGACCGAGAGGTTACTTCGAATTAAGGACATTCATAAGTTTATAGTCCTCTCAGGTGGTTAGCATCTCTGGAAACTTTTCTCCAGCTACATTGTAATTGCATTGACTGTAACGGTCATATGAGGATTTCTATTTTTAATTTCTTTTGTCTTTTTTAGCTAGGGTTCAACTTAACAAGCACTCCAACCCCAATCCACCCCCTTCTTCCCCTTCTCTCCTAGTGCTTATGTAAAAACTGAGAGCACCCATCCTTACCCTTTAACCATTAGATGCTACCAGCACCAACCTGCTACCAATCTTTTGGCTAGCCAATCCTACTTAGTTAGCATTAATAAGACATTAAGGCTTACTTTTGAGTGGCCATTACAAACACTGAAAATCACCAAAAATGGGAAAGGAAAATGTAAAACATTACATAACATAAATGCTTACAAAAATTTGGAACTTAACTCATGGATCTTCTGTGCATACTCTTCAGAACGATGGACCAATGGACTATTGCTTACACAACTAACATCACAACTTTCAATCATTATAAATTTGACCATTCATCTTAGCCATAGTCCAGTTTGGGAAGGCATCTTTCTCTAACACTAGAACTCAGTCCATTGTCTCGGGGCAATTGAGACTTCTGATGATAAATATTTTTTATGATAGTTAAGTCTTCTATATGTTGAACTAGAGCTGTAAAGCATTTCAAATTGCATTTTAAACTAGGAAAGCTTTCTTATAATACCTTTGTTGGGTTGGAAGTCTGTTCTGCATAGTTTGTCTTTATGTTTGTAACTTCTGTTATTAATTTGATAGATTCTTGTAACTTGCATGATTGATTATATGGTCCCCAGCTGTATACTTGGGTGACTCTATTGTTTTATATTAATAGGAATTCCATTACTTATCTTAAAAAAAAAAAAAAAAAAAAAGCTTTCCTGTAAGGCCTCAACTAGTTTTTCCTTCAACACTGTTCTTTTGTCACTTTGCAACACTAGGATGCATGGAAAAATTATTAGATGCTTCCGAAGCATGGTTATGTGGTGCTCCCAACTCTAACATTCATGGTAGATCCCATCATGAATTTAAGTAGTGGGATCTACTATAAATGTGATAGGAGGAAGCACCACATCACCGTGCTCCAGGAGCACTTAATAATTACTCAGGATACATGATAGTATTATATTATAATATTTATTCAATCCAAAACCCTTGAATCAACCAAGAGGCACATAAATCCACCTCTACAATGAAGAAACCTCTGAATCCCTAAGGAAAATCATAATCAGGTCATTATGATCACTTGAATCTACAAGACGAGTTGGTTGCCCTGGTTATGAAATTGTGAGCTGTTGATTAATTGGTTCATGAAGTTTGGTTACATGTAAATGATTTCTTAATCATGTGTTATCATGAAATTGATGAAAGAACTGAAATCATGGACTACTGTTTTTCTTCTGAATTATTTTCAATGATTATTTTCTCAATTCAATAATTCAGCTTTGACTCAAGTCACCTAGGATTAGTGTTTAGTCCTAATAGTCTATATAATAAAGCTATCGTACTCCTATGGCAACAAGTTTATGACGAATAAAATTTCAGTTAAATTTTTAGGGTAATTACACTAAACCCACTTGTGGTTTAGGCAAAAATCACTTTGCCTACCCGTGGTTTAAAAAGTATCACTTTACCCACCTGAGGTATGTTCCGTTTATTTTTCGTAACCCACCTCTGTTAAAATGAGGGTAAATAGATATTTTTGCTCAAATTTTATGTCTTTCTCTTTCCAAAACAAAAAATAGTACAAAAATGCAAGAGAAACAAGATCAAAAGGGAGGGTTTTGTGAAAATTTATCTCACTCTTTCTTTTCCTCTTCTCAGTCAAACTCCCTCTCAATTCTCAGAACTCTTCACTAGAGTGGGTCTACCGGCGTGGGATGTGGGCGTTTGGCAGATCGTGGTGTTAAGATCGGCGTGCGTGGGGTGGTGGAGATGTGGCAGATTGGTGTCTTGTGGTGGCGTTGGTTGCTGGGTTTGGTACAGTGGTGGGTTGTGGTTTGGGTATGTGATCTGTGTCGTGGTGGTTGCTAGGCTTGGTTCATGTGTTTTCTTTAAGTTTCAGTGATTGTTTTTTTTGTGTACTCAATTTTTCTAAGATAAAGGTGTTTCAGATTCGGAAGATGAACAGAGGGAGGACAATCGAGAACAATTAAGCCTTTCAGTTCCAAAACCTCGAGTGATTCGTAGCTGAAAAGACTACGCGGCAACTCACAAGTTCTATTCCTTCTAACCAAGAGGTGGAGTTCTTGGACGCCATGCTCGATTGCATAAGAAACCCATGTAAGAACATGGCTTTGATTAACATCAACACAACGAGCACAATTCGGAATTTCTTCACAGGAAATGGTTTGCGGAGAGCCAAAACTCTGAACACCAAATCGTCATCTCCGAAATCAAGAGTGGGGACCATAGTCCAGAGCTGCTTCCACCTTGTTGCCAAGATTGTTGTGGCTACTGCATGTTTGGATGGGAGGAATGAAAGGATGTGGCAGATCAGAGAATCCAGTAAATCGCTGATCCTATCAACGTATTTTAGTTTTCTGCATTTTGATTTTGATTGGGCCATCACTTCTGGTCAAGGTTGGAAATAATCCAAACTGAAAAGCTGAAGAAAGTTTCGGTGATTGTTTGAGTTTTAGTTGCTGTGATTGTTTTTGCTGGAGAAAGAATTTAAATAAAAACAAAAATAATTCTGCACAAGATCCAAACCATCCGCAGTAAAGTTGAAAAGAAAATGAAAAGCTAAAAGAAAGTAATGGAAGTGAAAAAGAAGAAGAAAACATAACTCAAAACCCAGATCCAACCCAACATCATGCTCCTCCTCAAAACCCAGACCCAATCTAACACTGCTCCTCCTCAAAACCCATACCCAATCAACACAGCCAACTCGTGCTCCTCCACAGTCATCACCTAAGCCACCACGACCCAAAGCTGCCGACGATCTGAACTGGAGTGTGAGAGATGAGAGAGACATGGACAGAACAGAGAGAGAGAGAGAGGGGCAGAAAGAGCGTGAGGAATAAATTAACGTATAGAGAAGAAAATAAGTTAATGAGTTAAATTTTCCTTTTGTGTTATTTTCTTTTGAGTGTGTTACAAAAATATAGTTTGTGATTTATTGGAGTTCTTGAGACAAGTTTTTTTTTTTTTTTTTTTTTTTTTTTTGATAAGAGACAAGTTTTAAATTCTTACAAATAGCATCTTTTGATCTTATTTTCTCTTGTTTTAGTGTTTTTTTTTTTTTTTGGGAGGAGAGAGACATAAAATTTGAGCAAAAATACCTATTTACCCCTGATTTTAACAGAAGTGGGTTATGGAAAATAAACGAAACATACCACAGGTGGGTTAAGTGACACTTTTCAAACTACGGGTAGGCAAAGTGATTTTCGCCCAAACCACAGGTGGGTTATGTGTAATTACCCCTAAATTTTTTCAATGGCATGGTGTATATTCCAAGATTTATATATATTTTTGTTCTTGGTAAATTTGTGTTGGATTGCATCAGTATTGATTGTCCTGCATCATAATATTTTATAGATAGCCTAAAAGACAGCGTCATTATTACCGATGATGACAAGAAAGGAGTTGTCAAGTTAAAGGCATTTCTTCAAACTTTGTTTCAAACTAAAGATCTGATAAAGTTACTTTATTTTTTAGGTATTGATGTAGCTCATCAAAGGGAGGACTTAGTTTGTCAAAAAGAAAATGTGTTATTTTGGAAGAAACAGGCTGTTAGGTGCAATGAGTTTTATATATATATATATATATATAATTCATTGAAAAAACGATAAATGGGCAAACCCTAGTACACCAGGAATATACGAAGGAGAGCACCCTATGAATCCTAAACTATCTCTGTAGATTAGGAGTTATTCTCTAATCTTGAGTGGTATCGTTGATTGGTTGGTAAGATGATCCCACCATTACTCAACCAAATATCAATGTTCGCCATCAATGTTGTGAGTCAGTATATGGCAACACCCTGTATTCGACAGAGGGCGGTGGTACTTTGGATTGTGAGGTACCTTAAAGCTAATCCAGGACATAAGACTGTTATAAACAGCCAATATTCATTTGTGTGTAAAAGCTTTTACAGATTCAGACTCGGCAAGGTCACCCTTAGATAGGATATCCATTATAGATAATGCCCATTCCTATGAGAAACCATGATCACTTGCAGAAGTAAGGAGCAGTGTTGTGTCCTGTTCTAGTGCAAAAGTTGAATATGTCATGTCTTATACATCTTCTGAGCTTATATGGATTTAACATCTTTTATAAGTCTTACATTTGATGTGCAGTTGTCTATGACTATTTATTGTGAGAATCAGGCAACAATTCATATTGCAACTTAGTGTTCATGAGTGAACCAAAAATATAGAGATAAATTGTCATCTTGCCTGAGAAAGACTAGAGAGTGGTGTGATAGCCACTCAGCGTGTCTCTATTGGGGCCAAAAACTGCTGATATGGTCACAAAACCATTATGAAAGGCCTGTTTTAGATTTGTTATGGGACAAGCCAGGACTATATGATAAATATGTCCCAACTTGAGGGGGAGTATTATAAGTAATATAGTATTAGTTGGAAGAGATTAGTTGGAGACAAAAGTCTAGGGTGTTGCACTTGAAGGAAGGGGACGCCAATACCAAATTCTTTCATAGAATGGCTAATTCTAACAGAAAAAATAATGGTATTGAAAGTCTAATGGTTAATGGTACCTTGTCTTCAGATCAGGGTATAATTGCAGACTGCATTACTCATTTCTTCATGAATTTGTACTCCGAGCAACAGGTTGATCGACCGTTTCCGGATTCGCTGGTTTTTCCAATGATATCTAGCGATAATGTGGATTGGCTTGAGAGACCTTTTGAAGAGGCAGAAATTTTTGATGTCATTCAAAGTTTTCATGGCAGTAAATCTCCTAGTCTAGATGGCTTCCCAATGGCTTTTTTCCAAGCTTGCTGTGGGATTGTTAAACTTGATCTTATGGCCGTATTTCATCATTTTTTGCCAATGGTCAGTTTGAGAAAAGTTTAATCGCAACTTTTATTACTCACATTCCTAAAAAACATGCAGCAAGTGAGATTAGGGATTTTTGGTCCATTAGTTTGGTTGGGGGGGGGTTTATAAAATTATTGCTAAAGTCTTGGCTAATAGACTCCGCACGGTGATGGGGGATATAATCTCAGCATCTCAGAATGCTTTTGTGAGGGACAGACAGATCCTTGACCCTATTCTTATTGCTAATGAATGTCTTGACAATAGATTGAAGTCTGGGGTGCCGGAGCTGATTTGTAAGCTAGATGTGGAGAAGGCTTTTAACCATGTAAACTGGAGTTTTCTATTGCAGATGTTAGAAAGAAGTGGGTTCTCTGCCAAATGGAGACAATGGATCTTCTTTTGTCTATCTACAGTCCGTTTCTCCATCTTGATTAATGGCTCTCCTTGTGGTTTCTTTGGTAACACCAAAGGTTTGAGGCAAGGTGATCCGTTGTCTTCTTTGTTGTTTGTTTTGGTGATGGAAGCTCTTGGAAGGATGTTGGATAAAGTAGTTCATGAAGGACGCATGTCTGGATTTAGTGTGAGGAACTTGGAGGGAAGATCCATGGCGGTGTCTCGTCTCCTTTTTGCAGATGACACGCTAATTTTTTGTGAGGCTGATTTAGAACAGATTTTGATTCTTCGTATGATTCTTATCTGGTTTGAGGCAGTGTCGGGTCTAAAGATTAACCTGGGCAAGTCTGAATTGGTTCCGGTTGGGGTTGTCCATAATTTTGACCTTTTCCTGGTCGTTCTTGGCTGCAAGCAGGGTTCTCTCCCAATGAAATATCTAGGTCTTCCTTTAGGTGCTAAATTTAAGGATAAGACTATATGGAATCCAATTCTGGAGAAAATGGAGAGGAGATTGACGGGTTGGAAGCACTTATATTTATACAAGGGAGGTAGAGTCACCCTAATCAAAAGCACCCTTCCTAATTTACCCACTTATTTTTTATCTTTATTTCCTATTCCTGCTAGTGTGGCTAACCGAATTGAGAGGCTCCAACGGAATTTTTATGGGGCAGTTTTGGAGATGATCCTAAAATTCATTTGGTTAAATGGGCTACTGTTTGTGCTCCTATTTCTTTAGGTGGCTTAGGGATAAGGAAGGAGTATGGATGTGTGTGGGGGGGCTGGTGTACCAGGTCTGTGATTGGCCCTTATGGTGTTGGTTTATGGAAAAATATCAGTCAGGGATGGCCTTCTTTCTCGCACCATATTCTGTATGATATTGGTGATGGGTCTAGAGTGAAGTTTTGGCAAGACCGGTGGTGTGGAGAGACTTCTCTTGTTGTTAGATATCCTGACTTGTTCAGATTTTGCAGGAATAAGGATGCCAGTGTGGTTGAGCTTATGAAGTCCGCCAATGGTGTCCTCTTTTGGGATGTGAGATTCTTTAGGGGGTGCATGATTGGGATCTAGAGGCTATGTCAGACTTCATGGAAACCGTATATGGTTCTCCTTTAAGGGGGCTAGGTGAGGATAAAATGTGTTGGATACCTAGCAAAGATAAGGGCTTCATGGTTAGAGACTATTATAGAATTTTAGTTGGCAACACTTTCTTTGGTTTTCCTTGGAAAAGTATTTGGAAGCAGAAGATTCCCTATAGAGTAGCTTTCTTTGTTTGGACTGCTGCCTTAGGGAAATGCTTGACGATTGATAATTTACGAAAAAAGGTGTGGATTTTGGATTGGTGCTACATGTGTAAGAGAAATAGTGAATCAGTTGACCATCTATTCCTTCATTGTCCTTTTGCTATGAATCTATGGTCTATGGTTTTGGGTCTATTTGGAGTAACTTGGGTTATGCCGCACACTATTTTGGGGCTGTTAGGGTGTTGGCAAGGCAGCTTTGGTCGTCATTGAAGTGGTTACATTTGGTCCATCATTCCTCATTGCTTAATGTGGTGTCTTTAGAGGGAGAGAAATAGTAGATGTTTTGAAGATATTGAGAGATCTATTCCGGACCTCAAGCTACTCTTTTTTAGAACTTTAAGGGATTGGTTGTTTGCTTTGCAACAACAATCATTCTCTTTTATTGATTTCCTAGACTCTTGCAATTTTTGTATTTGATTTCTTTTCCCTTGTTCACTCCCTATGTACTAGGGTGTTCCTTTTTTATATCAATATAACTTTTTACTTATCAAAAAAAAAAAAAGTAATATAGTATTAGTTGTACGATCAATTTAGTCATTTTTTATTTTATGACTAATACCTTTTTTTATATAATTATATTTTATAACTAATGCTATAAATAATACATGTGTGTTAGGGTTATGGAATGAATTAACTATAAGCATAATATTTGAATTAAAAGGGTTTAAAGGTACAATCTCATATTGACATGTAGAGGGCAAGACGAAGACAATATATGACATGATAAAAAACAGAACCTAAATCAGCACGTTGAAGAAATATATGATGTTAAGGTAAAAGTTTTAAGTCTTTTGCAGAGTGTATAGATAAAATTCTCAAACCAGCATAAACAACTGCTGTTGTCACATTAGTGCAATTAAAAAAACAAATACACAAAATCAGCTCATATATAGAATGTGAATTGAACGGAAGATGCTAATTAGAATTAATAAAAGATAAACAGAATATATGGAACAGATAAAACAGAGTCCTTTGAGAGACCAAAAACAAAAAGGCAGCGGAAAATAAATCAAATTAGACGTCAGATAAGAAGAAGATAAATGCTAATTAGAATTAATGAAGATAAGCAGAAAATCAGGAAGAGATTCGATAGTGTCCTTTGACAGGAAAAAAATAAAAAAAAAATGCCAGCACAAAAAATCATATTAGACGTCAGATAGATGCAGAAATAGGGTATAACAATATTTCACAGAATATTGCAGAAACAAAAGTGGAAGACATAAAATTAATAAACTACACACCTGACAAAGTAAAATTAATAAATTATTAATTGCTCATAATATCATCAGTTCCTAACGATGGCAAAACATTTATTTATTTTTTGATAAGTAACTACGGTAAAACATGAAAATTAAGGATTAAATAAATGCATAGAAACAAAAGTGGAAGACATACCCATGGCTCGAAGCATCTTTAGATCAAATTTTTTAGCTAGACTTTCATGGCCAATGACTTTTGCACGTTGGAGGACCAGCATTTTTAAGCTTATCAGCATATCCTGTCCAATCAAAATATCAAATACTTTCTTGGTCATTGTTAAAAATCAACATCGAGAATCATAAAAGCAATGGCAATTTACTTGTACATCTATGGCATATGAAAGTAGACTCCTATGAACATGAAACATTCCAATGTAAATTTGTAATAACACACATCTAATGCTGAAAGTTGTTTGAAGAGGGCAAGCAGGTAGCATTACGAATCAAACTCAAGCAAATTTGATGTCCAGAGTGCAATCAAGAAAAATTTTAAATAAACCCAATTTCCAGGTTTTAGATCCATACAGAGTAATCATGCATCAGGATTCACTCTGACAATGGGGTTCGAATCCCAGTGCCCAGGCACCACAAGAGGTGATGGAACCAATGGGTATCTCTCGAACCCCATTCACATTGACAATTAAAAAGCAATTGATATACATTTACCACCTTTTTGTTTCTTGAATGGTGCATTACCACATATGCTATTGAGTCTAACAGAATGAGACCAAAATCTAATCAACTTTATCATCTTCATCGTAAACTAATCACAAGTTTTGTAAAATTTTAAAATAGGCAATGAAATTTTGGTGAAACCCTATGTGACATATACGCTACAATTACAAAGATTGATCATGGGGAGACAGAAAAATTAATATGGGTCCCTTCTAAAACTCAAGATTTTCAAGTGAAAATCTATTACAAATATTTGAGAGGCAAAGGAAGTTAAAAAGTTATTTTCCCTTGGCAGAGCATTTGGAATGCTTGTGTACCGCCATAGATGTCTTTCTTCTCATGGTGTTTAACATCAGGGAAGAGCTTGGTCACAGATAATTTAAGGAAACAAGGGATAATTACTATGGACTAGTGCTTTATGTGTAAAGGACGTGAAAGAGTGTGGCTCATCTCTTCCTTCACTACGCGGTGGCTATAGAACTGTGGTCAATGGCTTTTTGATTGTCTGGTGTTTCTTGTGTTATGCCTTCTTCTGTGATAGAGCTTCTATCATGTTGGTAAGGACACTTTGGTAAGAGAGGTAAATTGGCAATTTGGAAAGTGGCTCCTTTAAGCTTAATAAGGTTTCTTTCGAGGAAAAGAACTGCTCATTGGTTTGAATGGAAAGAACAAAACTTGACTAAATAAAAGTTCTTATTTTTGAACCCTTTATGACTGAACTTCCAACCTCCACCACCTTGTCTACTATGGACTTTCTAGATTTCTTAGAATCCTCGTACTTTCATCAGTCATATTTCACTTGCATTTCCTTTATACACTCCGTGAGTACTAGCCTGTGCCCTTTTTTCCCATTTTTTATTGGATTTTATTACTTACCAAAAGGACTTTGGTGAAACCCAACTAGAATTAAGACCTTAGGATGTTGAGCCAAAATGCACCCATTAATGCTGCCTAATATCTTAACCAAACCCACAACCGAAAGAAAGTAATTGTATGAACATTCGAATAAACAAACTATAAAAAATTAAATAACTAACTAAATAATTTTTTTTTTAAAAGGGAGGGCATATAAATGATAAATGGGGTTTGGAAACTTTAGACGCAAATACTTACAAGCTCTGAAGCAGAAAGGGAACAAAGCCAACTCACATCTTCAGGCCTATTTCTCCCCAGTATTTCTTCTACCTCATCCATTCAAGCAACCAAAACTCTTCTATATTATCAAACTTGTACCAAATTTTCACACCTACAAAAATCAAACCAAAAGGCTATATAGATACACTGTAAAACAACAACTCCAATAAATCAGAAAAAGGAAAAACTGCCCAGAAGTTTCACTCCTGAAATTGAGCTTTCAAGACCTTCAAAACACTTAGCATTCTTTTCCTTCAATCCCACATGCCTATGTATGTATATATTCAGAATTGAAAAAAAAAAAAAAAAAAATTGAAAGGTAATCCGAATGTGGGGTTACCCAAATCTTTTTCTTTTTCTGGAGTTGAAGATAGCGGCGGAGAAGCCAAAGCGGTTTCGGCGACGGAGCTGTAGAAGAGAATCGGCAGTGGCTGTGGTGAACGGAGCAGATTGCGGGACGAGGGGGCGTGGTCGTGGTCCGGTTTTGTTGACTATGGCGGCGTTTATTAAATGGGAGACTCAAATCATAAACCAGTAACAAATAACAATTTATATTTATTATATAATAATTGATGAAGCTAAGAGAAAATCTAATTAGAGTTCAATTGGATTCTCAATTTTACGCCACTTGACCTAACCAAAACTCAAAAAAAAATCTAATTAGATTATAAATTTGACTCCAATTTTGTGTCATATATCTTATCTAAATTTTCTAATTTTTGTGCCCAAATAAATGATGCATTAACATTTAACACAGAAACCAAGAAAACCATAATGATAAAGCTCATTGGCCTAAGCAAGAACATCTTACCTGCACACTTTTATGAAGATTATAAATTGGACTCCAATTTTGTGTCATGTATCTTATCTAAATTTTCTAATTTTTGTGCCAAAATAAATAATGCATTAACATTTAACACAGAAGCCAAGAAAACCACAATGATAATACTCATTGGCCTAAGCAATAACATCTCACCTGCACACTTTTATGAGTGATCTCAATAGAGTTTAGAACTCTTCTAATCTCACAACCAAAACTAAGGAGTCCAACGAGAAAGACTATAAAAGTAAAACATCATCTTCTCCTAATTCCATATCTTCATCCCATATCTCCTCCTCTCTCAACCTCTACCAACTAGATCCACACACTGCCCTCTCCTCCTCCTTACGGATTTTTCAGAGTAAGGCCGGGTTCAAACACAATGTTCAGTCCCACTCTTCCTTGCTTCACACTCTCATACATTAGCACTTCATTGGCGCCTCTAAGAAGATTCCAAGCTCAATGATCAATTCTTATTTTTTAATAGTTTTTAGTGTGTCTGTATTAAGATTTTGTTAATTTGTTAAAAGTAGACAAAAATATAATCATATATATTATATTAAGTTGAAGTTCAATTTTAGAATTCAAATCGAATCAAATTAATTTCTAATTGTAGTTTAATTTTGTGCTATGTGTCCAATTTGATTTTTAAATATTGGTGTTAAGTTACCTCCATTCATAATGCTCAATGTGGAAACTGAATCTATCAAGATAAACATCTTATCATCACAATTGTTAATATTTCTGTGCGTAAGCACGGACTACATGCTAGTATACTATAATGTAATGATAGTTGTACAAGATATTATATGATTTAGATATAAATTAAATAAAATTATTTTAATGCTTTAGTGGTGATGGTGTGTGAGTATCTTATAATTTCACAATTATATAATAATTAATTAGTATGTTAATATATATATATATATATATATTAACATACTAGTCTCGTCACATGTGCTTCATAGGTGTGATAAAGCCTTTTTTTTTTTTTTTTCGGTTTACACATTTTTTACTCATGAATTTTTTTTTTTTTTTTTTACATAAATCTCTTCATGCTATTTAAAAGTGTATAGACCGAGCTCTTGAAAATGAAAGAAATGAATACACCAAACCAAATCAACATGTATTTAACAAAAATACAATCACATTGGTGCTAATGATTTCTCTACAACATTTGATTTTAAGAACCAAATGAACTAATAAAATAAATAAATAATAATAATAATAATGAAAAAGAAAAAGAAAAAGAAGATAACAACTTGTCCAGACATACCCCAAATCCTCACAATCTCATCTTTACTTCCGGTATAAGAAACAGACCTCTTTGAAAAGAAAGATAGTGATGAATTGAGGAAAAATTTGTGGAGATCAAAGAATTTGTGAAAATAAACTTGAGAAAGAGATAAAGAAGAAGAAATTTTTTTTTAAAACAAAGTGTGATCTGTAAAAAATTACAGAAACAAAAATACACAAACTAACAAATTAATCATTTCAACAATGTCAAAGAAAACAAACCTTTCTTAGATTTGAGATGGTGAAGAGGTGAGTATAAAGTTGAGGCAATCCAAAAGTATGTGCAAAGAAACTAAAAGATATATAAAAAGTGTTTGGGAGAGAAATGAGGAGGTGGAAAAAAACAGTTTAGTGTAAAAACTTGGGCCATTTCATTTTGGCAATTAAAAAGAAAGTTTTTTTTTTTTTTTTTTCAAAAAGAAGAAGTTGTAGTAGGACTTGACAACTAACGTGAGAGAAAAATGTAGAGGTGGGAGAAAAAAACTATTTTTTTTTATTTAACTAAAAATTAGGAGTTTTTAAATTACTAATTTTACATGTCTAACCCTATTATTGAAGCTATACAAACAGATGAATTTAAAAGTATTTTGGACATCTAAATTGAGGATCTCAAATATGGAAAACCCTTTAAATAGTAGTGTGTGTGTGTGTGTGTGTGTGTGTGTGTGTGTGTACACACTACTACTACTACTACTACTACTACTACTAATAATAATAATAATAAAAACAGGATTCTCCATTTGAGTTTCATCATTTTATGTACCAAAATGCCCTCAAATTCATATGTTTAGAAAATTTAAATACTTAAATTCATATGTTTAGAAAGTTTAAATAATAAGGTTAGATATATAAAAGTACTAATTTAAACACGAGTAATACTATAGTCACAAACTATTTTACAACATTTTTACAAACTGTTGATGTGTCCAACTTCTTATTAATTTTAATTTAAGCCTGTTGGAAATTTTTTAGTGAATAAACAAGTTTTGATACAACAAATAATATCCTAAATAATTAGCAAGAATATAAAATAAATATAGTTTAAAACAATCTTACAATGGTATAGAATCACGCTATGAAAGCGTTGTCCTTAAAGGTTGATTTGTGCCACCTAGGGTAAAACTCGACGCGACTGGTTCTCTTGGCCAAACAACCCCTCAGAATTAGACTATAGCGTCAACCTTCATGATGGATGCACTTCCACTCACGAAGGTTCAAGAACAACCCTCTATTGCCTTTCCTTAGAACAAATATAAATTGTAGAAAAATATGCAGAAGAGCAAGATAATAGAATTGTGTATATCTAAATACAGAATAGTGGAAAGACGCTTTAGTAAAGGAGTTATGATGAGTATTATATAGGCTACTTATGAAAATAATAGTCTATAGTTATCGATGTCAGGGGCAGTTTTTTGCGCGTAGTCACGTGTCTTTCACTGGAGGTGTGACTTTGTTAGGCCCGAATTTATTTTGGAGAGTTCAACCCGAAACTCGACATTGGGCCGCATAGACCAATGGCTTCCGGTGTATTTTTAAGCCTACAAAATAGATAAAGGCCAAAGTCTTAGAATCATGATAATGGTTGAAATAAATAAATAATATGCTTAGCATGATTGTTTTGATTAGATGGTGAGTTAATACGTTATTATTATGTATATTAAGTGATGTCCAATGTTAGAAAATAATTAATTAGGTGTCAAATGTCTAACAATGGGATGAGTTCAATAGTCCATGTCTAGTTGTGGTTAATGTATATCAAGCAATGGTCCACGTCCTAATAAGGTATACATCCAACAATGATTTATGTCCAAGTAATATACATCCAACAATGATTTATGTTCAAGTAATATATGTCCATTGGTGGTACATGTCCGAATAATATGTCCAACTATGGTAGATCAATTTATTAATGTATATATTCATTAATGAAGTATTAGTGTGATTATGTTTCATTAAATAATGAGATAACATTAAAGTAACTTGCATCCAGCGGTACAATAATAATGAATTAACATGTACTTAATAATGTAATCTTGAAAATAGAGAAATATTGACTTATCTTGTGTGTTTTGACTCCAGCCGTACAACATCACTTTGTTCTTTATATGATTTGTGGCTCTAGCCATATAACAATAATGAGCTGATGACATTCTAGCGATATAATAATATTAGTTGAGTGGTATAATGATAATGAATAAAATATACTTAATAATATAAGTTTGAAGGTAAAATGTAATGACTTATCTTTATAGTTTGGGGCTCCAACCGTAGAACAGCAGTGGATTTATGACATTTCAGCAGCGTGATAAAATGAGTCCAGTGGTACAATATGATATTATGAGTCCTCTCGTGGTGACTTCATGATTGAAGGGGAAAAATTGGTGCAACTAGAGGGAGAGAGAGTATGTCTAGCTGTGTGCATAGGTTGGTTAAGTTTATCTCCTTTCATCATGCGCTTAAATGACTTTCCCCATGTAATGCTCTTTTAGTTTTTAGTCAAATATGAGTGATGTTGCCTTCCATGAGAATGACTTTTAGTATTATAAGTTTTTGCCTTTCATAAGAAGGGCTTTTTAGCATTATGAATATATGTCTCCCATGAGAAAGAGATTTTAGTAATAAGTTCTTGGAAGAGTGTTTGATATGTTTTAAGATGTGTGGAAATGGTAAGAAATATATATATTTTGTGATATATGGTGTTTGTAATATGTATAGGAATCAAGGTAGAAAGAAAGAAACTTGAAAGTGAGAGCCACCCTAGGTGGTGGTTTGCAGTGTTGGCAAACTTGGGCTTCATTGAAGGAAGTGTGGGATAGGAACTGGGTAGAGAGAGTGAGCCACTATGATCATGAGAGAAAGAAAGGTTTCCTTGTGCGAGATGGGCAAAGATGAGAGGTCTTCTCAAAAGTGAGAGAGGGGTAGAAACTGAAAAAGTATCGGGGAGTGTACGGTACACAAGCTATTGCAAGCAAGTGTTCTAACTTGGTTACATATGGGCCCTCCACATGGACAAACCATGAGATATAGAAAAGAGATGTTGGTGAGGGGAGTTGCGCCTTTGACTTATGCCAACAGTGTGTTTAACATTGGGGGAAAAGAAATGCACAATCTGGCATGGACACCGAGCACTACCATGAGAGGGAATTCAGTCCCTGTCAGTCAAAGGTTGTAGAACACTCTTCATTGATTAATACCAAGCTAGACCACTACCAAAGACATGTGCAATGCCTTTAGGATCCATACAATCCATTTCCTTGTCTTTGCTTGTCCCTCACGATGTAGCAGAGCCGCCCTTCATCTCACTACCCTGGCAAAAGCAATTTTTCTCTCTCCTTCATCCATGACATAGTACCTATAGCTGTATTAGGGTTTGTGGAACGGAATGAGAGTGAAACACCTGTTTTTGCATAGCCAGCAGAATTCCTCGTACTATAAAAGGAGAATGTTGCTAAGTAAAGAGAAGAGTAGGTATAAATCTAAGTAGGAAAGAAAGGCAAAAATGATAGGTTTTTGGGAAGAACAACACCTTGTGTAACCTTAAACTTTCCATATTATTACATAGCTTTTAAAAGTGAGGGATACTTCGTCCTTCACTCACCATGGTTTTTTTATCCCATTCACAAGGTTTTTCATGTATATCTCTGGTTATTCTTTACTTTTCTGTCCTACCATTGTTTTCCCTTTGATGTTTTGGTGCTAAAGTTGACATTTTATTGCTCACCAAGTTTGACACCCAAATGCACTGTTAGACTTTAGGTCACACACATTTGAGTGTCTTACAAATCTAACTTACATGTACCTTTTTGCGACTTCACTAGGTAGAATCTCTGGTTATTCTCTCTTTTTCATCATCTAATGCCTCCGAGAAAGAAAAACATAGTGGGTTCTAGTGAAGAATCCCAAGCTGAAGTGAGCGTAAATCACATGTCTGTGCATACTGAGGGTTCAGAATCCTCTGAAGAGGTTAGACAACCTAGCAACCAAGCTCTTATCACGGCCACAGAGGACCTACAACATTCTCATGCCGCCATGTGGGCAAAAGTTCAGTCCTTAACGTCAGAAGAGATCCACCCCTTAGACCCCACAAGGAGGCTAGTCGCCCCAAAGAGAGATTGAGAGGTCAAATCTGGATCCACCCTTGAATTAAGAGCAAAGAGATTCGCACTAGCCCACTGGACCTCAAGCATCCTCTTACCTGACAAGGGAGGATATTGTCACCATTTTGCTTAAAGCTAGAAAGGTAGAGAGCTCTGTCTACATTGACATATGGCCTCCTTATCCTAAGGAGATGGCTAGGAAACCATATCTTGCCAACAACACACTTATCTTCCCCAAGTATGATGGCATAGCTAGAAATGCCAAAGAGCATATCAAAAGGTATGTAAACTCTCTAACGGAACCTTAACCCAACAACTTAGACCAGAAAACAAAGAAAAACAAGAAATCTAACAACCTATCATGCTTATAACAAAGACACAAAGTAGACCTAAACTAAACAAACATATTAAAGCAATAAAACATATAAACAAACAACTAAAAAGAAGGAAAGTGAAGAGCCCAAACCAAAAGGTTTTGACCTTTCCCCTCAATCAATATAATCAATAACAAACCAAAAGGTTACTAAACTTTAGAACTCAAAAGCCAAGACCAAAATAGGTCTCAACCAAGTAAAATTTGACTTGAGGACTTTTTGTGGGGAAAAAAAAATTCTCTTTGATTCACTATTTTCTAGTGAATCTTGCATATATTCACCTCCGTTTCTGTGTGTTTTGAAAAATTACTTTTTATGGCTTTATATGGTAGTAAAATGGAGGTGTGGGGCAGCTCCTAGACGATGTGAGATTCGTTTCACATCATTTTTAATGCAAAAATCTTTCCTTACATAGTTTCTAGAGCCCTAGTTGCATGCGCATGCTCGGGGCATGTGTCCACATACTCTAAGCATGCGTATGCACGTCTTGAGTGTGTGTGCGCATACACATGTATGCATGCACACACCCAGGGTTTTCAGCAAACTTTCTTTTCCAAAAATAGTTTTATTCTTCCAAAAATGATTTTATATTTTCCATAACTATTTCCTCAAGTCAATTTTCACGAGATTGGGCCCTAAACCAACCTTGGGCCTCATAGTACTGCCATCATTGGGGAACGGGGGCCGAGTTGTAAGGGGTACAAAATGAGGTGTCTACACCAACTTGCAATTATATTTTCCATCCTAAGAAAAAGGTCAACAAAGAACATCCTCCGATATCACCCGAGTTAAAGGGATTTTTTTAATTAATTCAGCCTCATGTGGGACAAAAATTCCATCAATCATGGATCATCCCACTGTCGTGTATGGGGATCAATTAAAACATCCACTATATCCTCCTCCATTGTATCAACAATTGGGGAAGTTAGTGTAGTGGGATGTTTAATTGGCAACCACTGATGCCGCTTGATTTTAATTTTCCTCTCATCTCCAACCTACCACCTTAGGCCCCTTTGAATCACATCTTTACATTTAAGTATACTTCTCCACGCGTAGGAACCGGATCTCAAGCCTTTGGCCTCCATAATTGTGCAGTCAGGAAAGAACTTGGCTTTAAAAACTCTATAGAAAAGGGATGTTTTGTTTTGCAGCAACCTCCATGCCTGTTTGGTCAGTAGAGAGTCATTAAACATGGCCCAATCACGAAAGCTCTTACCCCTAAATGCCTTAGACTTAGTCAGCTCATCCCACTTAAGCCAATGTATTTTTCTTCAGTCACCATGTTACCCCCACCAAACTCTTGATTAGGCCTACAATTTCATGACATAAGCCAATAGGGAGTTTAAAGCAACTCATAGCGTATGTTGGAATTGCTTGGATTACTAATTTAAGCAATACTTCTCTGCCAGCTTGTGATAATATACGCAATTAATGCCACTGAGAATATTAATTAAGCTTTTTGTGCTAACCTAAGAAATAACTATTATTGACACCGGTTATCAAAAAAAATTATTGAAACCGTATTTCAAATGCCCTTGATGTTTTGTGAGAAAATAAAATTTCAAAAAATTCTAAAGATCAAATCTGTTTTTCCTAACCTCGAAGCCATAAAATCCCAAAAAAATGCCCAAAAACTACACAAATCTCTCATGAAGAATTCCAAAAAATTAATCCCTCATTAGTTCCAATTTCTCTTAGATATTCCTCAACAATATTCTTTGTTTACTAATTATTATACTCTAGTTGTTTCAATAATTATCATGCTTTGTAGTTATTTTGTTAACATTTATTATTTACATGATTTTTTTTTTTTTTTAGAAGAAAGATAGTGCGTTTTATTTAAGGTAAGTTGTCAATGTTAGCCTGTAATACAGAGGTAACATTTAGTGGTACATCTTCAATCCAGACTTGAAATTGAGAGTTGTAAATTGCTCTCCTCGCAAGTGAGTGAGTTACAATATTACAATTAGGAGTGTTCGCGATGTGGTGCAGCACAATTTTAGGCCATTTTTAGCACCACACTTTGCGATGCAATTTAGCTAAAACTATAACTACACCGCACTTTATTTTTGCGGTCACATGTGCAATGCGGTGTGGTACGGTGCAATTTAAAGTTTAGCCAAAACCATAACCGGATCGCACCTCATTTTTGTGGTCACATGTGCGGTGCGGTGTGGTGTATAAGATCCGGTTTGAACGGCTTGAAATTAGTATATTTTTCAAATTTTGTGCTTTTCCTACCCCAACCAAAAACTAATTTTTCCCTTTATTTTGGGCCAAGTTTTAAACTATTGAGCTAATTTTTCCTTATTTTGGGCTCGCTTTCCTAGTCAACACTTGCTAGGGTTATCAAACCTTTTTTTTTTTTTTGAAAACTAGGTTATTGAACTATTAAAAATATATTTAATATTAAAAATAAATAAATATATTAATATATAGAGAGAGTGCGGTACATTACGATTTGTGCGGTTTTCTTATTATAAAACCGCAAACCGCACTGCACCATGTGGTGCGATGTGATGCGGTGCATTGTTACTTGCGGTGCGGTGCGGTTATGCCATTTTGCGGACGATTTTTGCTGTTTGGGCGATTTGGTGAACACCCCTAATTACAATGCCTACATACATAAGAATAATTAAGTTTTGAAAAAAATGAGGTAAGATACGTATGTCTTTTGCTATATGGCCGAAGTGAGACAAGGAGTAGGAATCCGTCTTGAGAGCTGAGATAAGGATCAGTGAATAGCCTTCAAGAGTCACCCGATCAAAACTAGTTTCCAGAGCTCGTCTAGCCATTTTTATTCTTGACGGCTTAATTGTGCTAAAATCATTTTACGAGTTTATGATTAGGTGAATATATTCACGCGTGTTAATATGGATATCACTTAGAATATAGCTTTTATTCTTGAAGTTAAGTTTATTGGTTTTTTTTTTATTATGAAAGTTAGGTTTATTGTTGCTTAATAAATAATGTGTTTAGACGAACATAGCCATGAATAATTATTATAATAATTTTCTGGCATACAATTAACTTTTTCCATGATTCTCTTTTGCTATAAATAGATGAATGTTCCAGTTTCAAAAAAAAAAAAAAAAAAAAACTTTTTTCCATGGAAACATGATGAATATGCCCATGCATTTTGATGAATATGTTGGTGCGCATATATTAAAATGGGTATGCCTACATGATGAAGTTGATTATGTGCTTAGAATTTTGAAATATATTTAATTTCATTCTTATGTTTATTATACACCGAAGCTTGATTTATTTCCTTTGTGAATATTTTCTCCATGTATGATATGGATTTATATGCAAACTTTCTAGTTAGTATTGTAAATTCCATCACAATATATCAAATGGCTTGACTCTAAAAGCATTTGAAAATTGGTTTTTAACTTCTTTTTTCTTTTTTTTCTTTTTTTTTTTTACCAAATGTAATGCTTTCGTTTGTTTCAATGGAAAACCTTATGTAAAGATTTTTTTTTTCTTTTCTTTTTTGCATTTTCCTATTCTTGGTAGTTGGTAGTATCTAGAATTAAAAAAGTTAAAGGAAAATTATCTCTTAAGTCTTAACTTCCTTTATTTAATTTAGCATAAGATAAAGTTGTTTTCTGCTAAAATTTTATAGAAAAAACTCTATCTCACATGAAACTAAATAAAGATAATTAAAAGATAATTTTCCAACTTCTTTTAAGGTTACTAATAAACATAGGAAAATAATAGCTTTCTAGAAAATGCTTTTATTAAAAATGTTAATGACTTAATATTGAAACAAACAGAGTGTAAATTTTTTTCCACCGTTTTCAAAAGTATTTTCAAATAGTCCATGTTTTCAAACTTGGTTATTTTGCAAAAATTCTATATAAGATTAAATTAATTGGGAGAGACTCCCCTCCAGTTTGTAATTCTCATGTTTCCTCCCGTTTTAAAATATATATGAATGACACGTGTAAAAAATAAATCCAACGGTTGGGAAAACAAGCCAACTTAATCAATACGCGTGCGATGAGGCTCTTTTGTTTTTAGTGTCATAATTTTTCATTCATTCCAATTTGAGGTTTACACATTTTTTTCATTAATAATATGCATTTAGAACTACTAATACAATCAAGAGTGTTATGAGGCTAACTTCAAAAAATAAACACTAAAAAATCATATTTGTTCATTGTTTGAAGTTAGGCTAGTCTATACTACTATTTAAAATGCTTCCCCTGTTTGGGATCCTCAATTTTGATACCTAAAATATCCTCAAATTTACCAGTTTACAAAGCTTAAATAATAGGGTTATATGTAAAATCACTAATTTAAATAGCCAAATTTTAAAAAAACAGTTTACAAAATACTTGGTCCTAAATTTTATTTCCAACTTTCTAATACTCCTATATCTTATGGTTAAGCAATTTACCAACTACTAGCCCAAATCCACTAGATCGCACAAATCACAGCCACTGGCGACCCAAATTGTCAACCCTCAACTTTTCCTTACACCAATGACCTACAACTTATGCCTCCATGAACCGCCCACCTAACATCTAACCCGAATCTCTGCCAGTATGACCCACAAATTTGCCGAGTCTACAACGCAAACCCAGACCCACAACACCACCGAGCCGCTTAACCCAAAAGCAATTGCTGGTAATTGTTCCTCGGACATCAATTAACTATGGATCTCCTTCTCACAATCTCAAGTAATGGTGATGACGTTGCATGTTAAAGAGGAGGAAGATAAGAAAATTTTAAAAATTAAGTTAGATTTTTTCAATCTGTTGGATCATTTTTTTTTTTTTTTTAACGTGTCATTCATATATTTTAAAATTGGAGGAAACAGGAGAATTATAAACGGAAAGGGGAGCCTCTCCCAAATTAATTAAACTAATAGCTAATCCGTGCGATGCACGGGAAAGTTATTGAGTATGACTTATTATTTCATATATGTATGTTTTACAAATATAACTTTTGTAACCTCTTTGAAACAGTAAATTACTAACTTTCTTTTTGTTTTAGCATTAACGTTTTCTTGGAAAATATCAATCAAACAAAAAATTAAAAATTAAAATTAGTATTCAATAATCCAATAAATGTTGCGATGTAAGTTTTTTTTTTTTTTTTTTTTTTTGTGGAAAATACCAAGCATTTTAACACACACACGAGAAGAGAGGAAAGGGCCTTAAAGTAACTTACAATAGTGTATATTTAAAATGACTTAACTCTTAGATACACAGCATAATAGTCATATACCCAATAGTCATATATATTACTTATATATGACTATTATTAAGCCAAATGATATAGTTTAATGAATTTTATTTATTACAATATTTCAAAAAGAAAATCATAATAAAATGATCAGAATGGTTATTGAGAAAAAAATAATTCACATTTTGGGTTTTCTTGTAAATAAACAAATATATTAGTATATTTATAATTTTATAAATCATGAAACTTCTCCACTCCCTAGTCCAGCAAACTACCCACGTGATACCACATTTCAATGCTTTTGCCTTTTTATATTCCAAAGTCTCATTTAGTCATCTCACTATACCAGTTTGAAAACTCTACAAAATTACAAAGTACAGATGCAAGCCTTCAAGAACCAAGAGGAATGCTTCTTCGTCCATCCCAACCCATGGCTGAATTCTTTCTTCCACTTTTTTTTTTCCTCACAAATCATTTAGTAGCAAATCTGAAGTTTTATGTTTGATCATTAATGTGAGGAAAAATAAACACGGAACGAAATTAAGAACATTGATTTGAAAACACGGAGTGTCTTACTACTGCCACTACGGCATCAAGGTAGAGTTGAGGAAGAAAGAGATGATAGAGTTTGTGGAGCAAAGGAGTTGGACTTTCTTTTTAAAACAAATTGGAGGAAGCTAATGTAGAGAATCGTGTTTGAAGGAAGAGAAGGGTAGAGAAGAGAGAGTAGAGAAGATTTTCATAATTGAGGAAAAAATTTTGGGTTTTAGCTTTTTTTTTTTTTACTGAAATTTTTGGGTTAGAAATAGTTTTGTGTGTGTGTGTGTGTGTGTGTGTGTGTGTGTGGGTATAGTAGGTTTTGATTCCTGGAGATCTCTGTTGGTTTGTGGGCATGGTGGGTATGGTGTCTTTGCTATGGGTCTGAAGGAGATCTGCCTTGGGTCTGAATGTTGGGGGAGTTGGTAGAGGAGGAGCGTTGGGTTGGGGGAGCTGGTAAAAGGAGCTTAAGGACTGCATTTTGGAGAAAGAGAAGGTAGAGCGTATATCGGGGTCGGGTTTTTTTTTTTTTTTTTTTTAATATTGTGTTGATGTGAAAAATTGTGGGAGTTTCAGAAAAACTCCAGCTAACTCAACCAGTAAAATCTCTTATAGTTGAAATAAGAGATTTGGGCTTTTGAGTAGAGTTGTGGTATGCCTTTATTTTAGAACATCTTTCCCTCTCCCTTGTGTGTGTGTATTTGTTTCTCAAAAAAAAAAAAAAAAAAGATATGAGATTCAATCTCCGCCTACACCAAAAACCGATTGGTGTCTTAGTCTGATAATAAAGAACTATCACCAGGAGCGAACATCATAGGTTGAAATTCTCTATATAAAAAAAAAATCTTATTATTTTCCTAAACACCCATGAAAATTTTCTTTAAATTTTTTTCCCAAAGATAATGGAAATTTTCACTTTGAAATTGTTTTCCTAAAGTCCCATGGAATTTTCCCCGATATCTGTTGTCCAAAAATCAAGGGATTTTTAACTTAGAAGATTTCCATAAAAATTGTTTTTCCAAATACCACGGGATCTTCCACCTAGAAATTGTTTTCCTAAAAACCTACGGACTTTTCCTCGAAAACTGTTTTCCTAAACCCTGGGATTTTCAAATATAAACATTTCTTTCCAATTACCCATGGAGATTATATTATAAAAATCATTTTCCAATACTCAAGGGATTTCCAATTCTTGAAAGATTTTTTTTTTTTTTCAAAATCCATTAATTTTCCTTTTGAAAAATATATTCCATAAACTCCATGGAATTTTAACTCCTGAGAAATGGTTTTATTGTATTTTCCTAGCCTTTAGAAAGTATTTTTCCAAAAACCATGGAGATTTCACTCTTTGAAAATAAAGTCCCTTTTTTCAAAGAAAAATATCCATAAAAATTTCATTTCTTTCCCCCAAAAAAGCAATCCAGAATCTTTTTTTTTGTTTTTTTTTTTTTTTTGACAAATCCAAAAACTACAATGATATATATATTCTTTGAATGAACTTTTGTTCTGAAAAATTCCAAAAACATGTTTTCAAACTTGAAATTCCATTTTCAAAAAAGAAAAGGAAAAAAAGAAGTAATTTGTCCACGGTCTAAATCAAATAAGACCATGAACTCCAAATCAAGCCAAACCAGTCCCCCTCTCCCAAATTTAGCATTGTGTTTTACGTTGTTTTGCATGAGGAAATACATAGAAGATTAATTTGCCTTTATTAAGTTTGCTATACGCCTATACCAAACGCACGAGGTTAAAAGTATTTAATTCAAGTTTTCTCTTTCCTAAGTAGTTTTGAATAAAGCAGGTATACATCACTTGATATTGCAATTTTTCCCCCCCTCAAAATCCAAATTCCCAAATTTCTAATAAGTTACTCTTCAAATAGACATGGTGAAATATATGAATAATTCAAATGAGGCATCATTGTGAAATGAACGTTGTGGAGTGCATGACATCTTCCCTACATAAGCTTCTAAATTCATGTCTTCTAATTCGGGGCTTTTTTTCTTTTTTTTCAGTTTAAACTTTGTGGACAGTGGCGACTCTAGAAAATTTTTTCAGGGTGTTCCTCAACAAGCATAAATTACACAATCTAATAAAATTATTAATTATTATTGTTTAGTTGTTTCATTAATTTGTTTTTCTTTTATAAATTATAATTTGTTATATTGTTGTTGCATTAATTATAAAATTATTAATTGTTATTTAGCCTAACATAATTTAATTTATTTGTCTTTTATAATGTACTAGTTAATTTAATTATATAGCTTTAATTATTGTTATTTAGCGTAACAATAAACTATATTGCTTTAATTTGTTTGTCATTAATTATACTACTTTAATTTATTATATTTGTTTGTCTTTTATTTGTCTTATGCACGTTACACATTCTATGTGCATCACAATAATTAAAACAGTGTAATGTGTAGCACATTACACTGCTAATCAGCAATCACAAACAATAACCTGCCAATCAGAAAATTTCACAATCACAATAGACAATTTACATCACACTAAAATACAATCAATATATTACTAACACATTGATCAACACCAACACACGTTACACAAGAACCAACACCAACAGGCAACAGGGAAGATAAGGCCAAATTCAAAAAAAAAAAAGAAAAAGAAAGAGGCAAAAGCAAGCAATTCGGCCAGCCAATGAACACCATTACACCAACACACTGACCAATAGGATAGATAAGGACAAATTCAAAAAGACAAAAAAAAAAAAAAAAAAAAAGGCAAAAGCATATAATTATGTAGAGAGAGAGAGAGTTACCGGTATTAAAGAATAAAGAGAGAGAAATTCTTATTCATTTCAGTTTTGCATTTCATAGGTAAAGAGAGAAACTGAGAGACTTAGAGAAAAAGAGAGAAAAAGAGTAAAGAGAGAGAAATACCCAGCACGAGGTCCGACCGGCAAGCACCGAGGTCCGAGCGGCGAGCACCGAGGTCCAAGCAGCGAGCACCGAGGTCCGAGCGGCGAGACTGCGATCTGCGATCTGCAACGGCGACAACTATTATCTGCGATCTGTGATGGCGACGATTGCGAGACTACAATGAGGGCGAGGCGGCGAGCACCGAGCACCGATCTGCGAGACTGCGACGGCGACGACGAGCGATTTTCTCTGCTGGGGTTTGTATCAGTGTATGCTGGGGTTTGTGGGCAGTGTATCTGCGATGACGGCGACGGTCCGTGGGCAGTGTATCAGTGTATGATGGGGTTTATTTGGTTTTCTCTGTATTGGGAGCTTTTTTTTTTTTGAGATAAATACTAACTTAGTTGGGGTTTGGTTTGCTTTGCTGATGGACTGGCTGTATTGGGGTTTGGGGTTTGGTTTCTGATTTTCCTGCCAGCGACGTGACCGTGGCGTGGGTTGATTTCTGTTCTCTGTTTTTTTTTTTTTTGGAGAATCCTTGGGCTACGGGCTACCTGTGTAATCTATTGGGCTCGCCGTGGGCTTGGCTCTATTACTTTTTTTTTTTTTTTTAGATTTTATTTCAATTTTTTTTGGGCTTTTTTTTTTTTTTTGCTTGGAAGTAGAACAGAATTTTTTTTTTTTTTTTTTTTTATAATTTGAGGGTGTTCCTAATTTTGTTATTGAATGTGTTCTTAATTTTGTGATCAGGGTGTTCCTAATTAAGATTAAGTATAAATTTTTTTTTTTTTCAAGTCAAGGTGTTCTTGGGAACACCATCCTGACTTAGACGCGGCGTCGCCACTGTTTGTGGAGTAACTCTTAAGACTATTTTAGCTAAATTACGAGATAAAATCAACTCGACAGAGGCGACCAATCACACTTTTAAAAGTCAACGATCGGTGGCAATTCCCTTAAATGAGTAAAAGATAAAAAGACATACATGCACACAAGTCCGCCTAAGTGTCATACACGAGTCATGCACACAGTCACCAAGGCTCCAAAAGAAGGGGTTGGCCCCGAAATCTGGTGTCGACACTGTCAAGACAAAATGTAAAAGGCCAAGATTTCCAAGGTCATGCCTGACATGGAAGTAAGGGCAGCTAATGCCTAAGGACAGAGAAATGGGATAGCATGATTTCGCTGGACCCTGCTCCTTAGCTTGACCTTAGGTGCTGCCAAAGCCAAGCTGAGGAGGCTATAGTCCAAGCTAATCTGAGCACTATTTCGAGAGGAGTCCTAAGAATTAGGGTATTGGACTTTTGGGATCCTAACTCTGAGAATTTCACAATAGTTAGTATCCCAATCACCTCAAATGAAAAATACTGCGAAATCTGATTGATCACCAGGAACAAATCACTACCACACGATAAAAGCCTCGAATTGATAGTATTTTAAGCTATGTACAACCAAAAATGTGCCAATGAATTATCAATTTGCTATTATCTGACAGCATAAATTCCTTCTGCATGTGAATTGGCGTCTGCATCTTCACAGCCTTAAAACATAGGTAACAAGGATCCTTGGTTTAAATAAGTAAAATGTACAGATAGGTCGCAAAATCTTTGTTATTGTAATATCTTCATTTTTCTTTATACGAGTAGATCAGAATGTTTAACGATGCCCAAATTATCTTCCTTTCATTGCAATTTGCAATTAACAAGAGGAAATAAGAAAAGGTTTTAAACTGAATTAAAAATCTCCCTCAACTTGCTAAAAGTGAAGCAACCCCTACAAAAAATAATAATAATAATAATAATAAAACAAAACAGAAAGGTAAATATCATAATGGACTCTTTCATCGGATTGAAAATTTCTTTTTAAAATGATGTCATGAATTATAAATTGAAAAATGTTAAGTACTACTCTCTCCATCCCAAATTGAAAAATGTTAAGTACTACTCTCTCCATCCCAACAAACGGCTATAGACCTGTCGGACCTATAGTTACAGCTTTTAGCTAGCCCACATCTAAAAATGCAGCTATAGGGTAAATTGACCTATAGCCATGTTTTTAGGAGCTATAGCCACATTTTTTTGTAGTGTAAATTATAGTTCTCTTTGAAAAATCAATAAATAAATGTTCTTAACTGTCCTATGCATTATTTAAAAATTTATTACCCCACTTTCACTAGAGTTTAAATTTAAAAAGACAATAGTTTTGAAGAAGAAGAAGAACATTTAAAAATAAATGTTCTTAACTAACAGTATGGGACAAAGGGAGTATATATTTTATGAGTTCGGTTAATGAGTGTATCAAGAGATTGGTTAAGGTTGATTTTTTTTTATTGCAATTAAAGTCAATTAAAGAAGTATTTTAATTATTTATTTTTGTTACTTCCCAATGCGGTGGGCAATTATAATACTGCTTAACAAATGCATGAATGTATTAGTCAATAAAAGTCATATTTTATTAGAGCACTAACATCAGGTGTGCTAAATACCAATTGTTTTGCATTTAGCACACCAAACAACAAACTCCATGCTTCATGAGATGTGCCAAATCCCAAATTTTTTTACAACATGCTACATACAGTACCCTTCTAGAGCATCCATAGCAGCCGTTGCAAAAATTATGTCATTTTGCCACACCAAAAGTCTACTTTATTATTTTACCACATCATTTTACAATATCTTATTTATCAGATGTTCTATATTTTTACCACTTCATTTAAATATTATTTCTTAATTCTTTTTAATTCTTATTTTATTCTTTCTTTATTATTTGTTCCTACAACAGTCATATTTTCAAATCTCATCAATTCTAACGGTAACATTTTCAAACAATCCTCTTAATTCAACTGTCATATTTTTAAAAATTAATATTTTCTTAAGCATTTAAAAAAAAATAAAAAATAAAAAATACTTAGAACCTGTCACCTTCAAAATAAAAATAAAAAAACCTCAGAACCTGTCTTACTGATAGGTTCACCTTTAACACACACACCTCCTGTCTTACTGATAGGAAAACACAATATTTCCCACACAAATCCAGCAAAACCTCTCTTCATTACCAAGCTCCTAACAATTCTCAAGCTGACTTTTCTGATATCCTTCTACCTAAATTTTTATGAACTCTGAGATTTTTTGTTTATATAATTTATAAACTCCTTATTATAGAAGAATCTCTGGTGCAACTTCTTGTAAAGCCATCATAGAAGAAAAATTCAAATGGTCCCATCCATATACATCAAGGTGGCCAGAGAAACATCAAAAAAAAATTTAACATGCATTTGAACATCCCATGGAAATTAAAAAGAACCATTATTTTATATAACTTCATAGAGAAATCTATCACTCTAATTAAGGCCATTACCCAAAAAGCAGTCATCAACAACAAAAATATAATAAACTAGAAACAGAAACATTCATGAGAAGTTCGAACAGAAGTCATAACATCAATTTGACTGACAACAGCAGTTCTCAAATGGCCACATACAAGTTCCTTAAAATGCCAATCAGAATAAGATTGAGCCATTAAATTCCCATGGGCTGATCAAACAAACCCTCAATGCTTGTTTTTCATTTTACTAATTTAAACATCCAAGATAAGGGCTAAAAAAATTCAAAGAAAATGGAAAGTTTTAAAATTAAGAATATGGCAAGGAAGTACCAGCTTCTGCTCCAAAATACTCGTCTATTTTTTTATTTAATTAGCATATTTTGTTTATAACCTATATATTTTTTACTAATCACAGAGAAGACGGAGAACTTACCTGTACGCAGTAGATGTAGAATGAATCGATGAAACCTTCAGAGAAACAGTGAATCGATGAAACCTTCAGAGATAGAACAGCGAATCGACGACTCTGAGAACAACGAACAGCGAATCAGCGACTCAAGATAGAACAAAGAGGAGAGACCCACAACCCAGACCCACGACCCAGAGACCCATGCCGATCACAATCCGAAGTCACAAACCCATAACCCAGAGACCTATGCCCACGCCGATCACAATCGGAAATCACAAACCCACAACCAGACCCACGCCGATAGGCGACTCTGAGATAGAACAGAGAGGAGAGAGTGAACAAAAGGGAAAAAAAAAAAAACCGGTGAAGGATATAAATCAATGATGGTAAAGAGGAAATCGGTGGTGGCTCATATTCATGAATGGGAAGAGAATAGAGCAACAGGGAAGAGGGAAGAAGAAAGAGAATGGGAGAGTGGAGATGGAGATGGAGGCGGTGAATACTGAATAGCTGAAGGAGAAGATGAAAGAGATATGAGAGTGAAAGAGGAATAAAAAATTAATAAATCCATATGCCACAGCTTACCGTACCGTTGCAAATTTGTGATTGTACTATAGCATGTTGCAAAAACTATGGCATTTAGAATATCTGATAAATGGGGTCAAACTTGGTTTGGTGTGGGATATGTGCCAAATATTTAACATTTGGCACATATCCCACATCTGCTGTGGGTGCTCTTATAGTATAATAGCACTATAGCATGTTGTAAGAAATTTATTCTTTTTTTATTCTCTCTTCTCTCTATCCTCACTCTCTTTCCCACTAAAATATTCTCTCATAACATTCTCTCTCTTCCCCTCTCAAAGCATTCTCTCTGTCTCAGTCGAACCTCCATGGCCATAGCCTCTTTGCTCATTAGCAAATTTCTCAAATCTAAACCTCTCTACCTCCCTCAACTCCCTTGTCTCAGCAGTGGCTGGCATGATGGTATGATTTGGTCTCCCTCTCTCTCGCTCTCTCTTTCTGACGTTTATGGGTGTTTTGTGACTGTGAGTGTGGGTGTTTGGGTTGATTTTGATTTTGATTATGTGGATTTAGTTGTTGGTAGTGGGCGTGGATTTGGTTGTCGGCTTTGATTATACACACTTGATTTTGTGAAAATCAAAGCTTCTCTTCAATATTTCAATGGGTTAATGCCTTAGTGGTGGTGGGTATGGTAGCTAGCTGGTGAGATTTTTTTTTTTTTTTTGAGATAAATGATAGAAGTTATTTTAGGTTATTTTAATGAGTTATGTGTTAAAATAAGAGATGAGATATAAGGTGTATTGTCAAATGCTATGCTAAACTAATAAATTCGTTTTTTAATATGTGAAAATAATATATTTTTAAAATAACTGATACTAATGCTCTTATAAAAAATTTAAAACTAATGTGATAATTGTTTTTTGATGTGACAATGAATATTAATGATGGGCTTTAATAATATACTAGCCTCTGAGCGTGTGCTCAAAGACTCTTCTATTTTTAGAGTAAGGGTTCTACATTTTTCAATCACAAAAAAAAACCTAGGGGTGTGATTGAAAAATGTAGTAATCCCAAATTATAATAAATGCTCTAAATTAACCCTTACTCAAAAAATAGAAGAGCCATATAAAGAATTTGAATTTCAAAACATATACATGTGTTGCATTTTTTTTTAATAAAATTTTGGACGTGGTATTTAAAATTTTATGAATTTGTTTTTAACTTCAGTTTTTTTAGTTGTAGTTATCCAAAAGTTTTGTTAAATATTTGAAAGTAGGGTGTTTTTTGGGATAAATTTGAATGTGGGTTTTTTTTTTTTTGATAGAAGTTGAACGTGGGTTTGATTCGTTTGAATATGGTATTTGAAATGTTTTGGATTTCTTTTGGATATGATTACCTTCTACTTTTTAGTATATTTTTTCTTCAAAAAAAGAGGAGATTTAAGGGAAAAAAAAAAAAAACCAAACGTGAGATGAGATTAAGGGAAACCGGGTATTGAAAAAAAAAATTATTATTATTATTATTTTTTTTTATGCAAAGAAAAAAAAAAGTTAAGTCTTGATAAAGGAAGGAAAAAAAAAAAAAAAACTGAAGAAAGAAAAGTGTAAACGTGAGTAATGCTTGAAGTTAAACATGGGAGTTAAATATTGCCTATTTTGTAGGCAATATTTTAGTGCAAGTTAGACATATATTTTACCAAATTATCATTTAGTTTTATCTCTACTTAAACCTAGAGAAATAGGGGTATTTTGAAAAAAAAAAAAAAAAATCCAATCCAAATAGGTGCAGCCCCTTAAATAGTAGTATAAAAAAATCAATGTTTTTTTTTTTGGTTATTAGTCACACATTAGCTTGTAAAACTCTTGTAATAAAATTTGTTGTATCTTTAGCATCATTCTTATGAATTATGATGCGTGTTTTGTGACCTAGTTAGGCGCATATCCAAAGAATCTTATTGGACAAGAGCTTCGTGAAAGGTGACAACATATTTTTTATAGCTTTGAAAGGATTCTTTAAAGGGAAATGCTAACAAGTGCCCTTAGGGGCACTTGTTAATAATGTATTTAAAGAAAGTTTTTATGGAAAATGAAAAAAAAAGTAATTAATATTTTGACAATTTTTTTTATTTTATCCTAAAATGAACTATTAATAAGTATCCTAAGTACACTTATTAGCATGACCCTTCTTTAAAAGGATAATATGTGTATGTGCGTAAGTGAAAATGAAGAACAAGTGCAGGCAGTTAAGATCCTTCGTTTGCACGTTGGAATGTGGGAAAAAAAATTTATTGCAGATGATGGAGTTTCTTTTTCCAATATCGTGTGTTTAACAATTAATGAAACATCTTTTTGGTTTTGTATATATATAAAAGTAAAAAGTGTACCGTAAAGTACATGTCATGGGTTGTTAATCTATAATTATATACTTCTTTTTACTTTTTTGAGATTATATACTGTGGAAGTGGTTTAAAATAATAATAGAGACACCAATCAGTTTTTGTTGAAAAAATCAAGACACCAATTAGTTTTTTGTGTAAATGGCGATTGAACCTCAGATCTTTTATACAATTTACAACCATCAGAGATTTTACCAATTAAATTAACTGAAACCCACAACAAAATTCTTCTTATTAAAAAAAAATTACAAACAAATACAAATGATATATATTATTCTTCTAGAAAGAGCAAAACCCATGTGACTCTAACAATATGTCATGCCCCCATTTTGCGGATTTGGGGTCATCTCCACCACCTTGACAGGTTCCAATATATGTTGCAGATGATCTGTTCGAAACTTCAAATGGGGGACCGCAATTACCAAGTTAACACCAGCAATTAATACAGTTTTTTTTTTTTTTTTTTCTTTTCATTTCTTTTTCTTTTTCCTTTTTTTTTTTTTTTTTTTTTTTTTTTTGGGAAATTAAAGATTTGAAGGGAAGTTTGGTTTATCGGAAGGGGTAGGAATGCCGCTGTCTACTCTAAATCTTTTGGTTATTATTATTATTACTACTTTTATTATTTTGCACTGCATGGTTATAGTTTGTCTTGCATCATTTTCATCCAAAAGTTTACAAATTCTTATTGATTAATCAGTGTTATTGATTTTTTTAGTCTATTGATAGGTAAGATTGCTTCATGGAGGTTGCTTCAGACTGTCTTTAAAATGGTAAGGGTGTATGCATGTATCTTTTTTTTTTTTTTTATTGACAAAACTTATTGTAATTATTTTTGTAAAAAGAAGTTTTTCAAAGTTCAAATTGATAAAATATTACCTAAAATCAATTATGTCACAAGAACATTAAATGGATTACTCATATTATCATTTAAAAACTAGATGTTAATAAAAACTGAATATAATAAAATAAATAAAAAGTATTGATTTTAAATATAAAAAATTAAATAGATAAAAAAAAATCCCACTTAAAATTGTTAATTTGCTATTGGCTCTGGTCAAAATAAATGTTACAAAATACCAAAATGTCATAAAACTTGTAGTTGAGAGTTACGAATTGATTGAAGAACTGGTTTTTAAAGAGATTCTTTGTAGATTTTCCTCTCATTTGTGAATTCAAGACCATGAATTTTCTTCTTTTTAGTTTTTTTTTTTTTTTTTAATCTTTTTGCTTATTTTGGGTATCTTTGCAATCATCTCTAATTGATTCCCAGCCTTAAGATAAGGTTTTCAAACTCGGACCAGACCAAATAATCTAACCGAGTTTCGGGTTAACCATGAACCG
Source organism: Quercus ilex subsp. ballota (assembly GCA_032727855.1). Classification (NCBI taxonomy): domain Eukaryota; kingdom Viridiplantae; phylum Streptophyta; class Magnoliopsida; order Fagales; family Fagaceae; genus Quercus; species Quercus ilex. The sequence continues at coordinate 70,166,972 of CM064912.1, forward strand.
GTCATAAGAATGGTCAAATTAAACTATCCTAGTCTTAATCATTTAAACTTTGGAACTCAGTTTTATATGCGCTTATTTTGGGATCCGCTTATTTTGCTGAAACTAAAATTTTTTTTTTTGAAAGTATTGTAGATAAAAGTAAAAGTTAACTGAAATAGTACAGTGAGACCCATGAATAATACTAAAAAGTGCAGTGAGACCTATGAATAGTAGTAAAAATAAGCTGAATAGTAAAATAAGTTGACAAAAATAATTTTTGTCAAACGGACACTAAAAGTGTGTTTGGATACTGCTTATTTTGCTGAAACTAAAAAATTATTGTTAAAAGTACTGGAAAAAAAATGTAAAAGTTGAAATAATATAATGGGGCCCATATATAGTGCCAAAAAGTGCAGTGGGATCTATGAATAGTAGCAAAAATAAGCTGAATTGTAAAATAATTTTAATTTTTAATCTCCACCCAAACGCACACCAAAACCACTACAATATAAGTTCTTTTAGGGCCATAATTTTTGGGTCACAATTTTAATGTGATTTACATGAATCTATTATTTTTTCCTATCATTCATGCTCAACTTCATAAGGATTAATATTGTAGTAAAAATTATGGCAAAAGAATTGTGTCCATAAATTTTCTTCTACAAGATGGGCTCTGGAGACCGCTAGCACATGAAGTTTAAGTTTTTTTTTTTTTGGTATCACATGGAGTAGACTTTGTTCAAGTAATTAAATTTAAAACTTAAAAAGGAATATATAAATATCCAAACCTTAATTACACGTAATTTGCAGGTGGCCTCCACCATCTATGACACAAGTGTACTTGGGTGCATTTTTGAGTCACAATATTCCATGAATTTGTCCTTTATTCATATATACAACAAAAACATATGCGATCCTCTTCGCTTAGAATGTACTTGAAAGCCTATAAAATAAAAAGCATGCGATCTCCCATTTTTTCTGTAGGTACCAATGCATGTGCACACACGTATATATACAGTGTATACACTCATATCTCAGAATTTTTTTTTTTTTTGGAAAGGCATACTCAGATCATTAATCCTCTTCATTCTCATCCATGCATGATACAACAACTGTTACTGCTTAATTTATCATATCACAAACCCTAATTCTTCAGATTGTAACTTAATCAGATCAGTGCAAATTCTTTCTATAAATACTTAGTATTAACAAACACTACTCATCTCTCAACATACCTAAACACAAAGCAAAGGCCATAATGGCAGCACATTTGATCACAATCGCCACCTTTCTCCTCTTCATTCTACTCACAGCTTCCATGTTTAATTTCAACCAAACTCTAGCAAAAGAGAGAAACCATAACTCAATGGTCCTTGGTATGGCTCAGTATTCTAGGAATTCCCTTCCTCCAATACCACAAGCCTCTAGGATTAGGAATTCATCAAAGAAACCTTCTGAAATTTTAGACATGATGGAACCATTGACGGAGATTACAAATGGGTATTTACTCCCTCTTAATTTGGGGTCACCTCCACAGGTCATTCAAGTATACATGGATACTGGGAGTGACCTCACTTGGGTTCCTTGTGGGAATATATCCTTTGATTGTATTGAGTGTGATGAATATAGGAAAAATAAGTTGACTACTGCAGCTTTCTCTCCCTCTTTTTCTTCTTCATCTTCTAGGGACCTTTGTGGTAGCTCCTTTTGCAATGACATCCATAGCTCTGATAGTGACTATGACACATGTACTATGGCTGGATGCTCATTGGCTACCCTTCTCAAATCCACATGTCCTAGACCATGCCCTTTATTTGCTTATACCTATGGGGCTGGTGGGGTTGTCACTGGGGCACTAACTAGGGATACACTTATGGTTCATGGAAACAGCCCTAGTGCCACTAGGGAAATTCCAAAGTTTTGTTTTGGGTGCGTTGGGTCCTCATATAAAGAACCCATTGGGATTGCAGGGTTTGGTAGAGGTACACTTTCTTTGCCTTCACAACTAGGGTTCCTAAAAATAGGCTTCTCTCATTGTTTTTTGTCCTTCAAGTTTGCAAATAACCCAAATATATCCAGCCCATTGGTTGTAGGAGATGCTGCTATATCTTCTAAAGACTATTTGCAATTCACACCAATGTTGAGGAGTCCCATTTATCCCAATTTCTACTATATTGGTCTAGAGGCCATAACCATAGGCAATGTTGTCAGTGCAATCAAAGTGCCCTTAAACTTAAGAGAATTTGATTCACGAGGTAATGGGGCTATGTTGATAGATTCGGGAACCACTTATACTCAACTTCCTGAGCCATTGTATTCACAAATTCTTTCATTTCTCCAGTCAGCCATAACCTACCCTAGAGCCAAGGATGTAGAGATGAGATCAGGATTTGATCTTTGTTATAAAGTCCCATGCAAAAATAATAATACCTTTATCGATGATCTTCCTCTAATAACTTTCCATTTCCTAAACAATGTGAGCCTTGCTTTGCCTCAAGGAAATCATTTCTATGCCATGGGAGCCCCAAGCGAGTCCACGGTGGTGAAGTGCTTATTGTTCCAAAGCATGGATAATGAGGATGATAATATTTACGGCCCAGCTGGAGTATTTGGGAGCTTCCAACAGCAAAATGTGGAGGTTGTGTATGACTTGGAGCAAGAGAGAGTTGGCTTTCAACCTAGGGACTGTGCTGTAGCAGCGGCTGCTCAAGGACTGCACAAAATGTAATTAATGGTGGTTCTCTTTTGTTGAAGTTGATGGTGGTTCTTCTTCTTATGTATTCGTGATTTTCAACGGGCACAATAAGGCATGGCAGTTTTCCTAGGCATTATTGATTTGATTGTCTTTTCACTACTTTTCTTTCCTTGTTTGATCTTTCCTTGTTTGATGATGATTTAAGTACTTTTGATTCAATGTATGGCTTTTATTGATCAAGAAATGAGATTGATATATTCTTGTTGATTGGCAACAAAGAACAAAATTGAACAGGTCCAACATTAATTAAAAGCTATATTTTTATTTTCTGTCATTAATCGGTGAAATGGGATTCCCATATGGGCATGCACTGACGCACATTGCACCGAATCACTGATGGATATGCCTTATTATCATGTTGCAGTCACGGAAATGCATGTGGTGATCACATCATAATATAATACATCCTCATGTATTTTACTCTACATTTCCATGTTGAAAGGAATTGTTTGCTTCATGATTGTAAAGAACTCACACTCACACAAAGAGGAAAGAAAAGAATACAAAGAGAAGAACTTTCTGGAATTACAATTATCAAAGATTAATTACGGTTATGAGTCTCTGTTACAATATATATGAAGAAGAGAGGTTTATCAAAAATAATATATATATATATATATATATGAGAGAGAGAGTAAAATACGGAAACAGTTACATCAGAATTCTACACGTGTGATAACTGAACACAACAGCCTAAAGTCTAATACAGCAAAAATGACACCGTTAGTCTTAATAAGGAACGATAGCATTTTGCTTTAGGAGAGACTTGCCTTTTACAATCTGGACAGACGACACCGTTTTGGATTTTACCATTGGAACAGTGTCATCATCTTCTTCATTTGACATCTCTGGTTTCATCCCCCCTCAAACGAAAGGGGAATTTTCACATGAGTTTGGAAGTAAGCCAGTGAAATCTGGGAGATGGAAGACCCTTGGTGAAAATGTCAACAAATTGATCATGAGTGGAGATAATCTTAACCAATAGATCACATCTGAGCACCCTCTCACAAACAAAATGGTAATCAACCTCAATGTGTTTGGTCCAAGCATGAAATACAGGATTCGAGGCAATAGCCAAAGCACTCACATTGTCACACCAAAGTAAAGGAGGTTGAGGAAGAAAAATACCAAGATCGCAAAGAAGCATGCAAATCCAACATAACTCAACTGTTGTAGAGGCGAAGGCACGATATTCAACCTCTCACTACAACAAAAGGGAGCTATGGTGACGAAACCTTTCGTCACAATATGTCTTTATTTCGTCACCGAATACATATGGTGACGAAATGATGATGAAACAGCATTCCTCACCTAAGCTTCGTCACAGAATGTATTGGTGATGAAATTCTTTCATCACCAATAAAAAATGATAGGTGACAAAATTTTTTCGTCACCTAATATTTTCGTCACTAAACCTTATTTTTAGTGACGAAATATTTCGTCACCGTCACCTAATATTTTCATCACTAAACCTTATTTTTAGTGACGAAATATTTCGTCACCAAATGTATTTTTTTTTCCCAATTTCAATAGATTGGGTGACGAAGTTTTGCATCACCAATTGTTTTTTTTTTTTTTTTTTTTTTTTTTTTTTTTTTTTTTTAATTTCAATAGATCAGGTGACGAATTATTTCGTCACTAATTTCTGCTTATAGTCAGATATGGTGACGAAAATTATCATCACCAATTTTTTTTTTATTAATATTCTTTACATTTACTTTCCATTACATTAACCTGTTCACTTCTAACCAAATCCATAAAAAAAGACATCCATTCATTTCTAACCAAATCCATAAATAAAAATAAAATAAAATAAAAACATCCATACAATCTAAAAATGCAATAAAGATGTTCACAAAGTAATTACAATTATTTATATACAAATGATGTCTTAGCTTCCAAACTTTACAAAAAATTATTTGAGTTCAAATAGTCCCACAAAAGCTATCTTTTTGCCACCAATCCCATATCTGCACAAGTATAAAGGAAAATACATCAATAACAAACTAGACTGCAAACCTATATCTCTGATAAGATGTATTACAACAAAAAAAGATTATTATTAGTAAGACAATGCAGAAAATGTCCACAAAAAACTCAATAACAAACTAGACAAAATAATCATAATGCAACATCATATAAAGCCAAACTATCAAAGAAAGAAGACCCACAACATTCTCATCAAATAAAAACCAAACCCCCATTACAAACCATGGAGAATCATAAAGAATGCAGAAAAATCCCAATTTAAAACAAAATAAATAAAGTGAAATCCAAAACAAAAACTCAACCACCACAACGAATAAAAAATCCAGCCAACACTATTAAAAAAAAAAAAAAAAAAAAAAACTAGCCACCGCCATTTACACAAAACCCAACCACCCAGATAAACAAAAAATTCAGCCACCGCGATAAACAAAAAACTAACCACCACTATTAAACAAAAAACACAACCACCGCCATTAACACAAAAACCTAGCCACTACCATAAACAGAAAAGTCATCCACCACCATTAAACAAAAAGCACAGCCACCACCATTAATACAAAAACCCAACCGCTACCATAAACAAAAAACCCACCACCACCACCACCACCACTAAACAAAAAACACAACCACCACCATTAACACAAAAGCCCAACCACTGCCATAAACAAAAAACCCAACCATCACAATAAATAAAAAAACCCACCACCAACATGAAAAAAAAAAAAAAAAAAAAAAAACCTCAACCACCACCATAAACAAAAAACCCACTACCACCATTAAACAAAAAACACAGTCACCACCATTAACACAAAAACACAGCCACTATCATAAACAAAAAACCTAGCCATCACAATAAAATTGGTTTGTGCTTTTGTTTCTATTTCCCTTTTAATTTCAGTGAGTTATGGTTCCTAACTAGAATTAACCATGTTGATGTAATTGAAAACAATATTGCAGGGAGTGTAGCTACATATCAAGTTATACTTTATGTGCACAACAAATGTCCCTTTCCTATATGGCCTGCAACAACACCAAATATTGGCTATCCAAAACCCAAAACACAAAATATTTCAAGCATAAGAACAAACAAGCAAACCACATATAGGTAGTAGCTAAGCCAAGAAATTGGGTGGATAAACAAGCATATATGAGAAAACCCAAATCACAGACAAGATGAACTGAGCAACAAATCATATATTGGCAGAACTCACGTGTTTTTAATGGCCACAACTTCTTCCAATTGCTTACCCTTGACCCACTATTAGAAGCTGAAAATTATGATAGAGAGCAATTAGAACAATCCCTTGCAATAACAAAGGCCACAATGCCATGAAAAAAAGGACAATAAGCTAAAGCAAAACACAAATAGCAACTTCCAAAAACTTTACAAATCAGTTAAAGAGACAAATATTTAAAAGCAATTTCTAACTCTAGACCAAGTTTTAGATATTTTTTATGGCCACTTATCCTAAGTAAAACGGAAGTGTGGAAGTATTTAAGGGGCAGTCTCATTGTGAGACCTTGATGATGCAGTTATATAAAATGGTAAAGATTTTGGCATTCTACTACGAGGGCAACTGTGGTTGTTGAACAAAGAAGCCAAACATGTTGCCCGTAAAAGCTAAATAATTTTAAAACACAAATATATATATATATATATATATATATGGTAGCCCACATCAGTACAAGGTGCTCCTCAGCATCTTTAGACAAGCAATATCCTTTATACACACTTATGAAAGGATTCCACACCTATAAAGGAAGAGAAACTTTATTTCTGTCCGTTTTTAGTTTTTTATGAATGAATTCGTTAATAATACAACATAGCTCGGAGTTCAATAAGTTTTATTGAAGACATAAATTCAGAGAGATTACATTACATTCTAACACAAAGGCATGCTTGAACTTGAATGCATAAAGAGCAATAGATGGACTCTAAAACCATCCAATGCAAATTCACCCCAATTCAACCCCTTTGGACAAGAAACCTAGGTTACACACTGCCAATTGAACAATGTAACAAACACATGCAAGAAAGCCCCAGTCATAAAAACACAATGCCGGCAAAATTAAAATTAAAAAAACAATTCTATTTCACTTTCCTAATAAATTTTAGGGAATCCATATAAACACACTAAATCTATCCAAATAAAGAAGACCCAGAAGAGAAAATCCAACTGGGTATGTAAAAACTTAACTAAAAGATTAGACAAACCCACAAAGGAATTAACTTTTACATGTAAGTTTCAAACAAAGATAAAGTCAGAAACTTTAATTTGTGTTATTTTTTTCTTGCGCATAACCATGAAACAAAAGGGAAAGACTCTATTACCTTCTCCAATCCCAAAATTTATGTCCTAAAACCAACACCCTCTCTAATCTCGAAATCAATATCCTGCTAATCCTGAAAGAAGAAAAAAGAGTGATAAGAGAGAGAATAGTGATGAGAAAGAGAGAGGATTGATGAGAGAGAGCTTACCAGTCTTTTTAGGAGGCTAAGAGGCGTGGGTCTGTACGTGAGAGGAGAAAGAGAGGGTAACAATGTTTTATTTACATAAATAAATAAATCAAAAAAATTTAGAACGCGCCAGAAAATTGGGCACCGCGCAAAAACAAATTAAAAAAATTTTGAAAGATGCTATGTCTACAGTATTTTTATAATATTTTTACAATAAATTATAAATAGTTAATTGTTATTAGTTCAAATTTAATCTTAATACTAAGATTACTTTCTTGCTTCAATAATATTAACCAAAAACAATATATTACTTAAAATTTATTATAAAAATATTGCGAAAATATACCCAACAAAACAATGACAACCACACCTTTTTTTTTTCTTTTTTCTTTTTAAGTTTTTAATCTAGAATCAACGAGAACCACACGCATTTGATAGAGATTAGAGATTAGAGAGAATTAAGTAATATAGTAATGGAAAATGGAGAGCAAACTTACGCTGGCATTAGATTTTCTGAAATAGAAGTTGAATCATGCATTTCGAAGAGCTGTTTTGTAGGCATTCTTGGAGCTAACCAAAATGAAGAAAGAGACGAAAAAGGAACAAAGTATCAGACTATTAGGAAGACAAGAAGAGAGAAGACAAAAAGCTAAAGAGATCATTTTGAATTGACGGTGAGAATAAAGTTTTGTATGTGAGAATTTTGGGATTAGTTAATTGATAAGACTAGAGAGAACAATTTATATTAAAAAAACTATAAAAAAAAATTAAAAAAAAAAAACTAGAGAGAATAAAAGGCAGGACAAGGGAACACGTGAATGAGTTAAGAATGAGAAGAAAAAGTTTTTGAGAGTGGGGCCAAAGAAAAGTGAAAATAAGTAAAGGAAGTTAAAAAAGAATTATGTTAGGGACATAATTTTTGGCACAATTTTGTACCATAAATCGCCACATGGTGAGTTGTAATTGGTAAGAGTATGTTAATGGGTTATGTGGGGACACAATCTTACTAACACAACTCACCACATGGCGAGTTGTGGCACAAAATTGTACTAAAAATTGTGTCACTAGCCTAATTCGTTTAAAAATTTATTATGTTGTCCAAATTTTCTGAAAATTTTTAAATAATATAAGAGATATTTTATTATTTTTGTAATAAATTACAAAAAATATCATCTATTCTTTAATTAAAAATATGGTTTAATCTCTTTACAAAAACATTATTATATACTATATTATACAACTGATTGTTAAAAGTCACCTGAATTAAGCTTTTTCCTTTTCCTTTTTTATGATAATTATGATTAGAAAAAAAAAATAGTAATTTTAGTCAATTAAGTGAATAAACTTAAAAAGTTATTTAATTTTTATATAACATTAATTAATTCATTATATATATAATAATTTTTATTATTTTTATGATTACAATTAAAGAGTTGGATTACATGTTCTATATGTTCTTAACATGCATGCCCATTTTCATGACAATCGGATGTAATTTACTATTTGATCTATAAACTCATATTCTATGTATTATTTTAAACTACAAAAACTTGAATTTGAATACTTGATTGATGAGATTACTATTAATTTTTGATCACCTTGAAATTTTGTAAACATGAAACATATATGAAGATAATGTAATCCAACAGTAGATTTGTCAAAATTCACATTGAATTGAGAAATATAGAGTCGTGTTCAAGTTATACCTAATGTAACTTTAAAAAAAAAAAAATGAAACTTTAAAAAACGATACACCACTCAATAACTTATAATCGAATATTTTGAAAATCTAACCGTTGGATTACATTTTCTATATGTTCTTAACATGTAAGCCAATTTTCATACCAATCGGATGTAATTTACCATTTCATCTTTAAACTCATCTTTTATGCGTTATTTTAAACTACTAAAACTTGAATTTAGACAATTGTTTGATGACATCCCTATTAATATTTAATCACTTTGAAATTTTGTAAGCTTAAAACATATATGAAGATAATATAATGTAACGGTAGATTTGTCAAAATTCACGTTGAATTGAGAAATATAGGGCCGTGTTCAAGCTATATCTAATGTAACTCTAAAAAATGATACACCGCCCAATAACTTATAATTGAATTCATATTTTGAAAATCCAACCGTTAGATTACATATTCTATATGTTCTTAACATGCATGCCCATTTTCATGACAATCGGATGTAATTTACTATTTGATCTATAAACTCATATTCTATGTATTATTTTAAACTACAAAAATTTGAATTTGAATACTTGATTGATGAGATTACTATTAGTTTTTGATCACCTTGAAATTTTGTAAACATGAAACATATATGAAGATAATATAATCCAACGGTAAATTTGTCAAAATTCACATTGAATTGAGAAATATAGGGCCGTGTTCAAGTTATACTTAATGTAACTTAAAAAAAAAAATGAAACTTTAAAAAACGATACACCACTCAATAACTTATAATTGAATTCATATTTTGAAAATCTAACCTTTGAATTACATTTTCTATATGTTCTTAACATGCAAGCCAATTTTCATACCAATCGGATGTAATTTACCATTTCATCTTTAAACTCGTCTTTTACGTGTTATTTTAAACTACTAAAACTTGAATTTAGACAGTTGATTGATGACATGCCTATTAATCTTTGATCACCTTGAAATTTTGTAATCATGAAACATTTATAAAGATAATGTAATCCAACGGTAGATTTGTCAAAATTCACATTGAATTAAGAAATATAGGGCCGAGTTCAAGTTACACCTACTATAACTCTAAAAAATGATACACTACCCAATAACTTATAATTGAATTCATATTTTGAAAATCCAACTGTTGGATTACATGTTCTATATTTTCTTAACATGCATGCCAATTTTCAAGCCAATCGGATGTAATATACCATTTGATCTTTAAACTCATCTTTTATGCGTTAATTTAAACTACTAAAACTTGAATTTAGACAATTGATTGATGACAAGCCTATTAATCTTTGATCACCTTGAAATTTTGTAAGCTTAAAAAATATATGAAGATAATGTAATCTAACGGTAAATTTGTCAAAATTCACGTTGAATTGAGAAATATAGGGTTGTGTTCAAGTTATATCTAATGTAACTCTAAAAAATGATACACCACCCAATAACTTATAATTGAATTCATATTTTGAAAATCCAACCGTGGGATTACATGTTCTATATGTTCTTAACAAGCATGCCAATTTTCATGACAATCGGATGTAATTTACCATTTGATCTATAAACTCATATTCTATACATTATTTTAAACTACAAAAATTTGAATTTGAACACTTGATTGATGAGATTACTATTATTTTTTTATCACCTTGAAATTTTATAAGTATGAAACATATATGCAGATAATGTATTCCAATGATAGATTTGTCAAAATTCACATTGAATTGAGAAATATAGGGCCATGTTCAAGTTATACCTAATGTAACTTTAAAAAACTATACACCACTCAATAACTTATAATTGAATTCATATTTTGAAAATCTAATCGTTGGATTACATGTTCTATATGCTCTTAACATGCATGCCAATTTTCATGCCAATCGGATGTAATTTACTATTTGATCTTTAAACTCATCGTTTATGCGTTATTTTAAACTATTAAAACTTGAATTTAGACAATTGATTGATGACATGCCTATTAATCTTTGATCACCTTGAAATTTTTTAATCATGAAACATATATGAAGATAATGTAATCCAACGGTAGATTTGTCAAAATTCACATTGAATTAAGAAATATAGGGTCGAGTTCAAGTTACACCTAATGTAATTCTAAAAAATGATACACCACCCAATAACTTATAATTGAATTCATATTTTAAAAATCCAACTGTTGGATTACATGTTCTATATGTTCTTAACATGCATGCCAATTTTCATGCCAATTGGATGTAATTTACCATTTGATCTTTAAACTCATATTTTTCGCGTTATTTTAAAATACTAAAACCTGAATTTAGACAATTATTTGATGACATCCCTATTAATCTTTAATCACTTTGAAATTTTGTAAGCTTAAAAAATATATGAAGATAATGTAATATAAAGGTAGATTTGTCAAAATTCACGTTGAATTGAGAAATATAAGGCCGTGTTCAAGTTATACCTAATGTAACTCTAAAAAATGATACACCACCCAATAACTTATAATTGAATTCATATTTTGAAAATCCAACCGTTGGATTACATGTTCTATATGTTCTTAACATGCATGCCAATTCTCATGCCAATCGGATGTAATTTACCATTTGATCTTTATACTTATCTTTTATGCGTTATTTTAAACTACTAAAACTTGAATTTAGACAATTGATTAATGACATGCCTATTAATATTTGATCATCTTGAAATGTTGTAATCATGAAACATATATGAAGATAATGTAATCCAACGGTAGAGTTGTCAAAATTCACATTGAATTGAGAAATATAGGGCTGGGTTCAAGTTATACCTGATGTAATTCTAAAAAATGTTACACCACCTAATAACTTATTATTGAATTCATTTTTTAAAATCCAACCGTTGGATTACATGTTCTATATGTTCTTAATATGCATGCCAATTTTCATGACAATCGGATGTAATTTACCATTTGATCTATAAACTCATATTCTATGCATTATTTTAAACTACAAAAACTTGAATTTGAACACTTGATTGATGAGATTACTATTAATTTTTGATCACCTTGAAATTTTGTAATCGTGAAAAATATATGAAGATAATGTAATCTAACGGTAGATTTGTCAAAATTCACATTGAATTAATAAATATATGGTTGGGCTTAAATTATACCTGATGTAACCCAAAATTTTTTTATACCACCTAATAACTTATTATTGAATTTATATTTTAAAAATCCAACTATTGGATTACATTTTCTATATGGTCCTAACATGCATGCCAATTTTCATACTAATCGGATGTAATTTACCATTTAATCTATAAACTCATCTTTTATGCATTATTTTAAACTACAAAAAGTTGAATTTAAACAATTAATTGATGACATGACTATTAATCTTTGATCACCTTGAGATTTTGTAAGCATGAAAAATATATGAAGATAATGTAATCTAACGGTAGATTTGTCAAAATTCTCCTTGAATTGAGAAATATAGGGATGGGTTCAAGTTACACCTGATGTAACTCAAAAAAATGTTACACCACCCAATAACTTATTATTGAATTCATATTTTGAAAATCCAACCGTTGGATTACATGTTCTATATGTTCTTAACATGCATGCTAATTTTCATGACAATCGGATGTAATTTACCATTTGATCTATAAACTCATCTTCTATGCATTATTTTAAACTATAAAAATTTGAATTTAAACAATTGATTGATGACATGGCTATTAATTTTTTATCACCTTGAAATTTTGTAATCATGAAAAATATATGAAGATAATGTAATCTAACGGTATATTTGTCAAAATTCAAATTGAATTAAGAAATATAAGGTTGTGTTCAAGTTACACCTGATATAACTCATAAAATGTTACATCACCTAATAACTTATTATTGAATTCATATTTTGAAAATCCAACGATTGGATTACATGTTCTATATGTTCTTAACATGCATGCCAATTTTCATGCCTACCGGATGTAATTTACCATTTGATATGTAAACTCATATTTTATGCATTAGGGGTATTTTGGTAATTTTAAAGCAATAAGGCTATTTCAGTCAGTTTTTAGATTTCGGAGGTATTTCGGTTATTTTTTAGGTTTAGGGATTATTTTGGTAATTTTTTGTTTCGGGGTTATTTTGGCCAAGTTTAGGTTTTGGAGGTATTTTGGTCATTTTTTAGGTTTCGTATGTACTTTGGTCATTTTTTAGAATTTGAGGGTTTTGGTCATTTATTAGGTTTAGGCGATTTTTTGGTAATTTTTAGTGGTTTTTTGGGCATATTTGGTGATTTTAGGGGTATGTTGGTCATTTTAGTGGTTTTTGAGCATATTTGGTGATTTTATAAAAATCGGCTTTGGTTAGGGTATGGATATCTATGGATAAACAGACCAGGTAACAATTGGGTATGAATACTATTTGGGTAAGGTAATCAGATATCCACGAATAAATTAATTGGGTCGGGTTATATATGGGTATACCCTACCCATGGTCATCCTTAATTATTTGTAAACAATAGGTGACAAACACTTATTTCATTACCAAAAATAGTGTTTGGTTAAACAATAGGTGACGAAAATTTATTTCATCACCAAAAACACCTACATCCTAATATTGGGTGACGAATTTAGAATTTCGTCACCTTTGGTAAGTCTTTGGTGATGAGAATATTTCGTCACCCTAGGTTTGCCTTTTTTTAATGACCTATAGTGACGAAATAAATATTTCGTCACCAATTTGTACATCATTGGTGACGAAATTTTGATTTCGTCACCAATTGGTACATCTTTGGTGACGAAATATTGATTTCGTCACCAATTTTAAAATTTTAATAATATTTGGTGACGAATTCTTCTTTTCCTCACTAAATGTTATCATTTTGTGACGAAATTATTTTTCCTCACTAGATTTCGTCACCATAGCCCACTTTTGTTGTAGTGTCTATGGAAGACCGAGAAACAGTAGCCTGTTTCTTAGCATACCAGGTAATTGGACAATTGCCAAAGAAAACCACAATACCAGTGATGGATTTACGATTAACTAGATCCCCAGCCCAGTCTACATCACTATAGGCAGACAAAGTAGAAGGACTAAGAGTGAAAGCAAGGCCATAATGAGGAGTCCCCTTAATGTACCTGAGAATTCTCTTAACAGCCTAAAGGTGATTCTAAGTGGGGTTGCTCATGTATTGGCAAGCTTGTTGAACAGCAAAGGAAAGATTCGGCCTAGTAAATGTAAGGCCTTGCAAAACACCAACCAAGCTTCTATAGGATTTAGGATCAGGCAAAATGGACTATCATTTGGAAGAAGATACTGATTAGTAGAACATGGTGTTTTACAATGCTTGCAATTAGTCATTGCAAGCTTTTGAAGCAAATCAGAGGCATATTTGGTCTGATGCACAAAAAGACAAGAAGAGGTATAATCCATTTGAAGACCAAGAAAGTAATGCAAAAGACCAAGGTCCTTGAGATCAAAATCAAAACTAAGAAGTTGAATAAGTGAAGAGATAAAGGACTGATTGTTCCTTGTGATTATAATGTCATCAACATATAGCAACAGAAACACCATATATGAACCATGCTTCAAATTGAAAAGATTACCATCAGCACCAGAAGCAGAGAAACCAATATGAAGTAATTATGTGGTAAATCTCTCAAACTAGGCTCTAGGAGCCTGTTTAAGGCCATAAAGAGCTTTGTGGAGAAGACAGACATGCGTAGGAAAAGCTGGATCAACATATCCTTATGGTTGGGCCATATAGACGTCTTCCTTGAGAATACCATGCAAAAAGGCATTACTAACATCCAGTTGCCTTAACTTCCAGCCATTGTTGACAACCAAAGCAAGAAGAAGCCTCACAGTAGTAGGCTTAACAACTGGACTAAAAGTTTCCTCATAGTCCAAACCAAATTGCTAAAGATACGCTTTAGCTACTAATCTAGCTTTGTGCCTAGCAATGAAGCCATCATTGTTTCTCTTTAGCTTATAAACCCATTTACAAGTGACAATGTTCTTATAAGGAGGAAAATGAACCAATGACCAAGTCTTCTGCTTTTGTAAAGACTGAAATTCAACATCCATTGCAGCCACCCATTGAGGGTGTATAGAAGCAACCACAAAGGAAGGGGGTTCTATCACAGTGTAATCACATTTAACCTACAGAGCTTTAAGCTTACATATACCATACTTAGACCTTGTAATCATAGGGTGAGCATTCTGAGTGACAAGAACAATATCAGTGGAGGAAACAGTTTTAGAAGGTGGAGAAGAAGACTCAGGATCAGTAGGAACAGACAAGGGAATGGAAGTGGAAGCAATGACAGTCAAAGAAGTGTCAATGGGAGAGGGAACAGATGGAATAGGACAAGAAGAAGAAAGAAAGGATGGTAAAATAGAGGAGGTAAGATTAGGCAGAGCAGATGTAGAGGTAAGATCAGGCAAAGCGCAAATGTGGGAGCAAGTGTATCAGGAGTATTAGGTGAAGATTGAGAGTGACAGAACCATTGAGAGAAACTAGAAGAGAAAGGAAGATGTGGATTTGTATAGGCAGAGTCAAGAATAAAAGGAAATAGAGATTCATTGAATATAGCATAGCAAGCAATATAGATTCTGTTAGTGGATGGATCTAAACAGATATACCCTTTAGACAAAGGTGGATAGCCAAGGAAAATGCAAGGTTTAGGTCTAGGTTGCAATTTATTCTAGTTATAAGGTCTGAGATAGGAATAACAGGCACAACCAAAAGCTTTAAGGGCTTGGAGAGGTGGAGGCTTAGAATAAAGCCTTTCCCATGGGGATTGAAACTTCAAAACAAAAGATAGAAGCCTATTAATAAGATAGGTAGCAGCAGAAAAGGCATATGACCAGTAATTGTATAGGAGATGGGATTGATAGAGAAGTGCTAAACCTGTTTCAACTATATGCCTGTGTTTCCTTTCAGAAACACCATTCTACTCAAGGGTGTGAGGACAAGAGGTTTGGTGAAGATTACCATTCTCAGAACAATAGGCAAAATCAGAATTAGTATATTTAGACCCATTATCAATTCTTAAAACTTTGAGCTTGTGGAGTGTTGAGTTTCAACAAGAGACTTAAAGTGTTTGAAGACAAATAAGACCTCACTCTTATGCTTAAGTAAAATGAACCAAATGAAACAAGTGCAATCATCAACAAATATCACATAGTAATTAAAACTAAGAAAAGATGTAATAAGAGAGGGACCCCAAACATCACTATGAACAATATCAAGAACAGAAGTGCATACAATAGGAGTTTTATTCAAATGATGTTTGTACATCTTAGCACTTATACAGAACTCACAAGAGGAACGAAACCTCATTGTTAGGGTCATAATTTTATGTAATTGGCTAATCCTTTGACAAAATATACTTTACTTGTAATTGGGTAGATCTAAGTTAGGTTTAATACATCAAAAAATATATTGTTCAAGCATATCAAGTGTTCGTATTAAAGACATAAAGATTGATCTAAGAAACAAATAAAGAAAAGCTACTTCATTAATTCTTGACAGATACTGCTACCGAGACTAAATGAGAAGCTCGACAAATGGCTCGATAGAAGCTCGATCTATCGAGAATTACGATTTTCAGTTTTCCAGATCTAAAATTCGGCTCAAGCTTATGTACTTGTTTAAGGTTTCTTTTCTCACAACCCTAGACATATATAAGGCTTATTTTAAGAGCTGTCACATACAAATATAGAGACCAAGAGTTTTTTTTTTTTAGTGAGAAGCCACTGCGTTTGTACGCCATAGGGTTTTGTAACTAAATACTTCCTGATCTTCATTGTTGATGAAATAAAGAACTTTGCAGCCAATAACATCTATTCAAGTTGTTGGAGTTAGTCACATACTGGAATCCGTGCAAAAGGGTTAGTCACAGATTGAAGATTTGTATATCAAAGGAAAGAAGGCTACTACAAAATCGAGTTCAATTAGGTATTGAAGTAAAGGTTCAACTATAGGTTGGTATTTTGGGCTAGGCCAAGGTAGTGGAAAAATTTCTCATACTTGTAACTGCTTGATTGTTGATTAGTAGATTCTTAAAAGTGGTGACCTTAAAATCACTCGATGGGGTTTTTGCCTTGCAAGAGGTTTTCCCCATTTGTCAACAAATCACCGTATCAATTTAATTTCCGCTGCATTTAGTTTAATTGGTGATTTATTGGTACCTCCACGATTTGCATATAATTTAACATAATTAATCAACTTGGGTAATTGAATTAATTAACCAGGGTCAAGCTATCTTAACTCAACACCCATCAATCAAAGACAAAGTAAGAGATGAAAATACATGTTTAAGAGTTGAATGCAAGAGTTTAAAGCTTGGATGCCCAAGTCTATGATGCCAAAGCAAGAGTTGTTGTGGTTTGATAAACATGAAGGCAGAATAGTTGGAATGATTTAGTGATGCAGATAGGTCAAAAAGTGTTGGAATGGGATATACCCCATCTTTACTCAACCCTTCGTTGAGGATCTTCCCCGAGGGCAAATCCTGAATTGAGAACTTATTGGCATCAAAAGAACAAAATGCATTATTTTGGAGACAAAATTTATGAACAAACAACAGATTAGATGCAAGGTTAGGCACTCTTAGTATATTATTAAGCCTAAATTATGAGTTAAAGTTTGAAGTTCACCATGGCCAATGTGAGTCACTGGCAATTCTTGACAATTCCCCACTATGACAGTTTCATTTCCTTGCACTAGTTGCTAATGAAGAGACAACTGAGATATATTTGGGGTGACTAGGGATGGCAATTTTTGCCCAACCCGCGGGTACCCGGCCCGACCTAACCCTAATGGGCCGGGTTTTATCCGGTCCGATTAGGAATAGAGTCGGGTATGGGTTTTTTTTTTTAAAAACCCGAAGCGAGTCCGAGTCGGGTCCAGGTTTTATCAAAAAAAACCCGAGACCCAGCCCGAAACCCAGCCCGGTTAAAAACCCGGTACCTTAAAATTACAAAAATACCCTCTCTATATATATTCCTATATTCTAACCCTAAACCTAATCCCTTATTTCTTCACTCTTCAACAGCCGACACTCACACTCCCTCACTCCTTACTCCTTACCTCAATCCGGCAGTCCCTCATTTCAGCTCAGTCCGACACTCCCTCTCCCTCAGCTCACGCAGTTAGCCAGTCCGATAGTCCCTCACTCCCTCAGTCACGCCTCCCTCGCCTCCTCACCCTCACTCCGAATAGAGAAAGAGACACCCTCAATCTTTGTTACTACTACTTTTTTCGTTTCTGGGTAATCTTCAGTTTTACTCGCCAACTTGTGTTTCCAATTTTTGTTTGATTTTTTGGGATTATGTTGTTCGAGCTAATTGCACACTTGGGTTCTTTTGGATTGTTCATGCTCATCTGGGAATAATGTGTAATTCAAGTTTTCTGCTTGTGTTCCAATTTTTTATTGGTTTTCAGGGATTGTGTTGTTCAAGCTAATTACACACTTGGTGTTCTTCTAAACCATTTGGTTTCTGGGTATAGATTATCCATGCTCATCCGGTAATGATGTGTAATTCAAGTTTTCAACTTGTTCTTTTGGTTGTTTCATTTCTGGGTGTTGGTAATTTATGATTAGTCTGGGAATTTGTTTATTCAAGCTCAAATGTGTATTTGTGATCTTCTATGCTGTTTGATTTCTGGGTATTTGTTATTTGTGCTCAATTTTGTTTTGTGCATCCTTCCATGCTGGTGGATTCCTTGGCCAATTATCTATGTTGTGGATTCCTCCGTTATTTGAGCACTGGGGATATGAATTGAGGTTAACTGTGTGTGCTGTGTATTCTCATGGGCTTAAATTTTTTTTTTTTTTGGGTTGGGACACGAATTGGGCCAAATCCCTAAACGGGGCCCGGCTGGGGCGGGTTCGGGTCTCGAGAAAAAACCCGGTACCCTAAACGGGCCGGGTCCGGGCCACGGGTCTTGCCCTGCGAGTCAGGTCCGAGTATGGAAAAACCCGGTCCGAACCTGACCCGTTGCCATTCCTAGGGGTGACATGATCTAAGCAACCTGTATCTGTGAGCCAAGAATTAGAGGCCTGAACTTGAGCAGCATTAGCCACCATGGATGCAAGCTTAGCAGGTGTATACCTCCCCTAGTATGCAAAATCCATACGATGATAACAGTTAATTGTCAAGTGACCATTTTTACCACAAATTCGACAAATTGGCCTATTGGATTGTGATTATCCCTGATTGCCTTATGACTTAGATTTATTCAAATTCTGAAACTAAGAACTAAAATTAGGGTTATAGCCTCCAGTATTGGAATAACAACCACCATTGTAATTGGAATTAAATCCACCATTATTATTGTTATTTCTTGACCACCTCTACCTCATTGATTCTGATTCCTACCTCCTCTTCCTCGAGAAAAAGCCTGAAACTAAAAATTGACAACCATAGCAACTGAATTGGGATCAATAGTGTTAGATCTTTTCTTAATGACTCTCTCTTCAGTATTAAGCGAAGTATTCAATTCTTCCACTAACAAAACATCACTTTGAGTCCTTATAGCAAAGCTAAAGGAATCATATTCAGGAGGAAGACCATCAAGAGCGATATGAAGAAGCTCTTCATCATCATGAACACTAAAACAATAGCTAACTTGTCACAAACTTGTTTAATCTTTTGGAAAAAACCATCAATGGAATCAGTACCCTTCTTGATCGCAGTCAATTCATTACGCAGACTCTTAACATGAGATCGAGAAACCGATGCAAATTGCTTCTCTAACACTTTCCAAACTCCTTTCGCGGATTTCTGCCCAACTGTAAGAGCAAGAATTGCAAGAGAGAGTGTTGAATTCAGAAATGTAAACATAGCCTGTTCACGATTTTTCTAGGTTGTAAACGCTGGGTTGATCTCAACAATAGGATTACCAAACAAATCTTTTGGTATTGATCTAGAGCCATGATTGAGTCATCAAGAACATCAATCATTGAGTAAGTATCCAGAATCACTTCAATTTGATGCTTCCATAAAATATAATTACCATAATCAAGCTTCACAGTCATCATGGATGACATGTTTGAGAGCAAAAGCAAAGAAGTATTCATTGGTAAAAATGAAGTAGACATAGCAGGCAAGGAATTTGAAGTAGATGACGAAGAAGACAAAGCTGAATTTGCAGAAGCCATTGATATGGATCAAAGCACTGATACCATGTAAAGAACTCACACTCACATAGAGAAAAGAAAAGAATACAAAGAGAAGAACTTTCTGTAATTGCAATTATCAAAGATTAATTACAGTTATGAGTCTCTGTTACAATATATATGAAGGAGAGAGGGAGAGAGAGAGAGAGTGAGAGAGAGTAAAATACGGGAAACAGTTACAACAGAATTCTACACATGTGATAACTAAACTCAATAGCCTGAAGTCTAATGCAGCAGAAACGACACTATTAGTCTTAATGAGGAACGACAGCATTTTGCTTTAGGCGAGACTTGCGTTTTACAATCTGGACAGACGACACCGTTTTGGATTTTACCATTGGAACAATGTCATTATCTTCTTCATTTGAAATCTCTGGTTTTCTGCTACAGCTTTCAATGATACAGTTAAGTTGTTTAGTGACGTGTTACAACTCTTGCAAAATGTACATCTATTCAAAAAGTTGTAAAAGCATTGGTATCAGGTGTGCCAAATGCTAAATTTTTAGTATTTGGCACACCAAACACCAAAATCCTTACTTCATGAGATGTGACAAATCTCAATGTTTTTTAGAACATGCTACAATGATGTTCAATCTTTGAGACAATACGGTCAAATGTTGTAAAAAAATTATTCATCTCTCTCCTCTATTGACTCTCTCTTTTCTCTGTCTTCTCTTCTCTCTTTCACATCTGTCTTCTCTCTCTCTCTTCATCTCTCTTCATCTCTCTCACTCGCCTTCTTTATCTTTTCTCTCTTGCAACCCACTACTATAGCAACAATATCACAAACCCCCTGCCACAATAACAACATCAAAGACCCACCTTCAACAACACCTCTGCCAATCACCATCGATCACGCAAACAAAATCACTGGTGAAACCCACCATGCACCACCAAAGCCAAAGCCATCACCAGTTAAACCCACCTTCAAGCCCGTATAGCCAAGAACCACCTTCAACCACCAATCCCAATCACCAGCCAAACCCTCCAATCATTGGCCACCATTAATACCTATCCACCACCATCAATTAGCCATTCATTGCCATAGGAAACCCAAAAAACCCAACCGATCAATCACTGTCATCATACAATCATGAACCCACAAGCAGATTTCAATCCAAGGAGAGAGAAAAGAGAGGGAGAGAAAGGAGAGAGGAGAGAGAGAGAGAGAGGCATGGGTTTAGCTCTGGGGTGTAGAAGGTTTTTTTGGCGGGGTATGTGGTTGTTGCTATGAATATATGAGAGAGAGAGAAAGAGAGAGAGAGAGAGAGAGAGAGACTTTTTTTTTTGGGTTGAGAAACTAGATTGGAAGTCTAGTTTGGGCTATTATTAAACCAAAACTAAATCCTTAAGAAACATTAGCTAATGCCAAGGGAATAATGTCCCTTAGAATGTCTTCTAACGAAACTTGAAAGTCTAACCCAACACTAGCTTTTTTCGCCAATCCATCAGCAACTTTGTTATAAATACGATTAACATAGCAAAACTCAAAAAACCTCTTCTGAACTACTTCATGAAGAATATCATCAATGATATGACCACACATGGTTTGGTCTGCCATACTAGATGAGATACCTTGGATTACTACCTGCGAGTCAGTTTCGAAGATCACCTTATGGAGGCTTAATTCATTGACAAACTGAACTGCGTGTTGGTGTAGACACTCAATTTTGCACCTATGATTTAATTAAGGAAAATGACTTGAATGACTATCCACATACCCTAAAAATCATGATTACATTACATGCATCAATTTGTTCTTGCATCAATTTGTCTTTGCACTACATGCAACAATTCATTCGTTGCATACCATAAAAATGATCTTGAGATTCAGATGGTAGCAATGATGCTTCTAGTTTCCAAATTGGGCCATCGGATCGAAAGATATCGCATGATCAAGTTTGCACGGTCAACATGCATTGTGTCTAGGTAGGGTCGACCACACATGATTAATTGAAGTTAATTCTAATTGGTTAAGCAATTACAATTAATTAAATAATTCTGTGATTGGTTGATAATTAGTGTTTAAAATAAGGAGGCATGCATAGGAATAAAAGGGATGGTCGGATAATAATAAAATTATGGATAATCTGAACTTTATCAAGATTTATTTTAAGATATTTATCTACAAGATAATTGTTCTTAAAAAGCCTGAATTATCTAGAAAATGTATTTTTTTTTAAAATCATAGACTGACGATGAAAACACATCTAGGTGTAAGGATCGGTCAAAAAACCCTAGAAAATGAGTCCAAACGACACCCGAACACAAAAGAGCGTTCGGTGTCCAAGAGCCAATTCAGCACTTTTGAAGTGCCAAACGGCACTCTAAAAGGGCTTAATTTCCCCCTTTTGGGCTTTGGCCCAACGGCCTTCGGGTGACGATAAGGCACACCCTTTTCAATCTTTTCGCAAAAGGATGCGTCTGGATTCACACCCTAATCATTCGTGCCTATTTTTTAGAGTCTTCTGGCCTCTATAAATAGAGACTGGGTCTCATAATTTAGCACCTTTTTTTTTTTTGCTATGAGAGGCATACGTTTTAGGCTTTCAAATTGCTCATATTTTCTGATCCCCTTTCTGATTTTCTGTTGAAGCTAGGGTTTTTAGGTTTCAAAGATAATTGCATAAATTTCTTTGAACCCTAAAACATCCTCTCAAGAATAAGAAGTGCTCCATGCAAGAGGTTGCTTTCTAACCCTTTTGTTTTTATGCTTCTCTTATCATGATGATGCATGTTTAATTGTTTCAAATATTCATATTTTACCTTGTTAATTTAGTTTATGAAAATATGTTCTTGATTCCTTTATTGCTACTATAATCTGTTTCTTAGTTTTAAATATCTGCATGTAATTAACTCTTTGTCTTCAAAATAAAACAAATCTGCATCTTCCTTAGATGTAGATCTGAATTTTTCTTCACAATAAAACAGATTTGTATCTTCTTTAGATGTAGATCTAGATTTTCTTTAATCAAAACTGGTTTGTGTCTTTATTAGATGCAAATCTGAACATTTAGGGGGGGGGGGGGGGGAACTAATTTGTATCTTCCTTAGATACAGATCTAATTTTTTTAATGCATGCAGATTTTTGAAATAAAGAAAAAGATAAAACATGATTGTGATTATGCCTGTTTTATTTAATTCATGTTGCATGAATTTAAATTATGAGTGAAACTCTCTTCTTAAAAATCTTTTTTTCATTCTTTTAAAACATATAAAAAAACAAATCTGATTTTTCCAATTGTCAAAAAACCTTTTTTTTTATGAGGATAAAATAGAGATGATCTTTTACAAACCAAAAAAACATTTTTTTAGTTCTTAAAAAATAGATTTGATATTCTTTTTTCAAATCAAAAGACTTCGTTTTATGTGATAAACATAGATCTGAATTTTTTATCTCGAAAAACCACTTTTCTCCACATACCACAAAACAGATCTAGTATTTTGACAAATCAAAATCAATTTTTTTTCACCAATCAAACAGATCTGATTATTTTCAAAAGAAGAGACTTCATTCATAAATAAATTTTTGTGATTAAATTTTGGTGTCACATGTTCAACATATTATTCATGACATGCATAAAAATGTATATTGGTCGCAAGAGTCTAGAAGACCAGATTTTATCTGGGTGTAATAGGTGCTTAACATCTTCCCATTCTGTAACCTAACCTCTGGATTTAGTTCTTTGGATAAGTAGATCTAAGCCTTGTCTTTATTTTATTTTGGGTAGAATGTAACTAGGACAAAAAACCATGTAATTATTTGGTAGTTTGTAACTAGGACCCAAAGCCATGTAATTTTCAATTTTCCAAATATGTAATTTTTTATTCAATCAATAAGAAGGATACTATTCAGTCATGTATTTGTATATATTTATTTTTTCTTATTTTTTGTATAAAAATAAGTGGCGACTCCACACCACTTACCCAAAAAGAGAGGTGTCCTAAAAAGCACTCCAAAAATCTCTCTTTTTTGAGAGGCAAATTTCCCAGTCTCTCACAGTTGGCATGCAAGAGCTTCAACATCAGCCACCATTGAAGGAAGGGGAATTTGCATGGACAGGGCACCTATAACTTCTCCTTTGTAGTCTCGAATGATACCCCAATTCCTGCCGAATTGCTTCTCTAGAACACAACTGTAATGTCCTAGCTTTTTAAAAAAAAAAAAAAAAATACATGGTCAAATTTTTTTTAAGTCCCACATGCTCCCACCTACGACACCCATCCCCACCACTCATTTTCACATTCCCTCACACTCTCTTGGCCAGCCAAAGACTCTCACATCCCTTTCTTTTTCTTTTTCTTTTCTCTCAAACACTTCTCCTCTCACTCCCCCATCCTCTCCCACCAGTGCCACTCCACACCACCATCTCCACAATTATTTTTTTTACTAGAACACGGGAAAAACTTCTTAGGAACCTTAGCATCTTCATCCCTTTTATTTAAGGTAAAGATTTCTAATCTTTTGATGGATTTTGTACTTTGGCTTGAGGTTATTTTAATCTAAGCTTTGACATTGATATTTATGTGATTTATGAGCTTTGGAAGTGATATTTATGTGTTTATATGTAAGGATTTTGTCTTGATAGATTTATTTGATGAGTGGGTTTATAGTTTTTACAATGGTGGCTATTTAAGTGGTGAAGATTTCGGGGTTTTGGTTTTTTAATATGAAATAGATGGTGAATATAATTTTTATTGATTATTTGGAGCTTGTTAAAGATTCAAATTGTTTGTCTTGGGGGATATTATGATTTTTGGTGTCATGCGTCTCTTGTTGATGTGGGGTAAATCTTGTGGGAACTACTTACAAATTGGTGAGATTTTGATATTAGAGATAACACCTTGGATGATTCATGAGTATAATTTGAGTCTATGCCTTGTAAATTAATTGGTTGAGAAACTTTGGAATTGAAAAATATTATTTGTGAGGCTAAATACTAGGCTTGCCTAATTAAGTGCTTATTTAGCAATTCCTAATTTGTAGCTAGATACAATTTCAAACTTTATGCTTATTGTGATAAGTTTGCTTGATATTGTTTAGGTTCTAGCTAATCTTGTTTGGAGCTTGGAGAGCTAGGCTATTTGCGGTTGCAAGGTAAGTAACTTTTTTAATGGGATTTTTAGAAAATAACCATGTTGCATAAACATTGTTTTTGGGTCAAACACATTTTGGAAAATTATTTGTGGATCTAAGTTTTCTTAAAAAGTGTTATGTTGTGTTGTGACCCTATTATATATATATATATATATATATATATATATATGGTTATATATGAAAAGCACATCATGTTTAATATTACATTTGGAGAAATGCATGAATTGTTGACGTGGAAAATATGAGCATCTTTGATTTAATCTTTGATAAGGAATTCATTGATTTTATGGTATATTGGAAAATTTAAAGATGCTTATCTTGTCTTGTTATTTGGGAAATTGATAGAAAATCTTTTTGACCAAAATGAAGTTGAAAACCTTACAAACTTTGTGGAAGTTAGATTATTTAAGATTTTTCTAAAATTACTTGGATATAAACTATGTATTTAAAAGTACATGTAACCTGTGAGTTTTATGTTGTTTTAACCTTATGCTATGTGTGATTTCATAATGATCACTCGATTTGATTTCCGTAATCTTTGTAACAACAATGTCAGATTTAGGTCAGTGTCCTTTCACTTTGGATGACGCGGTCTTCCTTGCTGCCTATTGGGGGAAGAGGTTCCTCGATTGTGTGTGGGTGAGGCTGCTGCCCATGGGGCCAAAAGACCACGTACAAAAAAGGTCATATTTGACGCGTTCTTCTTGATACCCATAGGGGAAGAGACAAAACTTTGAGAGTATGGGTGAGGCTGCTGCCCAAGGGGCAAAGAGACTACATACCAAAGAGAACAATATCATGTCAGTTGTGAATGGGGTGGATCCCTTGACTGGTCTATGTGAAATTGTGGTTTCTTTGTGATAATTTACCTTATGTTAGATATTTTATGACTTTGGAAATTATATTATTAGCGCTCACAGATTATAGTATATAGTTTCAAGGTTATTACTTTGAGAAACTTTATGTTTCATTATTTAATCATTCTTGTCACGTTATTATTGAAAATGATCTTGTAGGATTTAGTTAGAAATTTCCCAAATTAGAACATGCTTTGTAAACTGTCTCATCCCATTCTTTTACCAAATTTTTCAGAGTAGGCAATGATTGTTTTGAGACATATTTTTGTGGCTATCAGTAGTTAGACTAACTCCTAATGGAGGCTGGACTTTTGTAATGAAGATATTTAGATGATGTATATCCTAGAGTAAGCTTGACTCATTATTTTGTATATTATAGTGGTTATGACTTTATTTCCACTGATGGGACAAGTTAATGATTTGTAATTATATTTATTCAGACCTCTATTCTTTTGTGACCAATGGTCCTTGTAATTATTGTATAGAATTCTGACTTACTTTGGGAATATTATTAATGAAATTTTTATGATAATTCTTGATGTTGATACTTTGATAATGAATTTTAGATTAAATTGTCAAAAAGGAAAAATGAGCAAATACCTTTGAGATGTTTTTCTCTTACTTTGGACTCTTTTGGGTTTGGGGTGCGACAACAGCTCCATCGAAGTTGGCCTTGTACTTGGATTGAGTTGGCAGGCACCAATGAGGCTTGATGGAAGTCTGGACTACCATGGGCACGGACTCCTACACATTTAGGAAATCCTGGAGAATTCCACCTGCTGCAGAGACTACGTTAGCCACGGGTTAAGTAGGGTGGTTTAGTCGAGCCGAGCCGCATTTTGCCAATTCCATAACAGCCAAGCCATGATAATGAAGAACTCAGCTCTATAGTCATCAGAAACCTGCAAAAAACTTAAAATAAGATTAGTGAGGTCCCCAGGTGAGGGGTGAACAGAATAGTGAGCCCAGCTGAGATTTCTCCACACACTTTCAACCTCCACACAACCACACCACATGTAGAATATCTTCGGGCTGAGACTAGCTTGCACTGGTTACACAAATCAAATGAAACAATATGTGATGTACATATAGTAAGTTGTAAAATGTTGTGTTATAACAGATAAAGTAACTTTTTAATATGTCAAATGCTAAATTTTGTAGAAGAGCAAATGCTAGTGGGCTAAGTAAAGAGTTACAACATTTATTAATAAAAATAAATAAATAGAAGTGAAAAATAAGAGATGTGATGTATATATAGTATTTTTTTTTTTTTAGAAATAATTATAACATGCTGCTAACCCCACAGTTCGAACCATTTCTCCCCTAGACTCTCAAGCACTTTGTCTATGGGGGAGGTGTCAATTTAGCAACAAGGTCTTTGGCTATATATAATAAGTTGTAAAATAGTGTATTATAACAGATAACTTTTTAATATGTCAAACACTAATTTTGTAGAAGAGCAAATGCTAGTGGTCTAAGTAAAGAGTTATAACATTTATTTGGCAATGTTTATGACTATGAGGAGCCGCACAACTTCTAGCTAGTAGGGTTGTGACATTTCATGAAGAGGTGGATTTGTATTTATAAATAAGACACTGCATATTATTCTTAGGTCATTCTAAACCTCTATCTTTTCAAACAATATTATCATATGTGATCACTACCCACGTAGGATGATCACCGGCCAATATCTGGGACCAATAGGGCACAACTTTATCACATAATAATGTAAGCATTAAAAACATGACAGAATTGATAAGAACATACGAGTAGAAGGTTAAGACTTCTAACAAGCCATTAAACCAAAGGAAAGCCCTAAAAAATGAAAATAACTCTTAAACCAACTTAATTTCATTCAGTGGCGACTCTAGGAATTTTGTTCAGAGTGTTCCTATTCCACTTTGAAAAAATTTTGGGTCATTTCAGTCTGTTTCGGGACGTTTCGGTAAATACCAGCGGAAATTCAAGATTTGGCCAACATGAAGTTTGTGCTTAAAAAAAAAAAAAAAAATTCTTAAAACCAAAACAAATTTGCATTCTGTACACCAAAAAACCTCAAAAGGAAAAAAAAATGAAAAAAAAAGAAATGAACAAAGGTACCTGTACAATAAACTATAAATTCATTTGAAATATTAATAAAATTATTAATTATTATTGTTTAGTTGTTTCATAAATTTGTTTGTCTTTTATAAACTATAATTTGTTGTATTGTTGTTTTATTAATTATTAAATTATTAATTGTTGTTTAGCCTAACATAATTTAACTTGTTTGTCTTTTATAATGTATTAGTTAATTAAATTATTAATTATTGATGTTTAGTTGTTTCATTAATTTTTTTTACTAACTACTAGTAGTCTAGCACACACCCCACTGTGCAGTAGCACACACTAGCACACACCTTATGTGTGCACATACCCTTGCCTTTTCGATACCGTACCGGAGGCCGTTTCGGTTTAGCTAGAGAAACGAAATATTTCAGTATCGGTTAAAACCGGTGTACCATTTCAGAATTACAACTAAATACATATATATATATATATATATATATATATATATCCTCTTAAAAATATAAAATGATTTTAAAGTCTGACATAATAATTCCTTTAAATATTAATAATTATGGTTGTAGTATAATTTTTTTGTAAGAAGAGTTGTAGTTCAATAATAGTACTAAGTACGTGTTCTTACTAAATGTAGTAATGAAAAAACAAAAGAAATAAAAATCAATGTGCAAAAGTTAAAGCTAGGACACGTGGGTGCTTGGATAAGTTTGAAAATTTTGAAAACTTTTGACTCATTTAATGACTTCAATATTCACGTGGGAGTGGGACTCTAGTGTACAAAACAAGATATAGCAAATAGCAATAGGCATTCAAAACTAAAAATATCAAAGAACAGAGAAGCGGAGAAGTTAAAGAAAAACAGAGAACAAAGAAGAAAAGGCAAGGAAGAAGAAGCTGAAGCAGGTGGGGAGATTGCGATTGACAAATGGAAGTGGCCGGAGACATGGAAGTGACTGGCGATGTGGTGGTGAGTGGCTGTGACGACAAAAATGGATGATTTTTGACTTTTTTTTCTTTTTTTTTTTCAGATTCTCTGTTACAATTTTTTTTTTTTTTAGATTTTAGTTCAAAATTTGTTTGGCATAAAAATTTTGAGGGTGTTCCTGATCTTGCTTGAGGGTATTCCTATTTTTTTTAAGGGTAAACAAATAAAAAAATTTAAATTATTATATATATATATATTTTTTTTTTAAGTCAGGGTGTTCCTAGGAACACCCTGGACTCTTAGTGGCGTCGCCACTGATTTCATTCCTAAGGCTATTACCCCTTGAAGTTGGTTTAATGACCATTAAATAAATCTAGAAATCCCAATGCAAATAGAATTCTCATATGAAAAAAAAAATATATATATATATATATATATATTTTTTTTTTTTAAAGACTAATTTAATGGCTATAATTGACCACCTCTTTTGACCCCTTAAACCTCAACATTATTTGTAAATACAAATTTGTAGCCCTGTGAATCACCTTTCTAACTTTGTTTTCTCCAATCCGTCATTTAAGCCAAACATAATGTTTATAAAACAAGAAGATTTGCACAAGCTTAATCCAAAATGGATGTAGATTTGATGCGACAATCCTTTGATTGCTTGCTTCCTTTGGAGTCCAAATCTTCTGTCTCACTTTTCCTGCTCCACTCTATACTCCACCAATAAATACTTGCCACGTGTTCACCTAATTAATTAAATACTACTATTAATTAATAACTATAGTATTAATAAGTCAATAATGATAGTATTTAATTAATTAGGTGAACTCGTGGCAAGTATTTATTGGTGGAGTATAGAGTGGAGCAGGAAAAGTAGGACAGAAGATTTGGACTCGCTTCGTTTGTGGGCTTAAATTGAATTGAGTTGACCTTCTTTAATCTAATGAAAGACCATGTCAAAATTCAATCTATTATACGAGAAATTATTAGGTTTACTAAAAGGACTGCTGAAGTGGTCTTCATGGTCTTTCTAACTAATAAAACACTACTATTTATGCAAATGTGACATCATCTAATAGGTTTTAATTTTTAATTCTTATGCTGATTAGAAATCTAACTCACGCATTTGCATAAATAGCATTATTTCATTGGTTGAGAGAACCACTTTAGCATTCATCTTAGTAGACCTAATAATTTCTCCCATTATACCTCCCTCTTAAATTAATCTGCTTATGCTATTCTTGTGCAATTTACACGCTAACTCATGTAGTTTTGATAAAGCTTGTTAGAATTACATTCAAACTCCTTCAAAAGACATATCCATACCTTAAAACTCATTTTAAGTAAAAAATTAATTATTGAACATTATTCCAACCCATATATAAAATGTATGAGTTAACATAAAATATGTATAATGATACTCATTATCAAGAAAGAGTATAATAATAATAATAATATAAATATCTAAAATTAAGCTACTACTCTTACATGAGCTTTGCATGCATGATGACAACGTTTGGGATTTGGAACATGTTATCTTGGATGGGTATGTTACATGTGTGTGTCTAAATATGTTGAATTAGATTGTTTGAGTATGTGTTATAAAGATGTGTATTAAGTTCCATATCAAATGTTTACTAACGTATATATTAAATTTATAAATAATTACAAGTAACCTTAATTATTACATGACTAGTCAAAAAAATATTTTTAATTAGTTGGATAGAAAATCAATATCATTTTGGAACAATTAATAGAAATCTTGTAATAAAGTAATTTTTTTAATAAAATTACAAAACTGAATTATATTTTAGGTACAATTTTAAGGTATAATCTTATAATAAAGTTTTTTTTTTTTTTTTTTTGGTCATTTTGAGTCTCAGACATACGATTGCCACGTGCAAGAATACACAGAGAAATTAATTTAATACACGTCGGAATTAATTAATTTAATTTAATACATACACAAAAAAAATTCAATCGCTTTCGTGTACTTAACTTTTGCGTTGCGTTGAGACTTTCGTAGAAACAAAGAGATAGAGAAAGAGAGAGGGGTTATATCTTTTGTCTTGATAATTCTGTCAAACCCCTCCTTCATTTTCTTCTTTTTCTTTTGTCGAATTACGATTTTTCTTCTCTTATAAATTTGTTGATCTTGATCCATCAATCGATCACTGTGATGGCCACCACCGGCAACAAGAATATCAACGCTAAGTTGGTGAGATTTTTTTTCTTCTTTAATTTAAGATCAGTTTGACTGTGCAAATTCTGATGTGGGTTTGATTTGATTTTGAAGAATTTTCGCTTCTGGATGGTCTTTTATGCAAATTCTGATGTGGGTTTTGCTTATTTTTAAAGAATTTTCATTTTTTGCTTGGTTGGTTGATAATTTTGATGCAATTTCTAATATGGGTCAATGATTTTATTTTGGGCTGTTCGCAATTTTGATGCAATTTTTTTGATGTTGGTTTGCTTTGATTCTCAAGGATTTTGATTGGGTTGTGCTGTGCATGTGCAAATTCTGATGTGAGTCTTAGCTCTGAAGGATTTTGTCTGTGTTGAGCTTAATTTTTGGTGCAATCTTGTTATTTTTTCAGTTCTTGGATTTGCTTATGCTTTTCATTCAAACACCCAGATGAGGGGTATGAAGCTTTTTTTCTTTATTTGGTATATTCTTTGAACAAATTGTGATTGCTTCTGTAGAATCTTATGATGCTTGTCTCTTTTTACATGCAAATGCTGATGTTTGGTTTGATTTTGTTATCAATTATAACTTCAAACTTCGTACCAAAAAGTTTCCTTCTTTTTGTTTGAATTGTTAATAACTCTTTTGTTTTGGTGTGATATTGTCAAGCATGAGTTGTATGACACGAGTTGCACGATTGGTCCACTTTGTTTCTATGAACAGCAAGGTCATTTTTCAATATGTTTGGAATTTTTTGATTAGGGCAATTAACATAGGGTGTAATGTATATTAGGACACTTTTTTCGTTGATTGGTAAGCTATACACACCTTGCGGATCTTGAGCCATGATCTTATCCTCCATCATATTATTGTGAGAGGTGGAAGTGACATTTAAACTAGTGCTCATTGGCTTATTGGTTTGTTAGTACACTAGAATATATGAAATTTAGAATCTTTAAGTCAAGAAGTTTGTTGAAATGCAAAGCTTTTTTTTTTGTAATTTTTTCTTTGTTGTATAGGTATGTTCTCATATGAAGATGGGGTTATAGTTATACTTATCAAAAAAGAAGAAGATGGGGTTATAGTTATGAATAAAATTGTTAAGATTTTTCATTTCTTTCTTTTGCAATTTCTTTGAGATGATACTGAGTTGCATATGGGTAATTTTGGTGTTTGCTTCAGGTGCTTCTTGGTGATGTTGGAGCTGGAAAGTCTAGTTTAGTGTTGCGCTTTGTTAAAGGGCAATTTATTGAATTTCAGGTTGGATGCTATCAAGATTTTCGGGTTTATAACATTTTCTATTGAAAATTTTCGTTTTTGATCCTGGTGGTTGACTCTTTTTCATTTACCATTTTTAGGAATCAACCATAGGTGCTGCCTTTTTCTCACAAACATTGGCTGTAAATGATGCAACGGTAAAATTTGAGATTTGGGATACAGCAGGTCAAGAGAGATATCATAGTTTAGCTCCTATGTACTACCGAGGAGCTGCTGCTGCAATAATTGTGTATGATATTACAAACCAAGTAAGTTAATTATGAAAATATGGATGGCACCTTTCCTTTGGTTGTAAAAAATTTGTTCTGCCGCTGCAATTGTCTTTTGTTGTGATAATTATTCCTTTAATTGTACTGGCCAATGCGTTCTAGCTCAACCCTTCATAAGTGTAAGGCAGAGGTTGAGGTTGTGAGTTCAAGACCCACTAGTGCATGTGTACCATACCTATAAAATAAAGAGTTATGTAATTGTAATGAATAATAATGAGAAGACAGATGTGTTATGTGTTCAAGGTTATGTAAAAATGTGAAATAAACTCTCAACTATACCTATATGTACATATGGGAAGTAGGGCATTTATAGAAGGCAAGAAATTTGATCGATTGTTGACCAAGCATTGTTATATATATTAAGGATAAATTATAAGTGAACCCCTTGTGGTTTGATCATTTCACATTTTAGTCCATAAAGTTTCAATCACTACGTTTGAACCCTTAAACAGAAACAACAATAACTAAGTCTTTGTTCCAAAAACTTTGGGGTTGGCTATATATTCTCAAATAAACTAATCAAGGTCAGTCGCATTTACTCTTTCTGCCATTCAATCCTATCCTAAATCATACTCTTTTTTCACTCTTCCTCTACCTCCTTTTTTGTTCCATTGACTTGATTCTACTCATTCGTTGGTGCATTAATTGCTCTTCTCTGCACATGACTAAACCATCTCAGGTGAGTCTCTCATCTTTTCATCTTTAGGCAAATTTCTTCATTTCAAACCCTATCTTTCGTAATATCTACATTTATCTGTTTTAACATTCTCACTTCAAGTATACTCATTTTACAAACATGTTACTTCTTAATAGCCCAATATTCAATATCATTAAAGCATAGCTGTTTTTCTAACAGTTATATAAAAGTTTTCATTTAACTTAATAGGCATCTACAATTACACAATATTCCTCATGTACTTATCCACCTCACCACCTTGCTCTGATACTATGATTCACATCATTTTCATTCTATTCATCCTTAAGAATTATTAATCCGTGAAAGCACTCACTCATCTACTTTTTCTTAACATACCTTCTATGTTCTTTGTTGTAGTCCTACATATTTGAAAACCTGTAGATTCTAAAGCTTCTCTCCAAATTTCTAACATTCAATATGAACTAAATTAGCCTATGAAAGGTGCTGAGAACTGAGAAGGCCTCGCTTCGAAACTGGATCACAATTTTTGAATATCTTGGGGCTCGTTTGGTTTGGCCATGACTCAGTTTTCATAACTCAATACTCATAACTCATAACTCATAACTCAAACTCAAAACCTATAACTCATAACCCAAACCTCACTTTATCTCAAAAACTCCAAAATTATTGTTTGGTCACATAACTCACTTTTTGCTACCATAACTCATATTTTAGAAACTGAAAACACCAAAATTCTGTTTTCAGTTCCCATCATCCATCACTCAAATTTTTGAGTTTTGAGTGATGGAAACATCACCCAAAAACCAAGCCAAACAAGATTTTTTCGGTGGAACCCAAGCGTTTTGGAAACTCAGTGATGAAAACAAAGTGATATCACTCAAAATCATGGTGATCCAAACAAGCCCTTGGTCTTCAACCTTGTTTCTCCTCAAACTCTTTGCTAGTTGCATAAGGATTTTCTTGGCATTCCCCCTAGTCCAGAGTGTACACTGTGTTACTGTCACAAAACCCCCCCTCCCGATTGACTTGTCTAAATGAATTTTTTTTTTCCTTGCTTAACTGGAGATCTGTATGCATGTCAAACATATATATATTTCTCTGTTTATTATTGTGTACTTTCATATTTTTTATATTATTTTTTCTCCTTGTATGACACTATCTATTGCTCATATTTACACCTGAAATTTGTTAGCTTCTTGGATGGTTATAGAAGTTGGAGAATTATGTGTGCATAATTATGTTAATGATGCATACTATAGCCTCTTGTATCACCAAAAAAAAAAAAAAAAAACAGATGTTGACTGTAGCTTTGTTTATTGTAATTCAATCTAAGCGAAGTTCCAACATTGGTTTCTTCTTTTGTAGGCCTCATTTGAGCGAGCAAAAAAATGGGTCCAAGAACTTCAAGCACAGGGTAGTGTTTTACATCCTGTGTTGTCTGTAGACAAACATGATTTTATGTGTATATGCTTCTTTCTCTATTGGCTATTGTAAATAGTCTTCATATCATTTAATGATCCTACTTATGCTATGCCATTCATTGATTGAACACAAACTTGTATTGACTGCAATGGAAGAAATTAACTTGTATTACTAAATGGTTTTTGTGACTATTTTTTCCAGAATTATTAAATAATTTTATTTATCTTTTTGTGGACACAAGGAAATCCAAATATGGTCATGGCACTGGCTGGCAACAAAGCAGATTTGCTAGATGCGAAAAAGGTGGAAGCAGAGGCAAGTACATTAGTTTTGCTTTTAGTAATGTGCTTCTTAGTTTTTAATTTCCCCTGTTGTAAATCATTGAATCTGGGATGACTACAACAGCTTCACAAGATAATGAAATTCCAAATATTTAAAGACTTTTGGATTTTGCAGAGTTTAAAATATATGCCTAGATCTCAGAATATTTATTGATTTTGAGAGTTGTCTTTGTAGAGGATATGACAAATGATTTGCTTCATTATTCCACAAGATGACAGTTGACATGCATGTTGGAAAATTTTTGCTTTAAGTAATTTTTTTTGCTACTTTTTGCAAGTCTCACTCCAATCCTCTGCTCAGAATGAAAAGTTAACTGAAACAATAGGAGAAAGGTGGATCAGACTAACAGTATTAAGATTACTGTCAGACTTTGATTTCTAGCATGGCGGAAAAAGATGGAGTGAGAAACCAATGAACATTTCTTGTGAACTAAAGTCATGACCTTCCACCCTCTTTTAATATTACAACATGGATGTTACTTATGGGTTTCAGATTTCTTTGTCTTGCTATCTTTGTGTGACTCTGTATTTTCCCATGCAACATGGTTTGGATCATTTAGGTTGCTTCCAACTTATCTCACATGCATGTTGGACAATTTTTTAATTTGTATTAATTTGTGCTACTTTTTGCAATTCTCAGTCCTCTCAGAAAAATAGAGATGTGGGTTTCAGCTTCCTTTCTTTTTGTGGGTGTCTGTTGCTTCCTTTTGTTTGGCATCCAAAATTTAATGTTGAACCAGCCTCTCAAAACAGTGCATATGCCAAAACTTTGTTTTAATCTTTTTTCTTCGTCCCATCCCCCAAACCCCCAAATTATTAATGAAAAATATTGGATATGCCTTTAAACTCAATTTAGACTGTCTTCCTTTTGTTTTATTCTATTTCTATCATCCCATCCCCAAAACCCCCAAATTATTTATGAAAAATATCAGATACGCCTTTAAACTCAATTAAGACTGCATTTAATGCAATCTAGAATGTCAATTTTTTTGGATGTTACACATAGCTGATATTCCCCTGTTCTGATCAAACCTGTTAAGTGGCTAAACATGCTCCATGTGGGAAAGAAAAAAGAAAAAAAAAATTAAAGGTAAACATATAATGAAAATGGATATGTTATATCTAAACCATGCATCTTCTGAGGGCTGATTTGTAATGTAGTCACCTCCTTGGAGTTCTATATTATACATTATTGAAGTGAGTTACATTTAGTAATTCTACTCTAGATCTCAGTCTGGAACCTGGCTCTTGTTTACAAATTATTTTTGTTTGTCCTAACTTCTCTCTGCATGTTGTATGTTCAAGGGTTTGTGTGTTGCTTATGTGATTGTCACTTTTGTTACAGGAAGCACAAGCATATGCTCAGGAGCATGGCCTTTTCTTCATGGAAACCTCTGCAAAAACTGCAGCCAATGTCAATGACGTCTTCTATGAGATAGGTATGCTTCTAGGGGATATTACATAAAGGTGCCTTGCCAGTTGAAACACAAGTTTGAAACTGAAATATAATATAAAAGTATTAAGTTGGTCATTTAGATTGGGAAATCGGAAGAATATTTAGAGGCCTTGAGTTAAAAACTAGTTTAAATTTTACTCACGCAACAATAAAACTTGTATTTTGTCTCTAATTTTGTGAGACCTGTTTCTGTATTTAGACTTTACTGGATGCATTCGCTAAAGTTATTCTGAAGAAAGTTTCTTCAAATTGTTGACCTGTTAACGTGAGAATAATGCTGAAAACTTATGAATGACCAACATAATCATTTAGGGTGTTTTCCAAAGCCAACTACATCTTTCACACCTACCAAAACAAAATTGCTAGTGCTGAGTTTTTGTACGTGTAATTTCTGTCTGTGAAACTATAGTTGATTATTTTATTTTTCGGTACAGCTAAAAGGCTACCTCGAGTGCTGCCGGCGCAGAACTCATCAGGAATGGTTCTTATGGATAGACCTGCAGAAAGGGTTGCAAGTACATCTTGTTGCTCTTAAAAGACCCGGGGCACTTTTGCACGTTGCCTGCCCAGCCTTTGTGATGCACAGTTGAAATCAATGTTCTAGTTATCAAGTTTGGTTGTGGATGTACAGCAACTAGGCTGCACAGCTGAAATCAATGTTCTGGTTATCAAGTTTGGCTGTGGGTGTACAACTCATTCTGAACTGTACATGCATGTTTGTTGATGCTGTATTTACTGGCAGTAAATGATTGTGGATATTGTGTTATGTAACTAAATGGCGTGTTATGCTTTAGTTTCAGTTGCAAATTAACAGGGTTCAGTTGCCAGTAATACTTTTTTTGTTTTTTTGGTTTTTAAAAAAATGATTCAGTAAAACATTTCCATTGAGAAGCAAATATGATTATAAGCTTACAATACATGTGACAGATCTACATGTAAAAGTAATAAATGCTGTTACTGGGAAAAATAACCTTGAGATATATAACAATGTTAAGCAGCCAATGAAAGAGTGCCTGTTACCTTGAGAAGCAAGCATTGTTGTTCAATTTAAATATTTGGGATAGCTTCACTAGTAAATATAATTGATGAGTTTGACCTACCTTAAAATGTATAATAACGTTCATGTATTAGTGAACATAGTTTTTATGGGGTTTAGCCAAAAAAAAAATAATAAAAAAAAGCTTTTATGAGGGTAACATCTACATGCATACTTGTATCTTGAACCCATAATCTCATACTTCAAGTGTTAGTTCGCATAGCTCTATGATTTTTCATTTTTACAAATTCTTGCTTTCTGTTTGAGGGCTCATAAATTTAGAGAAACTCATTTGAGAGTTACATACTAATTTAAAATCAGTCTTCTCATCCCTCTCCTTGCCTCCATTTTATTTTCTTCTCCCCCTTTTTCTTTACCATTGCAAACCAGGTGGCCTACGGTTTGTGAGGGTGAACTTCACCCTCACAAACCGTAGGCCACCTGGTTTGCAATGGTAAAAGTTTGATTTTAAACCAGTATGAAGCACGGAATAGTGAAAAAAAAAATTAAAAAAAATAAAGAGCCAAATTATAGAAATATTTTAATAAAATAATTAAAGTTTGGATGTCTTTAAGGAAAAAATTCAAATAATATTTATTTTATACCGAAATTGTGTCTTAAAGAAACACAATTTCAATTCACATATGAGTTTGGATAACATTCACAGGCAAAAATTCAATCTTATTCATGTTATTTAAAAATCGTGTCTTCCAAACATAGTTTCAGTTTTACTTCTCAGTTTGGATATCAGACATCTAAACCTTTAAGACACGATTATTGTATAACATGAATTATATTGAATTTTTGCGTTAGAGATATCCAAACCTTCAAATTTTAGATATCTAATATCCAAACTAATATGTAGAACAAAAATAATGTTTCTAAGACACAATTTCTATATAACATGAATTTTATTGAATTTTTACCTTAAAGATTTAGGGTTTGGATGTTTGATATCCAAGCAGATATATAGAACTAAATAAGTATTTATAAGATATATTTTCTATATAACATGAATTCTATTGAATTTTTGTCTTAAAAATATCTGAACCTTAAAGGCTTAAATGTCTTGTATCCAAACCAATAAATAGAACTGAAATTGTGTTTTTAAGACACTATTTCTAAATAATATGAATAAGATTACTTTTGCGTTAGAGATATTCAAAATTCCAAACCTTAATAGATTTAGATATCCGTTCACCTTTATTCTTAAATTCAAGCCACACGTAACTTCAAATCTTCACATTAGCTTTGAATTTGGTCAAACCTCACATTCAAAATTCCTCCACTGCCTCTGTTAAAGGCATTCTCATTTTTGTAGATCTACAAAAGAAATAGTCATTATTGTGTAAAAAAATACAATTCCGAAGAAAACCATTCTGTAACCTTGTGATTTCACGTATTAATATTCTTTATTCTTTATTTTTGTTTTTTTGAGTTTTCCACAGTATTTCTTTAAAGTTTTCAATTAGAAACTAATCACTGTTCGCAATAGGTGGGCCCATAACGGAGTAAATCGCTAGCCCATGGAGTTTTTTCAAAGTGCTTGTGCCCGGACTTGTATTAGGGAGCTCCTAGTCAAATCCAAGACAGCCACTTTGAGACCGAGTGCCCAACCACTCGGCCAACTCCATTGGGTTAATATTCTTTGTTCTTGCATGATATGAATTGCACACTAACCATCACAATGAAACACCATGTTGTCTTGCTTCAAACAAACTCATCAACCAGTCCTCTAAGTCAGTTGCTTCCTTTATTGCCTCTATGTTTATCATATACTCAGTGCAACCGTGCAAGACCCTCCATTTCATTAACTTAAAATTTTGGAACTTTTGAATTGAATGCTTTAATATTTGAATATTTGATTAGTTTATAATATTTAATTTTTTATTATTTTTGTTTAATGAGAGAATCAATTTGACTTCAAAAGGTTTGGTCGTAAAAAATTATAATCAATAATTGTTATTTTGTATTTTAGAGAGTGGAGACTCATCTTGGAGGCTTGGTATTGAGAGATTAAAACCTGTTTAGTTTCATAAAAAGTTACCAAAATTGAATTTTAGCTCTGTTATGTTTCCTGTTTCATCTAGTCATCTCCATTGGTTATATATATTAGGCCATCTATTAATTACCTATATCATATATCATCTGGCTTGCAATCAGGCATTTAAAATATATGTTGATAATATCCACACTCATGGGACTATATATGTGATTTGCATGCCACGTCTAACCATGATCAGTTTGGTTATTTGTATATATGGTATGGTTATGTCAATTTGATATCTCATATGTCTTTCAATTTTTACCCAAAATAAGAAAATCATTTGTTGTTGGAAAGCTTATGAGATGTAAATCGAGCTATGCAATTTTTTGTTTCTACAATTAACCAATTTATTTCATGAAAATGCGGCATAAAGTTTGAAGTTGAAAAACTAGAGTTTGATTTATCTCTCAACCAACACCACCAGTGGCCATCAAATTTTAAAGACATGTTTCCGAGGTTAATTTAATCGAATGGGCATATGCCACAAAAACGGTGTCAATTCAAGCATGATTCCTTGTCATTTTTTTAACTTAAAAAAAAAAACAAAAAGAAAAAGAAAAATGAAAAACCATTAAGAGACATACATACAAGAAAAGGGAAATGAAGAACGTAGAAAGCAATAATTCTTTATTTTATGTATATATAGTCTCAATTGGTCAGACTATTTTACTTCCTACTCATGTGAGACATTCTAGAAACCACATAAACTAAGGGTCTGTTTAGGATTCGTTTATTTTGTTGAAATTAAAATTTTTTTACGAAAGTATGGTAGATAAAAGTAAATGTTAGTTGAAATAATACAGTGGGACTCATGAATAGTACCAAAAAGCGTAGTGAGACCCATGAATAGTAACAAAAATAAGCTGAATAGTCAAATAAGTTGGCAAAAAATAAACTAACCAAACAGACACTAACAATGTGGTGAATTAAACCTAAAAACCTCTGAATTTATGTCACGCTCCAAACTAATAATCCTACCACCCAGATACACACATAGAGATTCTTTATACATGCCCTCGTTAATCAAGCTCACAAATAAATAGGATATTTGTAAGTGTTCAACGTTGTATTTTACTACCTCTCATGAACAAAATATTAATGTGAGAATCACACGGTGGTATTTTATTCAAGAACAAAACACACAATATCCACAACTTAATGCACTCAGAGAGAGAGAGAAAGAGAGAGAGATTTCCTTGTGTGTTGTTCTGAACGCCACTCAAAATGATTGTCTAACAACAAAGTGTAGTATCCTATATATATTCCTATTTGTAGACACATAGCACCTCATCATGAAATTTTGGGGTCGTCAAGCAGTTGCAACTTTTGCCAAAGGTTATAATCCTTTACCAAGAGTCACACCAATTCGCCGAGAATTAAACCAATGCATGAAGAGTCACAACTCCTCATTATGAATTGGATTGAGCTCACTTTGGGCATACTCATTTTGGATTCAACCTAGCACAATATTTTTAACAGCTATATTCTCACAATTTCAAAGTTTTCAAACTGTCATTGGATGGTTCTATTCTCCAAGATTCATTGTCTTTCATTCTTATAGCCTAAGTATAAGGAAAATTAAAAAAAAAAAAATTAAAAACTTTTGTTTTCAATATTTCTTCTTTCTCATAATTTTCCCATTGAATTTAAAGTTTTAAGATAGTAGGTTATTGAGTTTTGAAGTGGGCATACTCATTTTGGATTCAACCTAGCACAATATTCTTAACAGCTATATTCTCACAATTTCAAAGTTTTCAGACTGTCATTGGATGGTTCTATTCTCCAAGTTTCATTGTCTTTCAATTTTTTTTTTTTTTTTTTTGGGTGGGGGGACCATGGTTGTCAAAATCACAATTTAGATTGTATGATCCTACAATCTCACATGCCCAAAATGATCTAGATCGTTCAAGGATTGTTCACATTCAAGGATCGGTGGTAGGATCGTTCAAGATCCTTAGGATTGTACGATCCTAACGATCCCATGCGATCCTAGTTTCTGGCATTTTTCTTAAGCCTAACAGAAGCTCAAATGAAAAACAACGTCCCAATAGGCCCCATTTTGTTGTTCTAAGGTTTATGAGAAGAAAGAGAGAGAGTTTTTGCAAAATCTACCCAAAACAAATTTACATGTTTGTGAGATAGAGGGATGAAGATCAAAAAGTGAAAGAGGTAGCATAGATCTTTATTCTACATAGTCACTAATGCTTCATAGTTCATAGATTTGCAATGGTGACTTTGAGTTGAAATGGAGGAGGAGAAAAGGAATTACAAAAGAGAGAGAGAGAGTTCAAGTAAACGAGGAGAAAGATAAAAGAAGAAATTAGAAAGTGGAGGAAGGGGAAAATTCTTAGATACTCCCAGAGTACGGAGAAATTGTGCTCCTTTCTCTCACATTTATGGTGAACCTTATCATGAATTTAATAAATGGACCCCATTATAAATATGAGAGGAGGAAGTATCATTCTCTGTATCCCGTGAGTACCTAAGAATTACTCAGAAAATATGAGGAATTGGGGTTTAAGATGGAGCTTGGAGTAAGGATGGCAATTTTGCCCTGCCCCGCAAAGGTGGTGAGGTGGGGTGAGATTTTAGCCCCGGACCACGGGGCAGGGTAGGGATAGGTTTAGGCTTTTTAGACCCAACCCGCCCCACACCACCCCGCATTGATAAATGTTAAATTGTAAATTTTTCATACCTTAAGATCCTACTATTTAAACAAACGTATCATCAACTTATTTTATTCTACCCAATAAAGCTTTCAACCTCTTTTTTTCTCTAGCAAAGTTAGAAATGAGATACCAATTTTAACATTTTATTTTGTCTTTATTATAAACAAATTTATATACTATTGAATCATTGATTATTATATTATGAGATTCTTGTTTTTGTTGTGATATTGTCTTATTAAACACTTTAATAATATTATTCAATTTTTACTAAAACTTAGTTTGATTTGATGGGATAAATTTATTTGTAATTTCAAGTATATTTTTACTAACGAAACAGGTTTTATTAAAAACAATTATAATAGTTGTGGACAAATTAACAAGAAGTAGAGTTTTACAGGATAGAACGGGGCTTCGTAGGGCCCCAAGGGGCGGGGATAGGGTAAGAGAATTTTCCCCATCATGCGGGGGGGCGAAGATGGGGTAAAACAAAACTACGCAAGGCGAGGGCAAAGACCCCATCCTTCAGACCTGCCCCGCCCCATTGTCATCCCTAGCTTGGAGTGCCACATTTTGGGTTTTAAATTTTAATGGTTAGTTTTTTTTCCCCCTTGAAATGATGATGCTAGGGTATTAGTAAATTTAACTATTCAACCTTTCCGAATATTTTGAATTTCAAATAAAACTTAACCTTCTTTTTTCCTTCTAATGCCATTGATGGTCCGGTTGGTATTTTTATAATTGAAGTTTTCTGGCTTTTTTAATTTTTAAGCAAATTGAAATTGATGGTCCGGTTTGATAATAACTTGTTGTATTTGGTTCCTAATAAATATTTATTAAATTTTTAGGATAAATTGTGCTTAAATTTAAATATATTTATTTCGTTAACATAAGCGTAATGATATATGATATACAAATTATCTTATATTGATGCAAATCTTTTTTTTTATTTTTATGAATGCATGATTTATGTGATTATTTAACATACAAAGTCACTGCAATGTTAGTGAGTTCTAGTTAGCTCAACTGGTAAAATCTCTATTGGTTGAATAAGAGATCTGGGATTCAATCCCCACCTACACCAAAAACCGATTGGTATCTTGGTTTGATGATAAAGAGCTATCATTAGGAGCGGAC
Source organism: Quercus ilex subsp. ballota (assembly GCA_032727855.1). Lineage (NCBI taxonomy): Eukaryota > Viridiplantae > Streptophyta > Magnoliopsida > Fagales > Fagaceae > Quercus > Quercus ilex. The sequence goes on from CM064912.1 coordinate 70,210,473, forward strand.
GTCATAGGTTGAAACTCTTTAAAAAAAAAAAAAAAAGTCACTACAATGTGCATGTTTTTTACATTTTTTTTTCTCAAAAAATGTAGGATCTTACGATCCACGATCATACTACCTCCCACGATCCTGGGTAAGATTTCTATTTTGACAACCTTGGGAGGACCGACCTTTGTTTTCAAGATTTCTTATATTTCTCAAAATTTAAAAGATGGAGTAAGGGATGACCTTTCCTATCATGCTCTTATCACTTATCTATAATAGCTATAGCTGTTATTAGCTGTGGTAGGCAATCTCTTATTTACCCACTCAATTGTTGAGGAGATAAACACATTGGGAGTATCTTTAATTAGTTAATATAATATATAGAGACAAATTTTAACCCAAAAGGCATAAAGACAATGGATATATGCTTAATTATATTATATTAACTACTTATTCTTCTTAACGTTATTCAATGTGGGCTTTACTAACGTTTATACCCAACATTAATTTTGGTCTAAAGTCATTTGAAAGCTAAGAATTTTTTGCAATAGTTAAGAGGACGAATAGGGTACTCTAATGGTCAATTCTAGGTTTTTTTTTTTTTTTGGTAATACAAGATAGAAATTCTACTCTAACCTAATATATATATGTGTGTGTGTGTGTGTGTGAAGCTCATTCCTGAAAACTTGAACTCCGATCCTTACCCCCACACCCCACAAGCAAAAGAGATGCGATAGAGGCAAATGGGTACTAATTTCATCATCCAATTATCCATACAAAGGTCAATGCAGTAGGTGGTCTAATGGCTAGACAGTAGGCCAACAAGGCAAAGGGCCAACGCTAGGTTCATTGGTGCCTATCTTTCTTTGTGTTGTTCTGAGCATGTAGGGTTGCCACCTTCCCATTCTTATGCTTTTTTTTTTTTTTTTTTTTCACCCAAAAATAAATAAACAATCTACACAAAGAAACGTATGAGAAAAAATGGAGGAAAATTATACTTTATCACCTTCAACTATCACTCTTTTATACTTATTGCCTTAAATTATAAGAATGCACATTTACCCCATAAATTATTATCCATGTAAGTTGTAACACTCTACACTTTATTTTATGAGTGATAGTTTAGGAAAATAAATGTGCATTTTTATATTTTAGAAGAGTAAAATGTAAAAGATCACTTTTATACTTGCTCCTCTAAACTATGAAAATACTCACTTACTTTCCTAAAATATTAAACAATAAGTATAAAGAGAATACAATTTAAAAGATAAATATACATCCTTATAATTTTGGGGTTAAACGTGCATTCTTATAATTTTTTGAGAAAGTATAAAAAGAGTACTGTTTAAAGGGATAATGCATAAGATATCTGTTATCTTATGCATTATCCCTTTAAGATATCTTTTTTTTTTTTTATTTTTTAAGCTGAAATGCCCGTTATATCCAGGCTCTCTCTCTCAATCTCAAAAGAGAAAAGGCAAACTTTAGCAAAGCTCTTTTGTCAGAAAATACAACCTGAGGCTACGGCCTACAAAAAAGAAATTGCCAATAATAACCCCTTCATACAGTCAGAATTCTTAGTGGGAAAGTAAAGTAAAGGATCCAGACAATTACAAATAAAAGTTAAAAAATAAAAAAAAAATACCAACTTTATTTTTTGTCACAACAGATTACAGAATGCAATTACCAAATAATAATAATAAAAACTGATGGCAGTTTGTTAAAACAGAAGGACAAAGCATCTATCTCTCTCTCACACACACACACTCACAGGGTCAGAGAGATCATTGACCGGTCGCCTTTGACCAGTCATTTTGGGGATGTCATTACCTGCACTTTTTTCAGAACTACTGCTCCCTCCCTGTACTACTCTTACTCACTGCCAACATTTCTCCCTCTCATTTCTTTCTACCCTCATTAATGATACTTTAGCTACCTCTACCCAAACCCCAACCTTTTCTAGGAGCGTTCACTACACGCTCTTATCCATTTCATTCTCATCAATCTCTTCCTCATAATAGATATAAGTAAATAATCTAGTAAGTTAAAATTTGAAAGAAATTTTTTTTTTCACAATTTACATTTTTTTTTATGATTACTTCTATTACTTATTGGGGAATGTTAACAAGTACATGTTCTTATTAAGGTTTTTTTAACGTAGGTTTCACTTAATAAAAAATTTAGATAAATAAAAGAAAAATACATAAAAATAGTCACATAGTTTATTTTAATTTTTTTTTTCTCTTTATAAAGCTGCTAAATTGGAATCGATCTCTAATAATCTGTTTAGATTCAGGGAGAGGGAAAAAGAGTAAAGTAGATTTGGCCCAAAATCAATCTATTTAAGCTAACTCTATTCCCCTCTGCTCCCGTTCCTTCACTCCTCAATCCAAGCGGGCAAGTTTGAACTAAAATGAAATTATAAGGATTTTGTCTAAAGTATCCCTAATAATTTCATTTTAAACAAAACTTTAAAAAGGTAAAGATGCAGTAACTGAAAAAACTTGTAAAATTAAATTGTGATTGATCCAAACCATGAGGAGTTAAATTGTATATGCACAAATTACAAAATTTGTTAATTTGAACAAAATCTAATTATTTCATTTTAGGGTTTTGTTAACGAGTGTGCTTTTAAGGTATTTTATAATGAATTATTTTTAAAAAGTTTTAATACCAAAAATCAGTTGCATTTTTATTTTTTCATAAAATATATCTAAAAACATTTCTTAAACTTATACCCTTAGGATCTCTATTAGCTGTTTCCTTCATTTTAATCCAAAATTTAAAGATTCTAATAGAGCAATTAAAATTTTGAGAATTATGTTATATATGAACAAATCATAAGAAAGGTAAATTGTAATTTATTCAAATAAAAATTCACAACTTTACTCACACATTTTAAGATTATATATAATAATTAGTAGATAATAAACATGGATCTCATTTAAAAATGATTACCAATTACAAATTGCTATCTACACAATTTCCCCCCGCGCCTGGGGGGGGTGGTATTGATACGGTTTTCATTTGTTTTCTAAAGAGGATTTTTCATGTTAGACCCATATTTGCATGAGGTACTACTATCTCTATGCATATTCAAAGCTTTTCTGATTGTGTGACTTGTAGACAAGAGTGGCAAATTCAAATGCACCGTATTGTATGTAATTGCAAAGTATAAGGTGTTCTGGACTTCATTGCATATGTTCGATGTCACACAAATCAATCATGGTTTGGTCTTGTTGAAGTGGTCCTAGAAAAGATTATACAAAGTCATTAAATTGTGATGTCCCCTTTTCTTTTTCCTTTTTTGAGAATAAAGGAGGTATGTTGTGCCAAATCAATTTCACGTGTGTGTGTGTATATATAAGTTTTGTGAGTGAAAGTTCTATGTAAATACATAAGAGTGTTACATATATTACAATACTTTTTTTGATCAAGTCACACTTATAAAACAATATAATAGAATTAGAGCCTAACCCTCTACGTAAATACGTGAGTGTTAGAGTGTTACATACATTACAATACTTTTTTTGATCAAGTCACACTTATAAAACATTATAATAGAATTAGAGCCTAACCCTTTAGGCTATAGGGTCAAAATGAGAGAGAGAGAGAGAGAGAGAGAATTAGAATTAGAAATAAAAGTGAATAAAATATTCAAACATAAAATAGAGCATGCACAAATGGGACCTTTTTTTAATGAATTAGAATTATTAACAAAAGTCAATCAAAAATGAAATAAAGCATGCACAAATGGGATTAGAATTATTGATAAAAGGGAATCAAACATGGAATAGAGATTTATTTTTTTTGAGAAACAATGGAATAGAGATTTAATTAGAATTGTTAACAAAAGTCAATCAATTAAACATGAAATAGAGCATGCATAAATGGGATTAGAAATTGATTAACAAAAGTAGTGTATCAAACATGAAACAGATGCACAAATGGGATTAGAATTATTGATAAAAGTGAATCAAACATGAAATAGAGCATGCACAAATGAGATTAGAATTTATGTACACCCAACAAAATAGGATTAAATCTCTCTTTTGCTCTTTCTCTCTCTCTCTCTCTCTCTCTCTCTCTATCTTAATTCTTAGCTATAATTAAATGCATATTAATAATGTTTATTTACTAGTAAAGTAAGATCATTTTGGAGATGATTGGGTCTTGTGGGATGCCAAGGCATGGATGGAATCTGCAAGCTTGTTGATAGCATCAACAAGGCCATTAATGCCTTGCCTACTGATTTCTGTCTTAGATTCCTCAATCTTCAGCCTTCTTTCATGCAAACTCAAAAGTTCTCTGTGCCTCCTTTCTTCTCTCGCCTCGCTTGCTTGAAGGGCTTCTGCTATGATAGAAGCGCTTTTGGAAATGGCAGTGCCCACTTCATGTGATGAGCTGCTTGCATTTGCAGTGCCACTGGTCCCCTCTCCACTTTCACCTCCTTTTCTCCTTCTCTTTGCTGTTGAGTCTGAATGCTCACTCGTATCAGAATCTGAGCTATCACACATCCCCAAATCATATACATATGGAACTAAATCAAACCAAAAATAAATAAATAAAATACTGACTGAAAAATATTAATTATCATTCATCTATAACCATCAACAGTGATGATGAAATCACTCAAATGTTACCTTCAATTTTCTTCTGAGAATAAATTAATATTAAAAACAGATATACATAGTTGCGCGTGGTATGACATTAAATTTTGTGCATCTCAGTTTTATAATTCTGCTGAAAGTACATTGCATAGAAGAGAAATTAAATTCCATAATAAATGTACGTCATACGGTGAAGTTTAGGCATCAAATTTTTTTTTTCCTTGGGTGGAAAAATGAATGGCCAAAATTTTCCAAATGTAAAAAGAAAGTGGAGCTTTTGCTCCAGAGTGATTAATGATACCTACATTGCTGATGCTCATAGAGTCATATGAGTTTGCTTAATATATTATCTCCTGATATGCTCATCTTAGAACTTGAAAAATGCATAAAAGAGATGGAGAGGTTTTTGATTCATTTAGAAAGAGTACCTACTGTGGGCGTATGCTGAGAATATGTTAGAGCAGGAATTGGTGCTGCCAGTGATGGCAGAGGAGGAAGAGTAGGTGCTGGTGGTGCTGGTGGTGCTGGTAGTGCTATTGTTGGAGGAGGAGGAGGAGGAGGAGTAGTAGTAGTAGTAGTAGTAGTAGTAGAGATGTGATGCTGTACTGTAGGCAAAGAAGCAGGTCTGTCCATCACAAAGCCAATATTGGGATTGGAAGCTACAGACATAGGCACACCACTAGTACCAACCACAACCCTTTGACTTACAATTGCTCCTAGGTTCTTCTCCACAACCTCCACCAAAGCCTGATATATCTGAGGGGACATATTGGTGGGCAAGTTCCTCTCTTTTCTCTCATTCCTCTCAATCTTCCAATATGACCCTTCAACATTGTTTCCTTCCCCTCTCTCAGCTATCCTCCTCTCATAGTCCCTCACTTTCTTGTAATCCCTCATAAGGTTATCCCACTTGTCATTGCACTGGTTTTGGCTCCTGAAACACCCTTTTCTCCAACAATAATCTTCAACCCATTTCCATCTTGGCTCGATAGATTTGTTCCTCCCTTCACTACTAGTGTCCCCACTACTAATCCTCTTCGTTCTTCTCTCATCATCCATCTTCTTTGCATCAATCAAAATCATTGTCTCATCTGGCGTCCAGTTCCCTTTCCTATAGTCCCTCATTATACTTTTACCCCCTTGTTCAGCCATCAACCAAATGCATGCAAGCAACACACTAACGAGTGAGAGAGAGGGTGTGTGTGCTTGTGTTTGAGAGAGAGAGAGAGAGAAAAGATGGAGAGAGAGAGAGCTAGTCTCTAGAAAAGATGGAAGAAGAGTGGCGTCATGCAGTGAAAATTTGGTCCAATGGGCCCTTATATATCTCTCTTTTGATTTGATGTGTTTGTGTGTGTTCAAAGTTCAAACTAGTCAAATCCCACAAAAGATTTCTAGTTCAGGTAAAACATAATTAAGGTATACCTAAACATATGGATCAGTGGCGCTATAACCATAACACAGTCTGAGACAAAATGGGGTCTTGCTTTTTCCATGATTTTTGTGGTTTGTGTGAGCATCTGAAAATGATTACATTACAAGATAATGATACCCCAAAGGTGTGTTGATGCATGTTTTCACCATCTTTTTCTACTACTCCTTTTTCTTAAAATTTTCAACCTTTTTGGAGCTTTATCTTTGATTTGCACTCTCTCCCCTTAAAATCTTCAAAAATCTTCAAAGTTTAAAGGTGAAATCTAAATCTACTTATTCAAACCAGTGCTCCCCACAGAGTAAGGGGAACCCTGTGAGAGAGAGAGAGAGAGAGAGAGAGAGTCATGAAGCGTACCATTATAAGAAAAGGCCAAGCAAACCCATTCAAACTGACAGATCAACAAACCCCAAAAAATTTCAGAGAGAGAAAGAGAGAGATTTGAAGAGAAAAGATATGGTGTTTATGTTAATGTGTATGAGCATGACTACCACTACCCCTACTACACGTGGTCAAGCCCTCAATCATCACACCCGTTTGAATTGCAAGTATTCATTATTTCATTATGTGTTAAAGACTTAAAGTTACTGCAATGGAAGCCAGTCCCAAATGTGTAGGGCTTGTGGGACTCTATGACTCTATACTCTATTTGCCTCTCTTTTTGAGAATAAACTCACTTGCACTTGCACTTGCACCTATACCACAAGGAATTTTGTCTGTTTTATTTCTCATAAGCTCATATCTCATCAATAACAAAAAAATTAAATGATAGAATATGACATGCAGTCACATACACAAATTATAATAAAGGAAGTAATATTTCAGAACTTTTTAGAAAAAGAATTAAAAACTCATCTCTATCACTCTCATAAGGTGCATGGTAAATATTTTAGTAAAAACAAAGTTACTTTAGTTTAAGACCTTTTCTTTTATTAGAGCATTCTCATTGACAATTGCAAATAGAAAATGTTGGAGAAAAGTACAATCAAGGCACAAAAAGGTGTTGGCAACAGACTTGTAAAATGCCAGAATTGTTAATTTTTTTACAATTGTGTTACAGTGTTATTCTAAATGTAAGATAACACTGTAGCACGATTGTAAAAATTATAATATATTTTAATTAATAAAGTGGAAGAGAGATGGGGAAGAAGAGAAAGTGAGAGTTGTATTGAAATATATTATATTATTTTAGTGGGTAATATATACAATTTTAATTAGGAGAATAGGAAAATAAAAATTGGGATATTGGGTGTGTTATAAAATGGTATGGTATAATTAATAAAGTAACTTTTTGAGATGGTAAAATAGGATTAGATACAATTTTCCATTGCGAATACTCTTACAATCTAACGAGTACATGTTACACCTATAAGAAAGTCTGTTCCTCATCTATATTCATATTTGAGGCCTTTTGTACTTTTTATAATTTTTTGGCAAAAATGCAAAACTAACTCTCTAACTTTCACCTTTTTTCATTTCAGTCCTCTAACTTTTAGTTTTGTCAATTCAGTCCTTTAACTTCCAATTTTTGTCAATTCAAGGATCCGTTATAAATCTGTTACTGCTACCGTTAAACCCACTAAAACGACGTTGTTTTGCATGTGGTTTTTTTTTTTTTTTTTTTTTTTTTAATTTGGAATTAAAAGAAAATAAGAAAAATCTGGGGAAAAAAAAAAAGAAGAAGAAGAAAACATTAATTGCTTTATAGAATTTAAAAGAAAGAACAATCTGGACTCTTTTTTCGACGTAATAAGCCCATAGTCTTGAACTTAGAAATCCTATAAAAAAAAACAAGAAAAAAATTTACACACGCCACTAGTATTTAGATCAACACCTTTTAATTCAATCAATCTGAAAATTCAACCAAAGCTGAAAAAAAAATGGAGGCTTTGGTTTCTCTGAGAGCAACGGTTCCTTCTCTAGCTCACAGACTAAATGGACTTGCCTACAAGAAATTCGGTTTTTGTTACTTCTTCTTCCTCCTCCATTAGAGCTCAGTAGGTTTTCAAAAGTTTTTTTATTTATTTATTAAAACTGGTTTTGTGTAAATGCTTCAATTCTGAGTAATGGGGTTGGATTATATCTCGATTTCTCTGTGATTTTATGCTTTTGTTGTTTGTTTTTTTGTTTTCATTATAGTTACTTTTCCCTTCAATTCCTTTCTGGGTTTTGGATAATTCAATGTTTATAGTGAAATGCGTGTTTTATATAAGCTTGTTTTCATGTGGGTGTTTGAGTTTTTTGTAATGGGTTTCTATAATGCAATTCTTTTTTTTTTTTTTCGAATTAAAAAAAAAAAAAAAACCACTTGCAAAACGGCGTCGTTTTAGTGGGTTTAACGGCAGTAGTAACAGATTTATAAAGAAACCTTGAATTGGCAAAAATTGAAAGTTAGAAGACTGAATTGACAAAACTGAAAGTTAGAGTACTGAAATAAAAAAATGTGAAAGTTAGAAAGTTAATTTTGCATTTTTGCCTAATTTTTTTGATGAAAAAATAATAATTAGCTTGTCTTCTGCATAAAAATAAAAAGTTGTTAGACCCAGAACATTGATCAGATAGGTATGATATTTTGTGTCATTCCTCTGTGCAGACTTGCTTTTGTTTGTATAGAATACTCGTGATGAACCAAATATTGCAACACTACTATCCTAAAAGGCACAACTTCATCTTGCAGGTCATTAAGCTTTAAAATTACTTATGTGTTTTTAATATTTATATTAAGCTATATTTTGTTACCAATAAATGCAAGGCAAACTGTCTGAATCCTACAGATGAAAAAAAAAAAAAGTTCCATATTTCAAAATTTTATGGTTATTTTTCAAAAGCTACTATTTAACAAATCATTCACAAACATTAATATAAAATTCAGTACAAATTTAAGACTATACTTGTTCAGCAAAAAGAAATTAACTATAATTTGACCCAAAAAAAAATGGTGAAGATGAAAGTTTGTACTCACTAGCTAAATGATTTGTTACCAAAATTAAGTTTATAATACGAATGGTATCAATATAATTGATATGAACAATGCTACATGCACACTATTTTTCACAATAAACTTAACAATTATTGAGTTATCAAGTTATTATTAATTCTCATATGAATTTATCACTTATACTACTTTATCTTTATATATATATATATATAGAGAGAGAGAGAGAGAGAGAGAGAGAGATAATTTCAACCTATGACGAATGTTTCATGATGATTTGTCTCTATCTCAAATCAAAACATCAATTTACTTTAATGTGTAGACAGTGTTTAAATCACATATCTCTTGAACTCATTATTGATACCGTTTTATTGTCTATTATTTACAACTCATTGCTCCATCAATTATTCTAAAATTTGTGGGGGGCAGAGGGGGGGAATTGATCTCAGACCCACTGACTAATTAATGGGGTTTATAAATTGAAAGAGAGAAGCCATGGGCCAATGTGTGCATGGTGGATGGGTTGTAGACTTGTAGTTGTAGTGTCAATGATAGAGTGCGAAGCACCATAGTACAAATACTTAATTTGTTGAAGAAAATCAAGCAGAAGAAATCTACATCAAAAGGCTAAACAGCCCCTAAATCCTAATCATTTGGTTAACCTCACAAATCATCATTCATGTAAATCCCATGCAATCGCAAAGAATAATAGAATATATATATATATATATATATATAATAATAATTGCAAGTTGAAATGTAAACCCTATCCTTCCTCTAATTTACATGACCACCCCCAAATTTTGGATTTTGTGAGTTCTCTCTGAGTTCTGACGAAGAGGACAGTTTTGTCCTCTTCAGAAAATACAGATGTCAATTTCGTCTTTTGAGGCAAGGACATTTAAAGCATGGATGCCACGTAGGAAACTTTTTTGTTTTTTTTTTATTTGCTTTTGTTTTTTTATTATGCCAGCTTGGACATGAGATTTGTAAGAGTTTGAAGGGGGGGGGGGGGGTACTGGTTTGACTAGGGTTTTGACCAGAGAGGACAGCTCTATGTTATGGGGGTCATGACTCATGAGAACCCTGACCAGTCTCTTTCTTTCTTAGTTTTTGGAGTCTAGCATGCACTTTTTAGGGTACACCAAAATTAAGGGTAGTTTCGTCATTGGCAAATGCAAAATAAAATAAGATAAAAATAATAAATTTTTTAATAATTTCAATATTTTTCTAAGGTAAGATGTAAAAATTGTTCTTAAAAAATATCCAATTTGCTCCATAAACAAAATCAATGCTTAAACTATTTGAAAGTTCTTTACTCCTTTTAAGACTTTTCACTCTCTTCCAAGTCTTGACAGCTTGATTTGACTACAAAAGAGCATTCGCATCAATTATTGTAAAATCGCATCAACTATGGATAAGTAAAACATAAAAAGTACATTATGATTCTAAAAGATAGAGAAATTTTTGCCCAAAGCAACAATTATATATGCAAGTGTTTGGGTTGTAAATAGTAAATAATGGAGGAGAGGGATAGTGGCATTAACCTAAATTCAAGGGATGATTTTTGTATCTTACCCAATAAAATAAATCAAACAAATTAGGGATTTGGATCTTGTGCAATAGTTAGCACTATTTCACCATGTAATTACCAACCACGTGATATGTAAAAGTTTATTCAATAAAAATTCTATTGATCTTTCTAATTTATTTTTACCTTTTCAACTTTAATACCCCTCACGGGATTGTAAGAAAAAATTTAGGACCATGCCGTTTTATGCCAAAATTTTGCCACAATTTTGATATAGTGGGCTATGAGTAATGAAGAAAAAATAATGGGTCAATATAAATTCGACAAACAACTAAGTATAATTTACCATATACAATAGTTATGAAAAAGAATGCTGATAAAAGGTGTAATCTTGTGAACCAGGGACAGAGCCAGGAATTTTTGTTTAGAGGGTTAAGTTGCAATACTAATATATTTATCAAGACAACCCCCTCCCCCCTCCCCCCTCCCCCACACACACGCATATGTGTGTGTGTGTGTGTGTATACACACACTTTTTATTTGATAAGTTATATATATACACACACCCAACAAAAAAAGAGTTTAGTATTTTCAATCAAAATTATGTTTGATGGTGGTCTTTCATAAAATAAAAATCATTTTTTACCATTTTCATAGTAAAATTCTTAAAAAGTTTCATTTTAAATACAAATGATCAAATTTTATACTAAAGTAAGTAAAAAATATTTCAATTGAACTAATGAAATTTTCAAAAACATGAATGATCCAAAACTTGGAGAAATAAATTAGGCTCTAAAGTCCAAACATATTTGAAACTATCTGTTTCTAACCCATTATGTAACAACTAAAGAGACATTTCATATGTAGTTTTAGTCACAAGATTTTTTTTAATGAATCAATGATTTGTTAATCGCCACATAGTAGGTTGAAAATGATAACTTTATCAAATATTTAACAAATATAAAAGCACATTTTACAAAAAATAAATAAATAAATTGAGAAAAATAAAGTTATGTCTTTATAACTATTAGACCAATTATTTTTTTAAGAGAATCATTGGATTAACTCAAATATTTGGAGGGTGGAGGGCAACTCCTATTTTTGTAGGCTAAATTTTGAAAATATTTAAATAAGGGTTGTGTTAATTGGCATCATAAGGTGCCCGTTAACTAGAATCTACCGTACTTTTTTTGCAGCTTTATGTCATATTTTTGTAATTTTTAAGTTGTGGAGCCAATTTTATAGAGAGAAAAAAATATATTTAAATAAATTGTTGGGTCAATTTTATATCTTTTACTTTTATTTATTCAATTTTTTTTATTAAATAGAACCTATATTAGTGCAACCTTAACAAGCACAGTAGAATATTTGTTAACATTTTTCTTTAAATAACTATATAAATTCTAAGGATAATTTCAAAATGGGGGGCCCACCCATGTATGTAGCTCCGCCTTTGCTATGAATTACTGAAGGGTAATTGTACGATGCAGTGGTATCTCAATCCGCCAACTCTCTCTCTCTCTCTCTCTCTATTTGCTATTAACTACTGTATTTCCTTATTTTATAGTGGGCCACTGTGTCAGAACTTCAATTTGGACTTTGATAGAGATGCGGGACCACGTGTGTGTGAGATCAGATGTCCACACCAACTATGGTGCTACCCCCACCCCATATATCCAAACAACTTCCATAAATTCTAGGAGTGTACATCCAATTCACAAACTCGCCACAACCGACCTGATTTAACTCAACTTGTCGAGTTGGGTCGATTTTTAGGGGTGAATGGGTTGGGTTGGATTATGAAATTTTTTTAAATAGTGGATTAGGTTGGGTTTGGGTCATAATAATCACAACCTGTCTAACCCGATCCATTCCACGTATATATTTAAATTTTAAATTATATATGCGGGGTCAGAGAATTTGGTAACCCCGACCCACTTTGTACTAAGCCCAAGGCCCATACCGAGGAGGAGGAAACGCCCGAGAATGAAGTGTGAAAGTCCAAATTGCCCAGGAACCTTGCCGAGGACAACCCTGTCCTCGGCCAACCCAGACCATGGGAGGAGGAAGTAACGGGCCACCAAAGGCAGCTTCCCAAGAAGAGCAAGTATAACATGTCAGCCATGAAAGCATAGTGGAGGAGCAAGACCAGGGTGAACTGTCACCTCCACATTGAATGCACACGACTAATGTTCCGACAGCATTAATGGAGAAATGACCCCTGAGCAGTGCTGCCTCGGTTTCAACAACTCACAGGGGGTCTGGTAAGATGGCTGATGGGACAGGGTGTCAGAGAGAGTCATGGATGATCAACAAGTAGAGAAAATGGATCGTTGGAGGAGGACTATATAATGGGAAGAAACAGATTAAAAAGGGGGGACCATTATCAGGGGAGAAAATACTACCACCAAGCTCCTCGGACCGAGCTGAGGACAGACTTTCTAAGATAATTTCGGTTCATCCACGTTCGATGGTGGCGAATACCACATTGGGCGTTGTCCGCTTGCTAAGGCCTAATTCTTGAACCCGCTCTCTACAAATTCATTGTATTGGGCTAGCTGGGCTTGAGTCCACTCACTCAACAGCAGAAGTGCTCAAACCCAGTCTCTACAATATATATATATATATATATATATATAATTATATTATATAATTAATAATTTTTTATTTAATTTTTTCCCCTATTCAGCTCTTCTTATATAAAACTCAATTACTTTGCAAACTCTAACAATCTTATTTCTCTCTCTATCGCCTCCCATTCCCATTCTCTTACTCCACTCTTATTTGTTTATAACTAAGTTAGGATACTAGTTCATGTATATTTTGTTTATCAACTCAGTTGGATATATTTTGTTTATAACTGAGTTAGAATACTAGTTTATGTATATTTTGTTTATCAACTCAGGTAGCAAATGAGATATATTTTTTTACTCAATTTAATAATAATAGTAATAATAATAATAAAAATTGTCCAACCCATGGGTTCAACCTGACCCAACCTAATCCATGTGGGTTGGGTTGGGTTGAACCCTTGTGATGGGTTGGATACTTAGGTTATGTTTGGTAACAGTTTTTGTTTTTTATTTTCAAAAATTCGTTTTTGGGAATATAAAGAAAAAATAATTTTCTTGTATTTTTGAAATAAAAAACATGTTTGGTTAATTGAAATTAAAAAAATAGTATTTTAAAGAAAAAATATAAAATATTAAAAATATGTCGTCATTAGGATTTGAACTCTAATGCTAACTCATTAAATGAGACCGGTTCATTAAATTAAATGCGTATTTTCATTAAATTTTAAAAATAAGAAACTGAAAATAGCATTTTGCATGTTTTCAGTTTCCTTCACAAATTGAGTTTTGAAAACAGTTTTTGTTTTTTGTCAATTTTAGGTTGCCAAACAAGTTTTTTAGTCTTAAAAATAGAAAATTGTTTTTGGCAACAGAAAATAAGAGGAAAAAACAGTTACCAAACATATCCTTAGATTTTTTTTAATCCACCATGGTGGGTAGGGTCAAAAAAATCCCTTAACCCAACTCAACCCGACTCATGCACACTCCTAATAAATTCTATAATTAATTACTACATCTCATATATTTACCCAAAAAAAGAAGAAGTAAGAAATGACAAAATTTAGGTATAATACCTTAGGTGTTGTTCTTTAGATTCCCCACTTAAGATTGAGTCATGTGGCTATTTAACTAAAAAATACACTTCCACCTCAAAAATCTACATGACAGAATATTAACAATGGAACTTAAGGAACAGCACTTAAGTCTTGCGCGGTAAAAAATATTTCATAATAAAATTCTTTACAATATTTCATAATAAGAAATAAAATAAATATCAGATATTTATTATTTCATGAGTTTCATTTAAGGTTATTGTCCCCTTAGAAATGGGAATCTTATATTATTTTTCACATATTAATAGTTTACAAACCAAATTTATGTACAACATAGAGACGTCATATTCATGTCATCCCACAAATGATGGGGAGGCTCCACATTTTTTTTTTTAATTTTTAATTTTTTTAATCTGATATTTCCATAACAAAACCAAAACTTAGGCATTTCAGGCCTATACCCCTACTTGCCATGCCAATTTTCCTCTTTTTCTAAATCTAACCTTGGCCATGGCTGCGTTTGGGATTTTTTTAGCTTATTTATGGGCTTGATTCCTTTTGGATATAGGTGGCCTTTTGAATGAAGAATGAAGATTGTAGGCCAGTGTCACTCGTGGGTTGGGTCAGGCTTATGGGCCTATGGCATTAGAAAAAAAACAAAAACAAAAGTGTCCTCTACACTATTTTAGTTCTCTTCTCCTAATTAACTCAATCCTACTTCCAATCCACCCTAACCTCAACAATTCCCTTTTTAAGAATTTTTTTTTTTTTTAATATTATCTGTAACATCTTTCTATTTTTAAATTTTCCTATCTCTCTCTCTCTCTCTCTCTCTCTCTCTCTCTCTCTCTCTCTCTATATATATATATATATATATATATTACAATTTTTTGTGTAAACAACAATTGAATTCCAAATCTTTTATTCAACTATCAGAGATTTTATTAATTGTTATCACTTTAAATCATATTTAGTGATTTGTTTTTTTTATTTCAACTACCGACCTAAAGTTTTCAAAAAAAAGGACAACATTATATTATATAAAAGTGAAAATTATTTTTTAATGAAAATACAAAGACATAAAAAGAAAACCAAAAATTATGCTTAAAATTTAAAACATAAAGAATCAATGTTTAAAGTTTTTTTTTTTTTTTTAAATTAACATCATGGAAATTCATAATGAGTTTTTATTCGAACACAACAAAGTCTCACAATATTTTTACAATATGGTGAGATGTCAACTCACCATAGGTATGAACAAAATTATTAAAATTTTCAATTAAGGGTATACCTAGTATTTTACATGACATTTTTTTATAGATATAATAAAATCTTTTTTTTTATAGATATAAATATATAATATAATTTTTTTTTAAAGAATATATCCTTTAAATTTGTGAAGCTAGTAGAAATTGGTAATAACAATGGGGTATTTTGCATATTACCAATACATTAGGGGGATATTGCCCGATTTAAAAGTTTATGGGGAGATTGAATTGTACCCCATAGTTAAAGGGGGGAGTGCAATTAATCCAAGATTAAATAATATATTAAGTTTTAAATTTATGGTCTAAAGTTCAATAGTCTAAAAAGTTTAGAAGAGAATAAAAGAAAAACTAAATGCCCTGGACCAAATATCAACCTTAGGTGCATTTGTTATAATATATAAAATATGAAATAAAGTTAATAGAATAAAAACCAACATTTAAATTTTACTCAGATTTATCATGGTAGGCGTATGGCGTAAAAACCGAATAACTCTCTTGAGTTGGGCCCCTAATCGAAACAACTAATTTGTAGAGATGGGCTTAAAAACTACTTTTAAAATAGTGAAAAGAAATTTAAAGTAAAAAGACTAATACATGATAAATGAAGAAAGTTCTTTTATAAACTCACCTCAGTTTGTCCAAGGAAGGCTAATACATAGTGATACAATATAATATTCAAGTTTTTTACAATAATCTCTCTCTCTCTCTCCAGACTTAATCTTATTTTTTAAGATCCCTTAACACAATGAATCTTTTCCTATTTATAGGTTAGTTGCTTCCATCTCAGCTGTCCACTTGTAGGGTGGATGATTCTTCAAGTGAGATATTTGTCTCATCTTTCTCCTCACCTCCTTTTAAGGCTGAGATGTGAAGGTAACAGGCTTTCAGAGCACTGTTCAAGAGGGTCATTCAGTCATAAATATGGCATAACTAGTTGGTGTAATGTATTTAATGTGGAAGAGATAGTTGCTTTATCATGAAGTTTCCTCTAACCTTCACTTGAGTAAATTATTATTCTTTTGCCAGATTACATGTATCCTAGGTGTAGTATGATAATCTTCAATTGCCTGCCAATATTTCTGAGCTTGCCCTTTTCCTCGGCCTAGGTTTTTTGATTCAAACCTTCTTTAGGATGGTCTTCTTGAAACACCAGGTGGTGGTCGGTTTTCGAACAAGTCTTCTGCGGGCCAAATCGTTTTAACTTTGGATTTGAAATGCTTGGTTTGATCCTAATTCTCTTTTATTAGCGCACAATTGAGCCTTCTTTAAGCTCAAACCAGGCCCAATCCTCTTCGATTTAACCTTCGCCCCCACAGTAGGATAATGCATGTACGGTGTATTATGTTGATTTAGCCCAAGTGATTCAGATAAGTTTAATAATATTTTTAAAAATGTCAATGATGTCTTATAGAAGGTAACTAACACTAAAAATATATTGCAAAGAAATTATTAAAAACATCTGCCATATTTAATACATTTTTTTTTTATAAATATTGATGAGTTCTAAAGGATCAGTGGGCTGAAAAATCTTCGGATGCTCTTGATCTTGAAGAATGAGTCCTGGAAAACCAAAGAAAATCAGAGAAGACCGGGTGGAGCCGGCCTTTAATTCTCCGATGGTAAAGTCAGTAGATTGAAGGGGAAAGAAGAGCCCTCAAAGACTTAACTTCTATCTAGAATTCCAAAGAAAAAAAAAAAGTCCCCAAACCTCTGCGTAGAAGGGTCTTTATATAGTATTAGAAATCAGTTATTTCTCCTAATCGTCGTAGAGTTTGGAGGATTCAGAGGGTAACTTTCTTAACTGTCATAAGTGTCACCTCATCGGGACTTGTGTTGAGATTCAATCAATATGACTCTTGGGTGGAAGTGTGCCAAGCGTAACTCTTGGTGAACCTCACCCGTCCATCATCAAGGAAGGACGAGGTTCATTGCTCACTCGTCCTTCATCGGACGAGCGAATGGAGAATGAAGGAGGACGGTGATGGAAGGACGAGTGTACCAACCATTCGTTCTCTGCTCTGTACATTGCTATGGACGACCATATGGACGAGTAATTGACTTGGTGTTTTTCTTGCACCATCAAATATTAAATCTATATAATAAATTTTTATGATTTTTATGTACTATAGATGAAGATGACTAAAGAAATTTTGATATAAAATACGGAAAAGGCATATGGGAATTTTTTATAATACTAATAAATTCAATAACGGATATTGACCCGTACATATTAATATATTACATTATCCACCGTTAAATTATATTATTTTTGTATATTCTTCATACTTGCAAAATTTTAAGGTGTTCAAAAATTAATAGTCATGTTATCAATCATTTGTTTAAATTCAAGTTTTTGTAGTTTAAAATAATACATAAAAAATGAGTTTACGAATTGAATAGTAAATAACATCTAATTGACATAAAAATTGGCATGAATGTTAAATACATATAGAATATGTAATTCAAGAGTAGAATTTTCAAAATATGAATTCTATAACAAGTTATTAAGTGGTGTAATATTACTTAAAGTTACATGTAACTTGAACCCAATACATAAAGTTAAAAAATCAAAATTAAAAAGTAAAAAAATATAAAAAAATAAAAAAATTTGTGAGAGAAAGTGGGTGAATTAATCTGCACCAGATCAGGGGTTGGAATCCCTCTAATACCAATATACCAAGTCAGATTCTTGCAAATAAAGAGGTAGGTGGTAGTCGGCCGTGCGTGCAAAGCTTTTAAACTTTAAACCCAACTTCGCTTCAACGAAAGAAGTTGCCGGAGATGTTGCTGGAGACGGAGAGAAGGCGCCGGTGACTCCGCCCCCCCACTACTGTCATCAGGGTTAGACCTACAAACAAACCTTCACAAATTTCTGGGTTGATTGGTTCCATTTGTTCAAAAATTTCACAACTGCATCTGCCATAGAGAGTATTTCTCTTACTTTTTGAGTTCATATGATATTATCTACTCTATTCTCCCCTGTTAAAAATTTCTGGGTCGTTCAAGTAAAATTATATCTAGATTCTTGTGAAATTTGTACTGGGTTTGGTGTCTTCATTTTCTTGCTACTGCTTTTGCTCTTTTTGCTACTCAAGTGGGGTCTAATTCTACTGTTTTTCTCAAAACTGTGCCCGTGCCTTGCCTAATGTGGCATATTGACATTGGAGGGTGTAAATGTCAACACATCCTTACCAGATTTTGTATGTACTCTTTTTTCAGTTTAGTATAGTTTATCTGGGACTATTTACACCATATATATTTTTTATAATATATAAGTAAAAATGTAAACCTCACCTTTTAACTTTCTTGGTTTTTAATTTTAGTGCTCTAATTTTTATTTTTGTCAATTGAATTTTTTAACTTTCAATTTTTAAGATTCCGTTACATTTCTGTTAGTAGCTGCCGTTAAACTCACTGAAACATGTCGTTTTATATTTTATTTTTTTAGTTCAGAATTAGAAGAAAATAAGAAAAATCTGAAATAAAAAAAAAAAAAAAAATCATTCCCCTTCTCCCTGAATCAAAACAAAACAAAGAAGACCCAAATTCCAAACCCATCACCGATTCAGAATCCTACAGCTTTTGCTGCTACCACTCCTCCACACAATCCCAATCCTCTCCTCCTCGCCTCAACAACAACAAAGTCATCGAAATCCTCCAGCAACGCGGCCTCATCGAATCCCTAACCAGCCCTGACCTCGACGACACCGCCGCCGCCTCAGCTCTCAAAGTTTACTGCGGTTTCGACCCCACCGCTCAATCTCTCCACCTCGGCAACCTCCTCGGCTTCATCGTCCTCTCCTGGGTCCACCGCTTCGGCCACCAGCCCGTGGCCCTCATCGTCGGCGACCCCTCCAGCAAGTCCCTCGAGTGTCCCGACCTCGACCTCCACTCTTTCCGCCGCAACACCCTCGGCATTCAGTCCACCATCGCCAAAATCCTCTCCGAGAACTCCGTCATCCTCAACAACTTTGATTGGTTTTTTTTCTTTTTTTCAGATTTTTCTTATTTTCTTTTAATTCCGAATAAAAAAATAAAATGCAAAACGGTTCGTTTAAGTGGTTTTAACGGCAGTTACTAACAGAGTGAAGACAAAAATTGAAAGTCAGATAATTAAATTGACAAAAATTAAAATTTAGAGGACTAAAATGAAAAAAATGTAAAAATTTGAGTTTTGCATTTTTGCCTCTTTTATATATATATATATATATATAAAAAAGTCTCTCTCCCTCCTTTTTAGAGCCACCAGCGAAACGAGGAAACGCAGTGAAGACACTATACTACACAACACAATCACAGCCAAGCCACCCTCTGCAGCCTCACTCCCAAATGGTTCTTATACTTTTTTAGGTAAGGTTTTGTAACTATCATTTCCACAATTACATTTATTTTTATTTTGCATCTATAGCTATTATCTATATATCTCCGTCTGTCACAAGAATTTCATATTTTTTTTTATTATCAAATTTTAAATAAAAATAATTTCCACGATCGATTATGCTCCTGATTATTTGCTGGGATTTTATGCCATATGTGTATTTGTTGTTTTAAAATTTGAAGGAGTACTATATGGTGCACTGTGTCTGTGTGAGAGAGAGAGAGAGAGCTTGCTTTTCTGAAACCATGTTAAGTAAGGTCAGACCCAGTTGTGATTTTCCAATGCAGCATCTCTGAAATAGTCTTTCATTGGATTTGAAACCCAACGTTTCTTAGATTTGAACCTAAAAAATCATTGCTTTCCTTTTCTTCAAACACTATACATACTCTACCAACTGCTTTCAAGATAAAGCCTATAACAAGGCTTTTATGTTGTGGTCAGATGGTGATAGGTAGTACCCATTGGAGAAGTATACAGAAACTGCATGTGTAAATTGTATTGGGAGATAATTATGGATACAGGGCACCCATATCTTCATAATGATATAGGTAAAGAAATGTGGGGTCTTGTATTTTGCTTGTTGTGGATTTGCTGGGTCATGCAAAAGGCGATAATTGAACTATTTGAAGAATTTTTGGGAGGAAGCAAATGTTGGAGGGCACACTTTGGTGAACATTATAGCGATGAAATTTGGAAGGCAATTCCTTTGTGTATGATGTGGTTTCCGTGGAGAGAGGATTGCACATACTTTTGAGGTTTGTGAATTACTAGTAATTTGGATCTCTTGTTTGGGTCGAGGAATTGGTTTGGGAATCATTCATTAGATATTTGGAATTTCGTCCCGTTATGTTTGATGTGGCTATTGTGGTTTGAGTGAATTAGTCAGATTTTTGAAGATGAAGAAAGATCAAGGGCCCAGTTGGAGTTATTGCTGAATAGAACTCTGTTTGATTGGGCTCTTGCGTGGGGTCTTGCAAATTGCCACTCCCTATTTTGTGCATAATTCTTTTGCCTCAGAGCAGCTTGACCTCCAAATCTCCTCTCCCTGCAAATTTTCTTTTCTTCGAAGCTATAAGATTGTTTTAAAAATGTTGTCGGCATTACATGTTTGATGATATTTTGTATGAAACATGGTTGTAGTAAATTATAACCGGTTCTGCACAACTCCTTGGCCACCATTTATTTGGCAATATGTCTAATTGTTTGATTAGATAATGGATAGAGGAAAATTGTGATTTAGTATATTAGACCAATTTGGGAATTGTATGACTATAGAGCTTGTTATGGTCCATGTAGGACCTGATATGTCATTCCTTAATAGTTAAATTGTATCTAACTAATGGTTCAAACAGTTATCATAATAGTGGAGCGATATTAAGAAGATTAACATGGCTGTAAAAATAAGGGAATTATTTTAAATGGCCCTTGGAGATTTGGCTTTGCACTTTGGTGAAATCGTGTTCTAACTTTATAAGCATATTCAACCACCCCCCCCTCTCTCCCAAACCTTTCACAACTACTTTAGGAAGGACAGATCATGGCATTTTACTGTGCTATTCTAATTGATGAGTCATGAGAGAATTGAGCTGGTTTGCACTAAGTGATGCACAAAAAGTAGTGTTCGTGCTTAGTTCTAGGAAAAACACTAGAGTCATAAATTCTTTGAGTCCAATAATTTGATGATTTGTAGGCACCAAACAATTAGAAAATGGTTACGGGGCATAACTGGGTTTGTGCCAATCCAGCTAAATTCTTTTATCTTTTATTTGTTTATCATGCGTAGTTTCATCAAACATTCATCTTAGAGGTATCTTTTACAAACCCTCCAGCTCAAACTGAGAGGTGCAACACCTTCACAGAAAGGTGAGCAAGGCATCAACCTTCAGGAGAGCTTTCAATAATGCATCCAAATCACTTATGCTTAGAAAAGGATGCAATCATGTCTCCAATCAAACCATTACAATTTGCCTTTAAATTAGTAACATAATTTAATAAATATCTCAATGGCTCAACACTTGTATCTGTTATACACTTATTTTCATCAATATTGTTTGATCATGGTATAAATATTGAAAATTTTATTGATACAATTTGATAAAATGGAAAACATAGAAAACTGTTTAGAGATGTTCTGTTTGATAAATTTGGAAAATCTATTTTAAACAAGAATTGAAAAATTGTAAGTCACTTTAACACCCAGTGTGAATGCCCTGTTTTGCATCTGGTAACAGTGGGTGTTTTGGATGGTGTTGATATAACACTGGTTGGCAAGTCTTGGATAAATGATAAATTCTCCTAGTAGGTCATGCCTAGAACATTTTAATGAAGCCTAAGTGGGTTTTTTTTTTTTTTTATGGGAGACGCATTCCGGCGCATAAGAGATGAAGATATGAAAATTAAGTTTCCATTGAAAAAGTCTTCTGTTGTCGAAAAAGAGGGGACACTATAGGTTTGAAATACCATTGTATCTATAAAAATAATAATAGATACAAAAGAACTCAAGTTGCCTCTTATATAGAGTTGATGAGTTATACTAGGTTTTTTCACTGGGAGGCTTTTTGCCTTCACAAAAATAGCATTATTCTTGCATTGTAATTTCTTTCACTTTTTTATTTTTTAAATTGTTGGTATAATTTCAACTTAGGACTTATCACACCCCATCCAACTTCATCCTTTACTTCTTGAGACGAGCTCGAGGATTGTTTTTTTTTTTTCTTTTCCCTTTCCCTCAAACCTAAGATGGCTATATCTGATTGTTTTATTGTTTTGTTTGAGTGAAGCTAAGATTAAGATTGTGTCTATTCCATTATTAATGTTCTTCTATGTATGGGCTATACGTGCTGAAATTATTTGTAAACATTTTACAGAGCAAATTCCAAGATAATAAGAGAATCTCAGGATGTCTTCTTACCTTCATATAGTATAATGGGATTCCCCAAACCTGATACTGACTTATTACACTTCTTAACCTGATCTCTGTTGATTGGACCACTTATAGTTCACTGAATTGTTTATTTTATTGATAGTTTCTTCCATTTTGAAGATGAAGTTCATAATTATCTGTTTACTCTGTTCATGTCACATCCCATTTCTTATAATTTTGTTGGTAGATTCAGGTTTCACCCTCAATTGAGACAACTATTGCTTGGTCTCACAGCTGTTTGGCTACAGTATTTTTAGAAGAGCCCATTCCACCCAATGATATTGGGTTCCGTAATTTTTTGAGGTATTGTGACACAGATTACAGAATCTTTGTCACCTGTCTGGCTCTCTCTCTACCATACAAACGCCTGAAATCAGATTATCAACAGCTGGAAACCATGCAGACTGTTTCGCATCTTCATTCATCCTTGTACTTCTCTAACAGGTTTCTCTCTCTCTCTCTCTTGCATGCATGCACATGCTTTGTGCTTGATGTCTATCAACTTCTTATTTAAGTTTTAAACAATTTGCAGAAGAAACACTATAAATCCAGATAGGCGGACAAAAATGCAATCCTCTTATCAACTTCGCTTTGCAGTAAGACCTTTGACTTATAAATTTCTAATGCCTGTGCCACCAACTAGATTGTGTGCTATTCCCAACGAAGGTGATGGTTACCCATCTGTCCATGTGTTAGAAGAAGATACAAATACCAACCACGCACCTAATCTGGAACCAGAGACTTTATTTAGCAAATGGTCACCACCTAGGTATCTATGGAGGGGATTGACAGTTCTTATACTGGCAGGGCAGGTTATTATCAGGACAATAAAGGGAAAAGTCCACTGGAGGAATACTATCCAACAGCTGGAGAGAGTTGGGCCAAGATCATTGGGTGTCTGTCTTCTAACTTCAGCTTTTGTTGGGATGGCTTTCACCATCCAATTTGTTAGGGAATTCACCAGATTGGGATTAAACAGATCTATTGGTGGGGTATTAGCACTGGCCTTCTCAAGGGAGCTGAGCCCCGTGGTTACATCAATAGTTGTTGCAGGGCGAATTGGAAGTGCATTTGCAGCAGAGTTAGGAACAATGCAGGTTTCTGAGCAAACTGACACATTAAGAGTCCTTGGGACAGACCCTGTTGATTATCTTGTGACTCCTAGGGTAATTGCCTCCTGTATTGCGCTGCCATTTTTGACTCTTATGTGTTTCACAATGGGGTTGGCATCTAGTGCGCTCTTGGCTGATAGTGTTTATGGGATTAGCATTAACATTATCTTGGATTCTGCTCAGAGAGCACTTAGAGCTTGGGACATAATTAGCGCGATGATAAAGTCGCAAGTGTTTGGTGCAATAATATCTGTTGTGAGCTGTGCATGGGGGGTTACTACTTTGGGAGGTGCTAAAGGTGTTGGGGAGTCTACTACTTCAGCTGTGGTTATCTCACTTGTTGGTATCTTTATGGCTGACTTTGCACTGTCTTACTTATTCTTCCAAGGCGCTGGAGATTCACTTAAGAGTTGCGTATAAACAGTTGGTGAGTCTGTTGTTTAATGGGAGTTTCAGCCATTCTTGTCAGTCAATGGATATTGCCTAGAATTTAGATGAGCAAAACACACATCATGTATAAATAGTTGCTACTTTATGATTTTTAGCCATTGTGCATTCCAGCTTGATTTCCCCTTCCTATTACTTTATATTTTAGGGTGGGGAGTGTTGGGGATGTCGCTTCCCCCATTATATGTTGACTTCCATATTTGTTGTTTAAGGACTTCTATAGGCAATGTTGATTCCTCCTTTTTTAATATTCAAGACAAGATGAATAAGGGGATTTTGGTTAATAGTACTTTTTTTTAATAATTTATTTTCAAAGTAGGATCACTTTGAATATTTTGGGAGCCTTTTCCTAATTCTCTCTTGAAGGGACAAATTCAGGTATACACAACACATAACATACCTGACAATGCTAGACAACAAGTCTATGTTAAAATTGTCTTTCCAAAAGGCGAGTATTCTGAAATCGTCTTTGCAAAGGTCAAGTTCAAAAATCGTTTTTCCAAAAGATGAGTTCTAGACTTCTCTTTCGGAAAAACGAGTTCAAAATTAAAACTAAAATAATCTTTTAAAGATGTTTATAGAGTTTACATTTCAATGTATAAATCTATATGTCCAAATTGATATTGGATGGCAAAGGCGTCAACCATGAGTTCCAAGAGTTTATAATCAAAGAGATGTGTCAAAGATGAGTTACAATCTCCTTTTACATGTGCATTGTATGCAACTCCAATTGAGTCGCACCTACATATATACATAGACTATTATAGGGTGACATGAAAAAAGCAGGAGTTTGCTAACATTTCAATTAACTCAGAGTCTTTGGAGTGTTGGACATGTTATGATAGGTAAGCCTAGTCAAGTAACTGCAAAGCAACATTACACAAACGTCACTTAAAAACCATTGTGGTCAAAATTATATGAGAAAGGATGTGAGTTTGAGGTGCTAAAGGGAAGGTCTATGAGCGAGCCATCAATTTCATTAAGCAACTATTAACTTGGAATATGATTAGGAGATATTTGACTTTTGAGATTCAAGCAACGATGATTTTTCGAATATCTACCTACACATCTAAGATGTTAAAAAGTTTATGCTTATGTCTAACAAGAGTTACACCTACAAGGTGATATCCAAGATTATAGTGAATAGACTAAGACTTCTTCTAAATAAAATGGGGGATCCGGCTCAAGTGGCCTTTGTGCCTAATAGATGGATTAATGAAAATGTGGTCTTGGTCCATGAAATTGTTCAGAGCTTCAAATATACAGGGAAGAAGAAGGGTTTCCTTGGAATCAAGCTTGATTTCCAAAAGGCCTACGACATAGTGGAATGAAATTTTTTGTTGGTAGTCTTAAAAGCTTTTGGTTTCAGTAACAGCTTCATTAATCTCATCCATTAGTGCCTCTCCACGGTTGAGTCTATTACACACTTGCTAATACACTCTCTTGTTTACACAAAAAATGAATTGAAACCCAAATTAGCAATCGAGTCATTTGTTGTGGACTTGTGGGTAAGAATGTGTATTAATGTATATCAGTGTATGTAATCACGTTTTCCCTTTTCTAAAACAAAAATGCTAGGACCACACAACGGAGTTGTGTGTGGTGGTAGAGTAAAGGAACCACGAATTTTACTTTACCACTCACAATTCACTAAATTGCGGCAAACTTGTGTCAAAAGTTGTGATTTTAGCATTATTTTTTGAAAATATATTGGTTGTTTTTCATGCTTTTACTCTCAAATTTGAGAAATTATACGGTTCTCATGATAGATCACGTTACTTGTCCATCGTTTTGCTAAAAGACTCTCATGATCTCATAAGTTTAAAATCTAAATTAGTTTAATTAATATTTTTTTTTATCATAACTTAATAATTTGAAACAAATCAGAGACTTTTAGTGGAATAGTGGACAAATAAAATAGGAGCGTATAATTTCTTGTAAAATTGGGTATTTATACGTTCATCTGTTTGACAGTTGAACTAAAATTCCCTTTGCGATAAGTGGATAAGTATGGAATACACAACAGACAGAAGCATGAATTGTTTGTTGTTACTGATGAGAGAGAGTCAAGAAGAAACAAAATTGGGTAGTGATAATTAAAAAACAAGTGAAGAAGTGAAACAAAATTGGGTAGTAATAATAAAAAAACAAGTGAAGAAGTCTGCGTGAACATCGTATCGTTTCAACTTGCTGTCATGACATACATAGACAGTTATAGACATAGACACACACACACACACACACGCATGTACTCATCAACTTTGGAATAAAACCAAACTATAAATAAGGAAGTAACCTTAAAAGGAAAATGCTTTAGAAGAGTGTAGAGAGAGAAATCCGAAACCCAAGTTCCCAAGTTAGCTTTTTGAAACCCTGATACTTTTTTTTTTGGTTTAGTGAAGAAAAGAATAAGAAAAAAAAGGCTTATAAGACATAGTTTTTGGTGTGGATTATTATTATTTTTTTGAGTGGAGAGAAGAATGGAGGACGATTGCTGCGTCACGCAATTGATTGACGCTAATGGGAATTTCAATGTGGAAGGGCTTGACTATTTCATGAAGAAAGTGAAACTCATCGACTGTGGCCTCTCCTATGCCATTGTAGCCATCATGGGTCCTCAAAGTAGCGGTATTCATATTAACTTTCTTCTTCTTGTTGCATTTCTTTCTTAATTTTTTCCAATACAAGTATTATATTCTTGATGAGTTTTTTATTTAATTATTTCATCTGAGCAGGGAAGAGCACCTTATTGAATCATCTTTTCCATACAAATTTCAGGGAGATGGATGCTTACAAGGGAAGGTTGTTTCTTCTTCTTCTTCTTCTTCTTATTGTGCCCTCTTATTTATTTATTTGTTCACCTCCTAATCCAATATTATTATCAGGCTCTGATTAATGGGTGCCTAGAGCATTTAGTTTGTTGGTTTTTTATTGGGATTCGAGTCAAGTCACTTTCAGTTTAAAGGATATTTGTTTTTGTAGTTTTGTTACTTTGGGCCCACTTTAAACTTCCTTATGGAGTGCATAAGGGCACCCCTTGTTGTTATAACAAAATCCTTATTTTTGATATTGATTGTGTTATTATAGGATTCAAACAACTAAAGGAATTTGGATAGCTAAATGTGTTGGCATTCAACCTTTCACTATTGCCATGGATTTGGAGGGTACTGATGGCAGAGAAAGAGGCCAGGTATTCACTCTTTTATATATTTTTTAATATAAAAAAGGGATGCTTGTTATGCTTTGGTTGCTAATAGAGCAGTGTTAGTAGATGTCAACACTCAAGGGTATATGGATTGTGGTGTAATGTATTTCTCTTCAAGCATTTCTTTAGCGTTGAAGTCTCTTTGCACTTTACGTTTAATAATGGTAGATGTGTCTGAGCATTTTTTAAATTCTGAGGCCCGTTCTCACTTCTTAGTTTTATAAATGGTGACTGTGTGAACAACAGGATACATATAAATATATTTTTTCGATAAGTAACTTTTACTTGAAACTCTTATCAAACTTATAAACCTCTGTTGGAATTTCGTTTATACTCACTGTGTCCTTTTTCTCACTTCCAGGATGATACTACATTTGAGAAACAAAGTGCACTATTTGCTTTGGCAATTTCTGACATTGTACTGATAAACATGTAAGTAGTTTTTCTTTTTTAGGATCATGATTATTATTGCTGATTATATATATATATATATGTATATATTATGTTTAAAATATATAAGTCTTTAGAAAGAACTGTGCTTTTTGGAGAGGCTGTTCAATTAATGAGCCTTTGGTCTGGTGTTTCTCAGATTTTGATGAAAATATGAAGCTAACAGTGTTTTGTACACATACACATGCAACATTTAGTATGCTAATTGATTAACGTATGCAAGTAACGAAGAATCATTTTAGATTCCAACCAGAGATTAGATATTATGTGCAGGTGGTGCCATGATATTGGTCGGGAGCATGCTGCTAATAGACCGCTTCTAAAAACAGTTTTTCAGGTATTGTGTAGCCATGTTGTTTCCAATCAACAGTTGTTGGTCAGTATGTGATCTTATGGCTACTGTGTGGTATGTAGGTCATGATGCGTTTGTTCAGCCCCCGTAAAACAACACTGCTATTTGTTATACGTGATAAAACAAAGGTCTGCTCTAGATCGATTTATTTAGGCAATTTGTTTCTCAATACTTAGTCCTCTTTTCTTGAAATCCGCCATTTTTCCTTATTAAATCTTTGTCCTCTTTGTGGCTGTCCATGTAGACCCCACTTGAACTTTTGGAACCTGTTTTAAGGGAAGATATTCAGAAGGTTGTCTTTTATTCTCATATACAGATTTTTGTCTTTTACTCTCTTAATTTTCTTTAGCATCTCAATGGTTATATGTTCTGCAGATATGGGTTGAAGTTCCTAAGCCCCAGGCTCATAAGAATACTCCTCTAAGTGATTTTTTTAATGTAACATACACCCTCTCTCTGATCAGTTGTTGTGCATTTTATGTTTTCTCGGTAATTAATCTTAACTTGTGTCTCTGATTTATTTTCTGACATGAAGGTTGAGATCACTGCGTTATCCAGTTATGAAGAGAAGGAGGAGAATTTCAAAGAGGAGGTACTCCATTTAATTTTTTTTTAATAAAATCTTCTCTTGAAGGCCCTTCTACTGTTGCTCCAATCGTTTCTGGAAATTTCGGATTCTTTATCATGTAAACTTTAATTTTTCTTTTTTGGATTAGCTACTTGTATGCTTCTCTTGTATTTCAATCATGCTTTGCTGGATTTTTATAACAAGTTATCTTATTTAAAAAAAAAAAAAATTCTCCATAATTGGAACTTAAGATTCTAGACATCCAGGTGTCATATGATCAGGCCTTGGAAAATTTCCATTTTTCTTGAATTTAGCGTGGTATTATAGGCTTACAGCTTTGTATGCCATCTTATACAGGTTGCTCAACTGAGGCAGCAATTTTTCCATTCTATTTCTCCAGGAGGGCTTGCTGGTGATAGAAGTGGTGTTGTTCCTGCTTCAGGATTTTCATTCAGTGCTCAACAGATTTGGAAAGTTATAAAAGAGAACAAAGATCTGGATCTCCCTGCTCACAAGGTTATGTATTTTCTTCTTCTCTCTCTCTCTCTCTCTCTATGTGCGTGTGTGCATGTGGGTGTGCGTGTAATTAATTCTAGTAATTTCATATGCATTTATCTTTTTGTTTATCAGATAATGGTTGCCACTGTCCGGTGTGAAGAGATTGCCAATGAGAAACTAAGTCTCTTGATCTCTGATGAGGTACTCATTTGTGCATGCTCTTTTCCAAAGTTCCTTCTTGACAAACAAAGAAATAATATTCCTTATCAGTCAGTATTGAATTTAATTTAGGGTTGGTTGGAATTGGAGGATGCTGTTCAAGCAGGTCCAGTATTAGGTTTTGGGAAAAAGCTCAGCTCAGTTTTAGAAATGTATTTTTCAGAGTAAGTTCCATTCTTCTTATGTATTTGATGTTCAAATTCTAAATACACATATATATCCAAGCAGTAAATGACTTGCAATGCATAATATCACAGAAGTTTCATTTAACTCTTTTGATCAAGGGAAAATATTTCTTAAATAGTCTCTGTTTGCACACTGTATTGTAGTTAACTTTGATCTTCTACATTCATTGCACAATCCTTACTTTTGGTAGATGGAAAGGTAACGTTACTATAATTCATGACTTCGCATATACATCCTATGTTGTCTGAGCTCAGTCACTGTTAACACTTACCGTTGAGGGGTTTGTCACTCTTTGTTGTGGTTGTTGTTGGTAAGTTACACATGCACCCAATGACTTTTAACCCAAAACCTCACTCTCCACCCATTCATGTGAGAGAAAGAAGTGCCATTTGATTTAGAACTCATTGATTGGACTACATGCTTTGAATCTAGTGCTGCATTCACCTCTGTACTTTTTTTTTTGAGAAGACATTCACCTCTTACTTTATTCTATTAATTGGAATGCATCCTGCTGTTGCCCTATTGACCATAATTGATTTACCCCAATAAGAATCAGCAAGTGGTGTTTCAATCCCAAGTGCTTCTACACACACACGCACATACAATTCTTGATGCGGGAAGCTAAGAAATATTTATTTTGATTTTCGATGTCAATTGTATTTTAATTTTAAGTCATTTTAATTAGGTTACTTTATTAATTTCCTAGAGTAAAAGGTATTTTTGTAATTTAATAATTGGGTTTCCAATGTCAACTAGAATTATATTTTAGTTTTAGCATTCTCTCTTGCTTGGTGTTGACTCTTAGGTTTCCTATCCTCTATTTTTTCTGTTCAATTTTATTGTTGCATAGTTTTCGTTTTTGTCTTGTGTCAATTTTTAGTATGTTATAAATAGTCTAGGACTGTGTTCTTTTTCTAACGTATCTAATCTTGCTTATGCGTTGTCAATTTCTTTTCTCACAGATATGACATGGAGACAATCTACTATGATGAAGGTGTAAGAAATGCCAAACGACAGCAACTGGTGTCAAAAGCATTGCAAGTAAGGCTTCATTTTTCTCAATTGTTTCAGTTATTAACATAGTTGTGCTTACATTATTTGCTAATTCTTTAGGCTATTTGATGCACCCTTGAAGATTAATTTGTTATTACATTGTAAATTCACAACTTCAAGATTTTTTTTATAGGGCTCACGTGTGAAGTGTAATTGAAGTTAAATCATGTGGTTTTATAGGCCCAGTTATATGTGTACTAAAATTTTTAATTTGGATTTTTTTTCAACAAATTATGGTCAATTTTGTACTTAGGGGAAAATTGTCATTTTTGTAGCCCTTATGACTGGGGTAATTTACTTGATTCTAAAATTTTGTAGGAGATCCCAAGTATTTTATTTTTTTATTTTCTTGGTGTAAAAGTTAGTCTTTTATTATTCATTACCTTATTAGGTCTTTTGTTTATTAGTCAAACTAAGAGTCCTAATATTACTAGTACTAGAAAGTTTTGATTGAGATTTGTGTGATGCAACCTTCTTTGATATGTGATGTCGAGGAAACCCTCAGTGTGATGCTTAGGAAGTCTAGGTGTGATGCCTAGAAGTTTATTTTTTATTCTTCTTCGTCCTTAATTTCTAGCAACTTGAAACCTAGCAACTAAACATTGAATTTTCATCTTTAAAATTCTAAAATACAAAATTTCAAAACCCTAAATCACCCATCTTTTTCAATAGTCCGAATAACCCATGAAGTGCCAAAGTACTGTTCCCGTGTTGCTCTTCACTGCCCTGGAACAGCAACCCAAATCTTAGGTCTTCCCCTTTGTTTCATCCCCAATACTCCTACTCCTTTTCACAATTAGAAATCCTATATTTATTATTATTATTTTCCACCAATTTCCTCACCAAACCCTATACTAATTCTTTAAAATCCTGGCTGTCCAAAACTTCCAAATCTGATTTGGTTTCATTCCATTTGTCCTACGTCATATTCTGATATAAAATACACAGTTTATATTCTTAAAACTCTGTCTTAAAGAGAAGTTTGTCTTATTGTTAGTTTTCATTTCTATAATATGTTTTATCTTCAATTGATTATTGGTGTCTTATGAATTTTCCAGTTTGTGCACCCTGCTTACACTACCATGTTGGGACATCTGCATTATAATGCACTCGAGAGTTTTAAGACTAGACTGGAGCAGGCACTGCATAAAGGAGAAGGGTTTGCAGCATCTGTTTGTACCTGTACTCACTCTTGTATGCTTGAGTTTGACCAAGAATGTGCAGGTAATAGCAGATGAAGTTTTAATCCATACAGCATACACACACTTATGCAGGGACATCATTCTGTTTGTGTCTGTGGCTATGTTGTATGTCAAGCATTAGATGGGTGTGCTTACTATTTTTGTTTATTCTACGTTGAATTGGAGTTGTATTCTTCTTTTCCTGGTGAATTTTCTAGCTGCTTCTTAATATGCGTTTATCACATTACATTTGATGTGCAACATCTGAGAAGTTTGTGTAAGCATTGTGAAAAGTTGAATCAACTACTATTGCTGTCCATGTAGTTTGTGAAAACTGGGTCTTATTTTAACGCAAAAAAAGAAAAGAAAACTGGGTCTTATTTTGTGCTAGGTTTACATGTAATGATTGGAATTTTCTCATGTCTTTGTTAATGAGATTATTGAACAATTGTTAGCAATTTTCACTAGTTCCTTATATGAGTGTCTCACGTTTGGGGTTTTACAATTAGTCATTCTATTGCATCTTTTATAGAGTCATTGCCTTTTTGTACATAATTCTTTGTTGTTGTAATTCTTTACACTACTTTGTGACCTTTATTCATTATGTAGTCTCTTTTAATAAAATTATTCTTTCTTACCTATCCAAAAAAAAAAAGGATGATGATAGTAATGTAGGAGAATTTTAGCCCAAAAGGAAATAAAAAGGTCCATTAGTCCATTGTTATATTTTAAGGGGGTGACAAGGTATTATTTTGGATAGGATAGAATGGTGACAAAGAATTTAGGTGAAGTATCATGATTGGTTTGTTGAGGATCCATAGCCGACCATAGTTTTGGGACAAAGGCTTTGTTGTTATTGTATGTATTTAATATTTAAAAGGTCATGTGACTAACATGTGACTTTTAATAAAGTAGGATGGTAATGATTTAATTTTTATATGTAAGAGGAAGATTAGGATTCTAGAAGGTTATCATAAATAGCCTCTTTTGAGTAATTTCCGGCAGACTTTTCTTATTTGATCTATAAAATTTCAGATTTGAATATTTCTTGAGCTCTTTGAGCCTAGAGATCAATGCTATACAGTTCCAAATTCCATCTTAGTTTCTTCTCCCAGCTGTAATCTTGTTTTATTTCTGGAAATTTCTTCTTAAATTCTTCTTCTACACTTAAGCTCTCCTCACTGCATCAGATAGCCATTGGCAATGTCCCTTCACTTTCTTTTTTGAAATTTCTTGATCTTTTGAACTTTAGATTGTAATGGTTAGGGTACTCTTAGTGATGCAGGACAACCAGAACAAAATTTAAACAACAATAAAATAAATGGATATGATCTAGGAGTTAGCACCTAGGCCTTGCTTGGATTCAACACCAAGCGGGGAAACCACTAGGAGTCAACACTTAGGGTAGACCTGGAGTCAGCACCAGACCAAGGAAAGAGACCAAACGGCCATTTTTTCATTCATCAAAATATTAACCAACTCCTCAAGGGGTACAATAGGTTGCTTATAAAGGATTGCTAAACCTTAGTTCTAATTGGCTAGAAAACCCTAATTGCCTTATTACAAAAATAACCTTGCTTCTAAATTAAAATACTAATAGCCCAATAAACTAATAGGACCTAAAACATAAAAATAGAATTGACTTGCAAACATAAATAATACTAAATAATAATCTTCTTGCGTCTCTTGCATCACTTAGTCTTTGGTATGCTTCCGGTGTAATTAAGCGTTCTCATTTTTTTCTTTTCGTGAAATTTTATATATCAAAGAAAGAGGAACTCAAGGCCATTTGTAATGTGGTTGTTTGATATAGATTTGATTTCTGATGCGTCTTCTTTTATGAATATTTAGCTGAAAGTTTGATATCTAGTTTGCTTATATGCATGGTCTTATTAACACTTTAGTCTCTTGTGAATTAGTTTGGGCCTTGTTAAATGTACTGCTTTTTACTTGTGTTGAAGGAAAATAATTTTCTCTGATGTAAGATCTTACTTTGGATATCTTATGTGTAGTCTACCAATTTCAGCTTTTAAATTACTGATTTGCATTATTGGTATTTAAATCTTGTATGGAATTTTAATAGTCAATCACAGAGTCAGTCCTGCCTCCATTTGATGACCTTCTATGTTCTCCTTTCAGAAGCTGCCATAAGACAGGTTAATTGGGATGCTTCAGAAGTCCGGGACAAACTTTGTCGTGATATTGATGCGCATGCATCATCTGTCTGTAGTGCTAAGTTGTCTGAAATTATTGCCATTTATGAGGTATTGTCCATGATTAATATATGCTCTTTTTGTATTGCTGTAAAATGTTTTACAAAAAATATTTTCAGCATTTTACCTTCATTGTAATATTTGGTCAAACCTGAAAATGTTTTTCCATAAAATCTGTTGTAAAACGTTTTACCCTTAAAACCTTGGTAAAACATTTTACAAAAACAAACAGTGGCTCTCCCCCCATCTGTTGTCTGGGTCACTGGAGCTGCAGGTGCCAGCAGTAAGGTGGGCAGTACTGGTCACCGGACCTCCAGTACTGGTGGCTGAGCCACCGATTTTGGTGGTCTGTGTTTGAAGAATTTTACATGTCAAATCAAACACCTAAAAATATTTTACTAAACATGTTTTACAAGTAAAATGTTTTGCATTTGAAAACATTTTACAACAGAACAAATGGAGTGGTAAAGAGTAATGACTGGCTTTTGGACCAGGGTGTTCTTCAAGTCTTGCCTGTTATATATTATTCGCTGAATCACAAACACTTCATTTGGAACCAATTCAAGGTTGACTTGAATTTATACTTATTGTGATGAAATGAAATGCAATTCAAATTTACTATTCAATTTATATGTTTGTGATAGCAATATTTTCCAGAATTGATTGAAATTATTTAAGTAAATTGTAATTAATTGGAAATCAGGGAAAATTTGATGCAATTGGTCTTTTGTTGGCCAATTCACTTGAATTCTAAATCAATTCAATTCAATAAGTTTGAAATGAATTGAATTGAATTTGTAATTCAATTTATATTTTTGGGATAGCAATATTTTCCAGAATTGATTGAAATTATTTAAGTAAATTGTAATTAATTGGAAATCGGGGAAAATTTGATGCAATTGGTCCTTTGTTGGCCAATTCACTTGAATTCTAAATCAATTCAATTCAATAAGTTTACTTGGGATTCCAAAAACATGAATTGAATATGAATTAATTTTGTTCTGATGACATGATTTGCATAGAATGAAGTCGTATTTAATTCATTTTAGTCAATTCATTGGTTTCCAAAAAGTCGCTAAATGCAAATACTGTTTTGTGTGCAGAAACAACTTACCCTAGCATTGAATGAACCTGTAGAATCCCTACTTGAAGCTGGTAGGAGGGACACCTGGGCTTCTATAAGAAAGCTTCTTAAACGTGAGACTGAGGTTGTTGTATCAGTTTTTTCAAAAACGATTGCAGGTTTTGAGTTGAAACAAACAAGAGTTGATTTGATGGTGCAAAAGTTAAGGGATTATGCAATAAACTTGGTGAGGAAAAAGGCAAGAGAAGTTGCTGGGAAAGTTTTGATCCGTATGAAGGACAGGTAACAAACTTAAATATTTGGAATTTTTCTTTTTATTCTTTTCGTTTTTGGCATTTTAGTTGCTTACTGCATTGGTTAATAAATTTCAGGTTCTCAACAGTATTCCAGCAGGACAATGATTCGATGCCTAGGGTTTGGACTGGGAAGGAAGATATTAGAGCTATTACAAAGGATGCACGCTCTGCGGTAATCTTTAAAGGACTTTTATGAATGGAGTTTAATAAGATCTACCTGTGTATTCCTAAAATGAAATCATCTACAATCTTTCTGGCAGTCTCTAAGGCTTTTATCGGTTCTGGCTGCCATACGCTTGAGTGAAAATCCAGATAAGATTGAAAATGTACTTTTTTCCTCTCTCATGGATGGTGCTGTTGCTGTTCCATCTTCTCAAGATAGAAGCATTAAAGCTTCTACAGACCCTCTTGCCTCAAGCACATGGGAGGAGGTACTAGTTGTGTCTTTTAGCATAATGTTCTTATTACCAAACCAATTTCTCATTAAGGATCAGCTATAATATAGGTTTCCCCAACGGATACATTGATTACACCGGTGCAGTGTAAGTCTTTGTGGAGACAATTCATAGTGGAGACTGAGTATACTGTTACACAAGCTGTTTCAGCACAGGTAAATTTCTATGCATTCTGTTTCTCTTTTATAAGTTATTCTGCATTTTTTCTTATGTTATTTAATAGTACCTGCAATATTTACTAATGGTTTTCAATAGAAATGAATAACCTTTTTAATTTGAAAAGTTTCTTTGTCTATCACTTTCTGACGCTTAACTTATGTGTTGATTGGTAAGCTTTAGATTTTAACGAAGTATGGGTATGCACCATTCAAAACTGTTTCTTAACATGTATTTTGATTTGTGTATCTAATATCTGAGTTTCTGTTTTGAGTTTTGAGTTGTGATTTCTATGAAACAAGCCATGCTATTGTGATTTTTTACACTACAGAGGAGTGATCCGAGGAGTTGCATCCCTGAAAAACTACTAATTGGTATTTACTAGAAATTATAGTACATACATGAATTTGAAGGGGCATGTTGGGGCTGAATTCTCATTTTTAAATAAACGTTTTCAAAATGTTATGAAATATTATGAATTTTGAAGTGTGGGGTTGTATGAAAATGCTTGTGGATATGATATATGACTTAGTCAAATCTTTTTACAACCCAAAATAGAAAGGAAAACCCTCGTACTATAATTTTTAGGACTATTGAAAATATTATGAGTAAGTTCACATAAACAACTTGTAAAAAATTTACCTTTGTTTATCTAAAGCATGTAGAATTATTGAACCATTATGTGTCTCCCCCACCCCCCCCCAACCACCACCACCACCACCACCACCACCACCACCACCACCACCACAAAAAGAGTAGAAATTATAGTGATATATTTTTATCATCTTTAGTGTTTGCATGCAAATAGACAGAGACAGGATATATATATATATATATATATACACACACACACACACACACACACACACACACACACACACACACAAACACACACACACGCACATATAAATTAGATTCATGAAGACACACATATATAGGTGCTTCAGGAATGGACTAAGCCAAGAGAAGTGCCAGAACTTCTCTGAACTTTTTCAAGGAATTGAGCGAGAATTACATTTAACATTATTTTTTTGTATATGTAAGTAAAATAATTATTTTTAAGACGAGGAGAAAGCTCTAGTATATAGGTAGTATTCTAGAGCTACTTTTAAACGTTACAATTGAAAGTTTAAAAGATCAATAAAATCTACAAAAAAGGTAGAATGAACCCATCTGAAGGTAGACATCCAATCATACAAAATTCTCAAGAATAAAAGTTTTATTGAGATTAATGCAAGTTCAACACCTTCAAAAGCTCTGTAGAGAGGGAAAATTCCTGACCTATCACAAGCTGACACGTCACACTACCAAGACCACAAAATACAGCCAATTACGAAGCGCCACATACTGCTGCTAGGTTTAACTGTTGCCATTCGGAAGCCAATAGAAATTTGCCAAGTGTCATGCAAGAACCAATCATGCATCGGCTCGTGCAAGCGATGACACAAGCAGCCTCGCACGTGTAAGCGATGACCCAAGCAATCTCGCACGTGTAAGCAATGACCTAAGCAACCTCGCACGTGTAAGCGATGACATAAGCGAACCAATCAGACTGTGACACGTGTCACCAATCAGACTCTGTCATGTGTTGCTCATCCACTCCAAAACTCCTATAAATAGAAGCCTTCCTAAGACATCTGGGAGCACATCAAGCCATCTGAAGCACAAGCAGCATCAGAGAAGATTCAGAAGTCTAGAAGCTCTGCCGGAACCAAGCTCTAAAGCCTCCAAGAACTTCAAGAACTTCAACCTTCGAATACGAAGAACATTCGAAGAGGAATCATCCAAATCGTCTGCCTAGATCCAAAAGTTTGCGGGAATCAAGCCTAAAGTGTCCGAAAACATCAACAAATCACAAATCAACAAAGCTCTGCGGATTCAAGCTCCTAAAGCCCTGAAGAACTTCCACCATAAACCTTCAAAGACGAAGAACACACGAAGAACACGAAGAACGTGAAGAACAAATGATTTCTAACAAGCTCATAGCTAGAGATTCATTGTAATTCTGTTTCAGCAATCTTCGATCCATCCCTCAACCAAATTGAAAGATATTTTGTGTTCAAGTCACAATCACATTACCATAAATCCAAATCAATAAGTCTTGCAAGGAGATTGAATCAAAGGATCACTCTTTTGTAATCACAGAGAATTGTACCACACAATTATCAATACAAATTCGCATTTGTGAAACTATTTTTACTTGTTTGATTTATTTCAAGCTATAAATTTAGTCGTCCACATATTCTGGCACTCCCAATGGGACATCTCTGCCTCTCATCTCATTCTCTTTCAAAGAAAGAAATCATCATCATCTTGCTACCAACTTCCATGGCTACTAGCAAGAAAATTCAAGCTTCAACAATAGCTACTTCAACTAAACTTGGTACAGCTACCACCAACAACTACATTGGTGTAATCAATTGTAGCCAACCCAAAGCAAATAATCAACTTCAATCTCAATCAACCAAGGAAGCTAAGGTCCAGACAATCATCTCCTTAGACCCTCTTACAAGAAACAAGGTCATCAACAAGGACATCTCCACCTTGGAACATCTCAAGTATGGGGGCAAATCCCCTTCTTCCTTCACAAGAAGCTGGTCGCACGATTTCTCTCCCATCAAAGGGAACCCAAAAGATGAGATTTCACATACTCACTTCAAATCACTTTCTTCTCCATCATCTTGGGAAGTTGTGTCAGTCATGATGACTAACACCTCTACCATGGAAGAAAAGATGGCTGAAATGGAACAAAGGGTTGTTCTTCTCACAAAAGCACTTGAAGATAAGGACCTCCAAATTGCAACTTTAATGAACAAACTCGAAGTACAAGATCTTGGTGAATCAAGCCATGGTCATAAATTCACATCCGCAAAGGATGACGAAGGGAGAGAAATTGAAAACACTCCCCGACGAGAACAATCTACTTCGGTTGCTTCGTTGTCAGTCCAACAAATACAAGACATGATAACAAATACCATATGAGCACAATATGGAGGTTCTTCTACAAGTTCTCTCACATATTCAAAACCCTACACAAAACGCATCAACAACATGAGGATGCCAAATGGGTATCAACCCCCCAAGTTCTTGCAGTTCGATGGCAATGGAAATCCTAAGCAACACATTGCTCATTTTGTAGAAACTTGTGAGAATGCAGGGACTCAAGGAGGCCTCCTTGTAAAGCAATTTGTCCGTTTGCTTAAGGGAAATGCCTTTGATTGGTATACAGACTTAGAACCTGAGTCAATCGACAGTTGGCAACAACTCGAAAGAGAGTTTCTTGACCGATTCTATAGCACGCGTTGTACAGTGAGCATGATGGAGCTTACTAATACCAAGCAATGGGAAGATGAGCCGGTGGTCGATTATATCAATCGATGGCGTTCTTTGAGTTTGGATTGCAAGGATCGACTTTCTGAAATTTCTGCTGTAGAGATGTGCATCCAAGGAATGCATTGGGGACTTCTTTACATCCTTCAAGGGATAAAGTCTCGAACATTTGAAGAGTTAGCAACTCGTGCGCATGACATGGAGCTGAGCATTGCTAGCTGTGGAAGTACAAATCCTCCCATACTTGAGGAAAGCAAAAAGGAAGTAAGGAAGAATGATAGGAATGCAAAAGTCAACCTCAAAGACCCAATGGTTGTTAACACTGTCGAAGTCAAGGTTCCAAGAAGAGGAGCAAATGCAAATGAAAAACGACTTGAAGGATGGTGAAAGAACGAGATGCGTCGTCTGACTTTTAAGGAACGTGAGCAAAAAGTATATCCGTTCCCCGATGAAGATGTGCCAAACATCTTAGAACAACTACTGTAATTGAAATTGATTGAATTGCCAGAATGTAAGCGACCAGAAGACATAGGGAAAATTGATGACCCTAACTATTGCAAATATCATCGCATCATTGGCCACCCAATCCAAAAATGCTTCGTCTTCAAAGAACAAATCATGAAGCTTGCCAAAGAAAACAAGATTGATCTAGACTTCAATGAAGTTGTCGGGTCAAACCATGTGACCGTTGCTTCTGATGTACTTCCAACTCTCGAGCAGGGGGCAAACACCAACCAAGCGTACAAGTTGATCAACAATGATGATGCAAGGATCGGCCCTATCAATGGGAAGTTCCTTAAACACTTCTCCGCTTGAACATCGAGGATTGCTCCTTGGCAAGAGCTTAAACTACTCACTACAGCGCTGCAAGGATATATGATGTCTTCCCATTACCTTTGAAAGCGTCCCAATAAGGAGAAACTAATCCCACTCTATGTCACCAATTGCTAGTGTGGCGTAGTGGTTGGATGCCAAGTTGCCCTTGAGAGGTCTCGGGTTCGATTAGTGGTGATACCCACTATTAC